>VWZN01022539.1:5552-16745 GCA_013396955.1 Regulus satrapa
AAATAAAAAAAAAAAAAAAAAAAGAGAGAGAGAGAGAGAGAGAGAGAGAGAGAGAGAGAGAGAGAGGAAAGCTTAAGAATTCTGGCTTTTTAGCTTCCTGCTAGTCAAACTAACCACTGGCACAATAGTGGAAAAAAGCCAGCAGCCTCTCCCAGCTGCCAGCATGAAAATGATGCATCATCCAGGCATTTAAGAAGGGTGGATCCATTAATTTAGAGAACCTAAATTCATTTGAAAATGTAAATTAAAACCACTGTGTAGCTACCTATGCAGAATTTGTGGCTTTCTTGAGAGAGCATATTTGACACATGAAGATGTGGTAACCAGACTTATGGTCATGCCTTTCCTGTTAAACACAACAAATCCAAGTGGAACAGATGGAGCAGCCCTGGGAGCAGCACTTGGGGGTGCCCTGGGTTAGAGCTGGCCCTGTCCCACCCCTGGGCTGAGCCCAGTGGGGGCAGCAGGGGAGGGGGATCCTGCCCTTCAGGTAAGGCCCCACCTGCAGAGCTGCCCCAGCCCTGGGCCAGCCCAGGAAGGACCTGGAGCTGCTTCAGAGAGCCCAGAGGAGGCTCCAGGGTGAGCAGAAGGCTGGAGCAGCTCTGCTGGCAGGAAAGGCTGGCACAGCTGGGAGTGTTCACCTGGAGAAGAAAAGGCTCCCAGGAAACTTTATACCCCGAACATCAGGTAGACAATTCAGCTAAGTATTTCCTTCTTACAGTATCTTTACTTCCAGTGGAGGTTATCTATATTCCATTTCCTTTAAATACCTGATCCCATAAAAGAGGGAATATAATAGCTGGTACTTCACATGACACCTCTCAACCTCAAATCACCTTCTAAAGGTAAGGAAATGCCACAGAGAGACTTCATACATCATTTAGAAATAACACCTAAGCACAGAAAAACATTTAAGATGCCACCTTATAGAAGATGTTTTATCAACAGCATCAGTAATCCCTTTAATTTTATATGCCACCAAATCTAATACACTTTGCCCAACACACATCAAAATCTGATCAGAGTTGCACATTAAGAAACTTAAAATTACATTTAATATTTGTAAAGCTTGTATCCTCAGTACAGTTCATAACATTTTATTTAAAGAGTGAAAGCTGGGGCTTGCATGGTGCTACCACATGTGCATGCTTCCAGCTGGCCTCGGTGCAGGAAACTGGCCTTGCCAAAGCAAAGGTATTAGTATTAATTAAGGATATAAATACTCCTAGTAAGCTTTAAAGTTAGCAAAAGAATGCATCACCTGTTCCAAATATTTTAAGAAATTTAGCTATGATGGATTACTGTCAAAATTCCATTGTGTCCTTTATGCAGAGCTTTGAGTCACTTGATCTATTTCAACTCAACTGAAAGCAGTTTAAACCTTGTTTTCCACTCCTAGCAATCATCTTCCTTGAAAAAGTGTTATTGAAACAAGACATGCTTAGTGTAGAAATTGTCTCATTCCTGGCAGGTGCTCTGAGTCTGTATCTTTAAATGCAGAGTAATAGATGCTCCTAAACTTCTAAAGCTGAATAAAGTTCAGTTACACGTATACAGTTCAGCTGAAAATTGCATTAAAGTAGTTCCCAAGCTAAGATAATACTCCCAGAGAGGTTTTACAAATTCTATTTATAGGGTGGCATTCTGAACAGATCTGTGCAGTAAAAAAAAAAATGGAAAATGCTCACCCAGTCTTCTTTGCAAATGTGGTAAAGATAAGATGCTTGAAAACCTGACCGTGCCATTGGGCAGGTTCTTAAATTCATTCCAGAAGAGAAATTTTAAAACAAAATAAACCTAGAATATTAACCTTTAGCCCTTATTTCAAAGAGTTACCAGCAAGTCACTTCATAGAAAAAGTAATTTGTTTTCAGTATCAAGGTAACCTATTTAGCTTGCATCAATCAGCAAATTCAAAAGGAGGAGGAAATCAGCTGACAGGTTTAAAAATTGTTCCAGTTTTGGCTTTTTGGGTTTTTTTGAATGCACTCTTCCCATTTATCAACTGCTTTGTTATCTCAATTTGAATGCTTTTCCCCTACCCCCAGATGTAAAAGCACAGTCTACCATGGAAACAGACCTAACAGAATAAATAATCAATCACTTCAAGAATTTACATTCTCTGCCAAGGGCTGAGACAAGAATAAGGTACAACTGCAGACAGTCCAACATCCAAAGTTGGCTGCTATCAAATCAGAACCCAGAACAAGCTGAAGATTTTCTCATTTCTGAAGAAACTGAAGTGCTAGAAGTGGGGGAGGAAAGAAGAAAATCCAAGGTTACAGTGACCAGTCTAGGTACAACTCGGTGCAGTGATTATGACTATGGTGACTGTGCTGCATGACCAGCTCTGCTTATCCTCTTCCCTTCCCTGTGGGTGGGAGCTGGGCACTGAGCCAGAGCTGGCATGTGAGTTGGCATCTTTGATTGGGGTGATCATGAACCAGGGCACTGAGGAGCTTACATCCCTGCTCTGGGTGCTGGCCATGGTCTGGCAGTGCTGGAAAGATGCCCAGCAAACTTCAGTTCTCATCTAAAAGAAAAAGGACTGCAATCAAACTTCTCATTTTTCTGATGCAAGAGCTTTTTCTAATGAAGAAATATTTATTGATCTGTGATACTGCATCACTAGAGAGGCTCAAAGCGAAGACAAAATATAAACAGCTCCAGTCACATGCCTTGTTCTAAGCTGAAATTATACTTCGTAGAAGTGACACCGTACAGCATGTACTCGATTATTTCCCCACTCAGTCCAAGCCGGTGTTCTGAGCTAGCTGGTTGTGTTCCTCTCACCTGTCCTGTCATCGCAGTCCTCAAACTCCACCATGACGGAGTGGCCGGTGTTGGAGATGCTGAGGGAGGTGCAGGACTCGTAGGAGACGACGAGGGGCTGCAGGCTGGGGTCATACACTGCCCGTGCAGAGTCGATGTCGATGGGGGACTGGCGGCTCCCCTGGGCAATGGGGTAAGCTTTGTGCCACTCTGAAGGGCCTTAGCAGCAAACAAAGGAAAGCGGCATTATTTCCTTCCCACCACACACAGAATGGCCATTATGGGTTTTCATGAGGCTTGAAATAAAGCTTGCTCAGCAAGAGTGACTCCAATGTTTGGAATGTGAGAAATTAATTTAAATTCTAGGCTGGTGTGTTTTTATCAGCACAAGCAGGCTGCAACAATGGGGATTCAAATATCTTGTCCAGAGCACACCAAAGGGATTGTGGCACATCAACAGACTGCTGTACCTCAGTCACTCATGCCACTCTCTCTCTCTGCAGAGGCTGCAGTTACCTTGCTAAGGTGTCCTGAGGTGGGCACAGGTGTAAACACTTGCATGCACAAACACACTCCCCAAAGGAACAGAATTTAATTCTCCCTGGGAAAGAGAGTGTAAAAGCTCCAGCAATTCAAATTAGATGCAGATGACTCAATCTCTTAGCTACTGACTATGCAGTTATTTTTAAAATAATTTTATGACTGCAGTAAATCTTTGAGACAGCTCCATTCTTCACTCATGCCCATTATGGTATCTCTAACCTGAGTGAAGGATACAGGATGATAATAAACACTTTGAGACTTCCTGACCTCGATAGAGAGGGGAGAAAGCCAAAATTAATAGCAGAACTCTGCTGCCAGAGCTGGAAGATTCTTAATCCATTTGAGATAAAAAAAAGCTTATCCATATCAGAGAATTCCTTTTTCTTATGGTTCATTTTCTACTTTGCTATGGTAGTGAAAGCAGCAATTAAATTCCTCTGCTGCCTCTGTGCATGAAGTATATCAGTAACAATTGTACTTTGGTATGCTCAAGAAGCACATTTTTAATAGTAGCATTCTCACATACTTTCACAAGGGGAAGCTTTTTTAAAATCAAGCACAGGTATTTAGCCTCTTGAGTTTACATAACACAACAGCGATCTATTACACTCTTACTTGGCTTTGACACTTTCTGCAAAGCTAAGCTTATAACGTAATATCTTTTCTCAGCCTGCCTGTAAAGCAGATTTGGGAATTAACTGCTCTTACACAAGCTAAGGCAATATCATTTGGCTCTCACAAGCTTCATAAGAGTATCCATGGCTCTATTACTCCTAGCTACAAGCACAAATACATAACATTACCTGCTAGCACTAACCGCCTTCACTTGGCATTCAAACTGGCTTTCAGACTCACAGGAACTAAAGGAATTGCTGTTAAGAAAGAGACTGGCCCCTGAAGGTTATGAAAAATACTCATGTTGGACAGTCAGCAGCTAAAATAAGTACTGCAAAGAGAGAGACTCCTGGAAGTTACACAATTGTCTCATTGGCCAGCATCAGCCACTCATCCATCCTCTCCGGGCCCGACACAGGCACTACACAGCACTACTGTGGCCATCCTTCAGGAGCTCCACATCCCCCCCTCACGCTGTGACACACATCCTTGGACGTGGGAAGCAAAGGAGGAGGACTAAATTAAAAACTGTCAAATCAGAAAGCATCATTTGTTCTGTAAGAGATCTGATACTGATCTGTACGATTTATTGATGTACATAACATAGAGCTTATTTTATTTGCTTTTATGATAGCCTAAATATCACATTTCAGCAACTGCACAGAATCAGGAGATCTATTACTGCTCCACTAAATCTTCTTTACCTAATAGAATTGCTTTTGGAGAGAGACACAAGTAATCTCTTTTTTAAACAGCATTTTGGAAAGGGACTCATCTATAATACCTGCAGTCTGAAAAAAACTCAAAGCATTCAAGCTGCTCCCTTCAGTTTAGGAATGTTGATTGCAACACTGAAAGGCAGCAGATGTAAACTTGCACATCTTTCGGTGCCACTTTCTGGGTGCTATTTATTATCAACAAAGTAATTAATTACCTGCTGTATATACTTGGTTCTTGCAGACATCAAAATGCAGGCAGCTCTGCAGGGCTCAGGCAACAGCTCTAGAAAGAAAAGGAGTGGGGGAAGACAGAGAGATGCAGCACGGAAATGCCATAACCTACCGTCAGCCTGCCCATATCCCCAACTGTGGTGGCCAGTCATTTTGGGAGCTGCCCCTGCTTAGCTCCAGCTCCCTGAGCAGGGCACTGCTGCCTACCTGCCTTTATAGCGGCTCCCCGTGGGATAGGGTCAGCCCCTTAAAGATACAGAGCAGCCAAAGCAATTCCTGCAGGACAGGGAAAGCACCCGTGTTCTCCTGCTCCAGCCTGGCTGCTCCTGCTCCTGCTCTGCTCCTGCTCCCCCTATTTGTTAAGGCAGCACAGGTGAAGGAAAATGTAAAACTCAGATAACTGAAGTCTCAGGACTTAGAGAGAAAGCCAAATCATGGATCAAATTTAGGGAAAAGCATCAGAGTTTCCTCATTCTCTGCCCCAATGAAGCAAAAGCCATAAGGTGCTCTGAGCATCAGGACAGTTATGTGCAGGTGGGACCTGCCCTTCTCACATCTGTGTTCTGCAGGGAGAAACATCACTGCCTCTCCTCCGAAACCCTCCTCCCAGCTGCAAAAAAGGAATGGTGTTTTACCAGATCTGTAATTAATCACAATTAGATTGTGACAATTAGATGAGATGGAGAACATTCTCATCTTCGGGAAAAACTTTATGTGCTGCTTTTAAACAAGGTACGAATCACACAAAGTAAGGATGAAATTACCATCTGATTTTAATTTTGCAACTTTAAAGAAACTTTTTAAATGGACAAAATTTGAAGTGTGGTTACATCAGGGACAGAACCTAGCAGGCTCCAGAGAAAGGAGTTGTTGGTCTGTGAAGCCTCAGTTATCGGGAATCATCTAGTATCCTGCACCCTGCTAAAGCCATGGAGAGGCTACAGTGAGACACCAAATCTGCAGCTCTTAAGATATCTCTGGCACAAGGAAAAAGGCTCCTTCATTGTAATTTTGTTAGATCTGAAGAAATGCTCTCTGTCAAAGCTACATTTTACGAATGCATTGATTTTCAAAAAGACAATGGCACACAAGAATAGGGATTCTTCTATTATACAATCAAGAATATGGAATTAAAAAATCAATAAGAGTATGCAACTTTAATGTTGTGGTACTGCCTTGTAAGTATTAATTTTCTTTTTCAGGAGGTTTCCATGACAGTCAGCTATAAAACCTTGAAGAGTTGCTGATGCCAGCGAAATCACTCACAGAGGGATGTAAACTGCTGCAGAGGTCTCCACAGGATACTTCTAACAATGACTTACTCAGGTCAGCTCCTCAATTTGTTCCTGTCTGTGACCCACCCAGGTCCCTGACACAGACACTGGGTACAGTTGTGCTCCAACAGTCTGGACACACAGGCCCTCGTGGGCACCCAACACTGGAATTAGGACCTTAAAATACTCACTCAGATGCAGAGTCAGGATAGCTGTTCTAGGGGAAAGCACAAGAAATACCAATGCAGCAGTGAAAAGAAATGGAAGAGGGATTTTGGGCAATAAAAGAGCAGACCACATAAGGTGGGGGAGCCCACATACAAGGCAGAGAATGCTGAGCAACTGTTTTCAAGAGAAACATCCACCCTGGGCTCAGGTGAGCCCACAGGGCACAGTGGCACTGCAATGCCCAGCCTGCACTGGGCACCATCGACCCCTTCAGCTTTTATCTTCTCACTCAAACCCACACAGGTGCCTGCAGATCTGAGCTACAAACACGTGGCATAGGAAGAGCTCTGAGACAAGTGAAAATAGCCTGGGGATGTGGCAGGAAACAGACTCCACAAAATGGAGGTTTAAATGGGTGGATTTAGAAAAGTGGAAAGGGGGAGCGACAGTACCTGAAGGGAAAGGAAAAAGAAAAACGAGCCTGAATAAAATTTGAGGTTGTAAAATGTACTTTTTACTATCATTAGTAAATGATAGTGTGTACGTGACAACTTAACGTGTTCCCAACCCAACCAGCCTTCTTTCTTTCTGAGGAAAATATTGAGTTTTCCTTAAATATAAGGTAATACTGCTGCTTATACAAATATCGCATTATTCTGTAACCCTGATACCTCTGAATATTGGCTGACTCTAAGAATGGTTTTCACTGATTCTGACCTCAAATTATTATTTATCACTTCAAAAGCTACAGTCATGTAGTTCTGTTCTGTTTTACTAGTTTGAATCCAGGACAATTGCATCACACTCATGAACTTATGGTAGTGAGAGCAGCAGAGTGGTAGGTGCTTAAAGGGTGGATTTCTCCAATGCTGAGCTAAAATGGAAGTATTCATGATTTCTACAAATTTCTCCTGGGCTTTTGATGCCATGTCAGAAGTGTTTGCTTTGCAGTGAATGACAGGAAGACATAATTCCATTCACTACAGTGAGATGCTGCAAGCTGCCTTAAAACAGAAATCTGTCTTCCCCAGCCTTCTCACCTAGGGTTTTATTCCCCTTTGCCAGCACTGATGAGTGAACAAAGCAGCACCCCACAACAAATACAGGTGTTCTTCTGAACCTGTCACCAGGTTGTGATACAAAACTAACAACAAATGCTTCAGGTTTTCCACCTTTATCTATAGAATGAATTTTCTTTATGATTAACTTGAGCTCCCCTTATTATAATTGCTATATAAGGACTAACCATTATGGTTAGAAAATTCCAAGTAAGATTGGAATGCTGAATTGAAGTTGGACATATTTAAGCTTTGCAGGTTTGAGGAAATTTGGGGTTTTAATCTCTGTGGTAAACTGTCTCCATAATACTACACGTCTGGAGCTGTTGGGAGATTGTTGCATATGGAGATGTCACTTGAGTAAAATGCTTCTGATAAATATTACTGCATCACTGTGGAGGGGCAGAGCTGCATTTGAGGGCGTGTAAGATGAAGTAGGAGTTATTTGGTTCCAAGGTGAATGGCTTAATGGCACTCTAAGCATATTAAGTACCTTGGCAATTACATCTGCTGACATCATTAATAATGGTGACACATTTGAACGAGGTGTCAGGTGCCTTCTTTAATGCACCCCAGCGTGTCTGGTGTGTCACTGCATGCCAGCAAAACCAGGTTAGAAATCCCACCAGTTTGAGTGCAGGCTGCACGCTCAGAGCCGTTCACATGCCGTGGGTAGGAGCAGATGAAATGTTAAATAAAACATTCATCACTCCGGAGCCTGTCTGTGACTCGGGTTCTTGACAGAGTATCTGTTTATCCAGGCAGCTCCTCTCTCCTCTTACATTGCCACCACGGATGCTGGCAGCTCCCACAGGGGGTTACTCTGAGCTGGCATCTGTTCTTTACATGTGTGTTAGAGGCATTTCTAACGAATGCAGGAGCTGCACAAAAATACTCCACACAGTAAATATAAGCACAACAGTGTACTGCCAACACTGAACACTAAAAAGCACAATCATTCTAGATACTTTTTCTATTTTTTAGTCCTTTATTTTAAAAAAAGACTGCCTAAAATTTTTGATTGACCACAGAAATTTAAACTTTTATATTCTTAAGTGCTTCCTTGCAAACACAAAAATGTGATGGCTTTTGTATACATATTGACCTATTGAGATTATATACATATATATGTATCTTGATCTATTGAGATTTTATATATATATATGTAAATTGATATATTGAGATAATATAAATTTTTTGCATAATGATATACTGAGAGTCTCATGCAGCCTGTGGAACTCCAGGAGCTGAAAGTGGTCATCCTTCTCCCACAGCCACAGAGATTTCTGAGAGTCATGAGATTTCTAAGGGAAAAACTCAACTTTCCTCCTGGCATCAGGGGAAGACAAAAAAAGCAGTGCCAAAGTGAAGAAGGGATTAAGAAGAAAAGGACAAAAAGGGAGTGCATATAGTTAACAGACAGCTATGCAAGAGAAGAAGCTTGAATCAAACACAGCCAGGGTGGCCAAGAGGATAGGGGGAATTTCGTAGGAACACTCTTGGGAAAGTGGGGCAGAAAAAGGAGAATGGGGCACCTGGTTCTCTAGGAGCTTCCCAGCCTTTCATATGCCATTTTTTTATTACTCATTTTTGACTTTTAAAGCTATACACGCTTGGCTGTCTTATACTAGGTATGGGAACTACATTCTAGAACTAAGCCTGAAATAATAATTCTTGCAATATATTCTTTCAAAAAATAATTCTTGCAATTTATGGTTTGTCCTGATTAAGCAGTGTAGCCAAAAGCAAGAACACCAGACTGCTGTTGATTTAGGGAAACAGAATGTTCCTGAAATACAGCAATGTCACGGAAATGACAGCAAAAGGAAGGATTTACTGTGGCACAGCAAACACAAAGCCTGAAAAATGAACTTTGCTGGAGATGCTGTGTATGGAAAACAAAAGAGGAAGCACTGTTCTGTAGTACATCACCTGCACGATGTAAAGCACTCCATATAGTAAAGCACTGCTCTGTACATCATTCCAGCAGATATACAGAAGACTAAAGTTACTGAAGGGAGGCAGATTAAAAGGATAAGGGACATTACATGGAACTAACAAATCAGTGTGAACAATGCAGGTATTTCGGGACCTCTCTTTCTTTGTTGAAACTCAGTGCCAGAAATGTTGGTTTAAATTTTTTAGGATGTGGAAGTTTTGTCCTTTTTTGTACACTGTCAAGGTCCAACCAGTGCTGATCCTTTATGGAAACATAACAGAAGCACATAGGCACAATAGATTTCACACATTCTTGTGTCCATACTAAACAGGAATAACTGCAACAATGTGCAACACCCCTGCAAAATATATTCTACTGGATTTTTCTGACTGCAGTTACCTTCAGGGTTTCTGCCTCAGTCTGTCTGAAAATGCCTCAAAAGTGCATACAGAAAGTGCATCAAGATATGCAGAGAAATGCCCATTTTGAACATAAATTCTGGGAATGGCACTGTTGTCCAGACAAATTGGATCCATTACTGTGCAAAGACCAGTAAATACGCACTTGAGAGAGACACTGATTGCTTATGTCAGAATTGCCAAGCCCTGTGCTCGGTGGTGTTCCACAAATCAAGCAGCCCAACTATCCATACTTTTCCCTATTTATTTTAGCAAAGGCACGAACGGGCTACAGGTTACATAGTTCTCCAATTAATTAGCACGGTCTCTGCTGCTGGTTACTGTGTCTCGCTTCCCACGCTAATTCCCGCCCTGCTCTCCTTCTCCTCCCCTGGCTCGGCGCTTTCCTGTGAGTGCTCCAGGAGTTGGTGCTCCTGATCTGCCCCTGCCGGAATTCCCCTCTCCGCAGTCGGAGCTGATTCCGCACAGTTGCTGAGTTCCCTTTCTTTGTTTCTTCCTTCTCTTGGGGGTCCTGCCCAATGTCCCCGTGGCCCGTGAATTCTGCATTCCTCGTGTGTCAGTGGAAATGCTTCTCCCCGAGCTTTGTTGTCCTCCCGCGGGGCTGAGATCGATGGAACTGGTCCGGCCCCAAACCTGAGCAAGGCAATTTCGCTGACCTGGAATTTGTGTTTCTAACACCTGCACATCACTTAGAGCTTCTTGGCTGCTCTGTTTCCCGGATTAAATCTCCCTCCTTGTTGATCAGGTTTGGAAGTTACAAAGATCAAACGGCAAAGAGCATATTTTCTTAACAAATTTTTACATACTCCACATTTTATGAGTAGTGCCAAGGCACAGTAGGATGTGATTAAACTCTCCATGAGCTCTTTGGAGTGGAATCCTGCTAGGAATGGGGTTCCCATGGGGGCTGGATTGCTGATGGTTGAGCAAGGAGACATTGTTGGGAAGTATTTGTAGGTCACCTGTTTTTCTTGTTCTCTGTTCAGACTGTGGATAACGGACCCTGAGCAGAGGAGCATCATTGCTTTAAAGAATGCGTGGGTTGAGATGCGGAGGAAAGCTACTGGGGGCAAGTTTACTCCGATTGTGACTATTATTAGGGCTAAATGATCTGCTGTGGAGAAGGCCGGGTTTAATGCCGCTCTCTCTGAGGCCTCATGTGGCGGCAAACGGAGTGCAGAGGACCCCCAGGAGCGGCACAGGGAAGGGCGGCGCTGGCGAACACGGGCTGTGTGCGAGCGAGGAGAGAAGCCCGGGCGCTACCGCCGCTGCCGGCTCCGAGTGTCCAGCGGTGCCGGCGCTCAGCCGGGGCCCGGGCGGAGAGAGGCGGAGGAGCGGGCGGTGCCGGCGCTCAGCCGGAGCCCGGGCGGAGAGAGGCGGAGGAGCGGGCGGTGCCGGCGCTCAGTCGGAGCCCGGGCGGAGAGAGGCGGAGGAGCGGGCGGTGCCGGCGCTCAG
>VWZN01022541.1:0-12256 GCA_013396955.1 Regulus satrapa
GCCCGTGAGGGGAGGGACACCCCGCCCGTGAGGGGATGGACACCCCGCCCGTGAGGGACCAGGCTGCCGTCCGTGTGGAAGGAGCGATCCAGGCTGCGCATCCACCTCCAGAGACAAGGCGTGGAGGTTAAAACAGTCGGAGCGGGGGGGACTTTTCCAAAAAAAAATCAGCGCTACACCCGGCGCCTTCCCCGTCCTCAGCCAGGTTGCCAGATGCCTTCTGTGCCCGGACTCGGCGCACGGTGTGAATTTGCCGGGCACAGTCGAGCTGGTTGATCGGTTTATCAGTTGGGCGGGGAGCCTGCAGTGCGCCCACACGGCCGTGCTGTCCCGGGCGCTGCCCCGTTCATGGGTTATACGTAAGCGGGCACGGTCCGGGCAAACCCCAACACCTTCGCCAGGCACAGGCAGCCCGCGGTGGCTTCCAGTCCCCCAGCAGGTCTGGACAAGGCTGACACGTTAGCCAGGTTCCGCTCCGAGCAAGGAGGTACAGCAGCGACAAGCTCTCTACAGGCCTGCAGCAAGCCCGCAGTTTTCCTTATACGTAAGAAGTGGATATAGTTTATACATAAGAAATGGATATAAAGCATAATTATTTGCTTAAGCAATAGCGGCAAAAGTATAAAAAAAAAAAATTGTTAGCTAATCAACTGGCCAGACCTCTCTCATCTTCTACCACTTACATGTCACATGCAGTGACCAAAGATATTTCTTTTGTGAAGATTGAGGGAAATCCTGAATCAGCCTTAACACAATCAAGAGTACTGATGAAGCTAGGGACTGCTCAGCCTTCAGAATAATTAACAGGCAAATGCCTGGTGGGACAGGGGAATAAAAGTTACAGTCTTCATCAGGAATAAGCAGACAGCACAGGTGACATCTGGCCAAAATGAGGAAACACTGTTACATTTCAAAAGCTAGTCATGCAATCGCACAGTAAAACCCCTTATACTGACTCTCTGCTATTTTAAATCTAAGTTCCATGTCTGTGAGTGAACAAATAGAAATATATTTCAATACATTTCAATACACTGAATGTGGCATGCACTAGCAAATCAATTTAAAGGGCTTTTTAATTAGTAACTAGGTAAGTCTGCAGGACCAGCCAATTCACCTTGCAGCCAGGGAGCCACAGAGTTGTCACTTCAGTGAGGAAAAAGCATCATCACAGCTGGGTGAGAGTGGAACAGGCTTAGTAAGGGCAGAACAGAGTTAGATGTAATAGGAAAAGTCATTGCCACCTTGTCCAAGACTCATGGAGGAAGAAGCAAGATTCCTAGGGAGACAAATTCACTGGACTTGGACTTAAGTAAATTACATTGTAAAACTTAGTTCAAACCAGCTCAAAAACTAGATCTAGCATCACCAAGAGAAACCCAAAATATGGAACAAGGATTTGAAAGCCTGCATCACATCCTTATTGCTGTGCAAGAAGTCCTCATGGCTTTTGACACGTCTTGGAATCCACAAGCATTGGGGGTGCGAAAACATGAGAAAAACAAGTGACAATGAGTGAGGTATGTAAGTCCTCTTTAAACTAAACTTCCCTCTTCATTAAGAGTCACATTGAATCTTGTTACATTAATTTATTTTTTTTCAGGCATAGGGCAGCAAGTGCACCACACATCTCATCTTCCCAGAGCCTTGAATGCTTTAGAACACTCTCCCAGCCTGGCACTCCATCCTGGCCCGTATCAGAGAGCAGGGATGAGTCCTAGGCTCTTCCCTGGGTATCTAAAGCCAAATTACTGCTACAAATCACAAAACAGGTCAGCACAGTGTGTTGGCCAGAACCACTTCCAGTTGAAAAAGATCAAGTATTGCTACAGCACACCACTAATTGCTCTCCTCTGAACTCCCTTGAGAAATTCAGCTTTCCTGAAGAACAAATGCAAACCCTTTCACCGTGCCCCCAGAGGAGCCCCACTGCAGCAGAAATATCTACCCCCATACCCACAGGATAAACCTCTGTTCTCACAGGAAGAAGAGGGGCTTTCCCCCTCACGTCCACTTCTGATTTGACGTGACCTGCAGTCGGTTTCTGGCAGAGCTGTTGCTCTGTCACTCTCCATCTGACAGCCTCGTCTTGCACCGTGTTAACTCCCTGCAATTCTTTGTGCCGCTCATCAGAGCATTCCTGAGAGGATTCCCCTCAAGATAACTTTTAACCCTGACTCTTTCCCAGTGCTCACTATCCCTCCCAAATTCACAACAGTTTAACAACCATACTCCACAAACATCGTTTCAGGCCAGTGCATGGACTCTGGATGAAACATTTGAATGCCCTTGAACACTGGGCAGGCTCCTGGAAAACAAAACCAAAACCAGAAAACAGGCAATAAATCCTGCTCTCCTGGCAGNTACTCCACAAACATCGTTTCAGGCCACTGCGTGGACTCTGGATGAAACATTTGAATGCCCTTGAACACTGGGCAGGCTCCTGGAAAACAAAACCAAAACCAGAAAACAGGCAATAAATCCTGCTCTCCTGGCAGCAAAGTGATTTGAACAAAAGCATAATGAAATCATTATAGATTCCTTTGTCTCACATCCATGTTTTGCTTTAAAGCTCAGTATTCCTGTTTTATACTGACCTCAGAGCGTATCTAAAAAATGACACGAATCATCTCCTGTAACATCTCACCAGGAGAGGCAGAGATGGCCAGGAACCGCTGCAAAAAACTCTCACGTCAATTTTGCAGGCTACAAGTCAAGACAGACGGGCACCTAAAATGCACATGGCACGTACACAAATAGGCAGATATACCTTGTCAAATTCTGCTCCACAGGGCCAGGGGTTTCTGAGCCTGCAGCTCGGAACTGTTTTCAGGTGTACTTACACCGGCTGGAGTCACACTTCATACTGATCATGTGCAAATACACCGCAGTGACCAAGTCACAGCGTAATCAGGCAGCAAAAGGCAGCAGAGCATTCAAAGAAATAAACCTGCTTTCTGCAAATGTTGGATTGTCAGGGCACGGGGATAACTAAGTTATGAACCAAACAGGAGAAGAACATCAGCACACTTGATCTCAAGTGACACCTGCCAGAAAATTGAGTAGAAATATGGAGACAACACTCTTTATGCCAATAATTCTCCCACTACTGACTATTATAACAACATATATATTTATGTATTCCCAACTTGGCTAAAAAGGAGAGATGGTTCACTCCCCCTCGTGCTCTACTTCTTGTTTTCATCATTCTGAGCATTGCTGAAACAGGCTCTCTCCACGACAGCCTCCTGTTTCCAACCAAACCTTCCAGAGTGACACTGCAGAGCAACCCTGGGACACCCTTAGGCCTTTTTCTCAGGGTTTTACTTGTCATTTAATGATGAACTGTTGACTCTGGCATCTACATAAACACCCTGAGATGATCCAGAGGTCAAACCCCGAGCTAAGACAAACTGGCACAGTTTTAAAATAAGCCTTGGGAAATATGAGTGACCTTCCAAAACACCTGTTAGCATTTTAATCCTCAGAAAGTTCATCTGTAGCTACAAGGTCAGTATTTGCAACATTTTAGCTGAGTCTGATTATCTGAATATCATCTCTGATAAGGAAATGGTTTGGAGCTCAGCTACACCTTTAATTTTGTGTTGTGTGATAACCACAGTTTATAACTAACTTGTAATTATTAACATTTATTTATCTAGTTTATAAAAAAAAAAATCTTTTCAAATCTCTTTCCATGCAATAGCCTAGAGGAAATTGAGGATTTCTTAAAATACAAAACATGATGCAGCATGAACTCACCTAGAAAGCACTTCTTCTGTTAAAACTATGAGATGGTAGGGTTGAGTCACACAAAGCACGAATAATTTACAGCTTCATTCAAAGGACCACAAAAATGTAAAGGTTACAACTTGGCAGGTATTCCTCCACTTCCCTCAACTGTGCCAAAGGAATTTCCTTTAATTCCTTCTTAGGGAAGAGTTTAACTTGTAACAGGAGACTATAATCAATCCAATCAATTCGTTTCATCCATGTTCCTTATCAGTCACAGCTGTGCAAGACAGCTCATTCTTCTCTGCCCTCTGCTAAAGGTCACCACTTCCTTAGCTCTCCTTCCTGGTACTGTAAGCACCCCACAACCATTTCCATCAAAGTAGTTTTTCCTGGTTTGTTAGATAGATTTTGGGGGATTTTCTTGTTTGTTTGTTTTTAGGGAGTTTTTTTGGGTTTGGGGTTTTTTTTTTCTTTTTGCTATAAGAGATTGTTTTGTCTGAAATGAACATGTGTGCATAGAAACAAAATCTTCCTGCATTTTCCCACCAATAGCTCCAAGCTCATATGTGCTCTCAATTAACTGAGCTTCTGTAAGTTAATTCACCTTTGCCTTAGCCGGGTTGATCCTGCAAGAAACATTTATTTCAAATGGTCTGTGCATGTTTCCTCTCCCAGTCAGCCGAACCCTTCAAGAGGATCAGGATGTACATTTGCAGTACATGCTTGCTCTCCCTATATTTCTGCCCTCAGAGTGAGCAGCTGTGGCTTTTCAAAGGTAAGGAAGCAAAATCACCTCAGTGACAGTTCAGGAAAGCATTTTTCACTTTCATACACTCAAAAAAAAAAAGCTTGATTGCTTCATTATTGTCTGTAAGTGCTNCTTCAAGAGGATCAGGATGTACATTTGCAGTACATGCTTGCTCTCCCTATATTTCTGCCCTCAGAGTGAGCAGCTGTGGCTTTTCAAAGGTAAGGAAGCAAAATCACCTCAGTGACAGGCAAGGAAAGCATTTTTCACTTTCATACACTCAAAAAAAAAAAAAGCTTGATTGCTTCATTATTGTCTGTAAGTGCTCTGTGATTGTTTCTTAGGCAGCCCTGCACACAAGGCTGGTTGTGCTTGGCACGGGTCAAACACGGTGGCCTTTTGCTTTTCTTTTAAGTTGGGGACTGGAAAAGCATCCACGAGCAAAAGTCTCTGGTGGTGGTTTGGTCCCAGAAAGTGAGCTCTGCTTCAAAAACTTCCCACCTGGAACTCTTCCAGCCTCCTCTTCACCAGGCTGGGCTTGGCACCACACCACCAGAGATCTTTACAGCCCTGTGGTGAGCAGACTGAAAACTCCAAATAAGCCCAAGGCAACGAAAGGTTTATTTATTTCAACAGAGCCTGTTCCCTGCCCTGCTGCATTACAGGGTGTGAGGAGGAGGGCACAAGCCAGCTGAGAGGGAAGGATGGGATTTGCTCCAGCGTTCTGCAAAACCAAGACTAATTGAAGAGATTTAATTACCATATCCCACATGCAGAAAAGAAAGCAGGTACAGTTCTAGAGGGTGTTTTGATTTATTCCTGATATCTATAACAGGAACTAATGTTTAGCATCACAAACCAGACAGACTGCTAAGAAACAGGAAAAGAATGGCAGTGGTTAACTAGTAGAACAAATTGTCATGGGGGATGTTGGTTTTCTCATTTCCCAATGTCTTCAGATCTGTCTTTTTTTTGGAAAAAATATGTCCTTCAGTTCAGCATAAATCAGTGGCCTGATGTCAAGAGAACCAGGAAGAAATTGCAATGCCTGTGAAAGATGGGAGGTCGCTCAATGGGGTCTAATGGTGTCTGCCTGTTCAGCAGAGCTGAACTCCAGAACAGGAAATTGGGGATTTCTTTTGCATCCACGTGCACACACATCCTGCACCCGCAGGGTTCCCACAGGCTGCTGCCATTTAGCCCCCCACGGGGTGTCCCCCTGCTGACCACTGCACCCACACTGCTGCTTCTGCAGAGCCAGCTCGTGTCACATGCAAATCCCAGCCCTTCTGCTTTTCTCATTCCAGACCGTGAAACAAATCCATCCTTCTCCCTTCTGCTCCGCTCAGGCAAGCATCCTCCACAAAACAGATCCATCTTTACCCGTTATCTCTTTTAGGACAATACAAGTTTTACGTGGTTTCTTCTATACTTTAGCAGTCAGATAAGACAAAGAACCCACAAGTCCCCGTCACTTTTTGGGGACCCACTTAGATCACCACACCTAGAATGTTTCATTCAGCAGGAAAAAATATCTCCTTTGCCTCTTGTTTCCCACTAGAATCAGTAAGGTGCTTTTACAAAGCAAATCCTGACTAGTAACTCCCATACCCCTCTGGCTATTCTCTGATCACTCAGCTGCTGGGACAAGGTAGCACAGCACTCACAGGCCACTTGGGAAAGGTCTGAGCAGCTTTTTAAAAACCTGCATTTTGTTTTCTGAATTCCAGCATGCCTAACATCCACATTCCTCTGCAGCCCCACATAGAAATCTTTCCAGCTCCAATTAAGCTTCCACTATACTTGACTGTTATCAGTCTTTTGGGAATTGCAGTATTTTTCAAGATGTCTTAGCAAAAAAAAAAAAAATTTAAATTACAAAAATTGTTAGAAGTTCATCCACTTTGATTATTGCATACAAATTTAGGCAATAAATCTGAGTTATTACCTAGAAAAATCAAATGTCTTCTGTACTAAAGGAAAATTGTGTCTCATATCACTCCCATTACCTTTATATCTGCTAGCCCATCTCCCAGAAAGTTTGACACTGGGAAGGGGTTTGTGTTTGCAGAATCTCTGCACACCTTCTGCCCACCAGCAGCAGTATTGCTGAGTAAACATGGTCACCGTGTCACAGGAAAACAGAGGTCAAGTACTTCTACAAAGCCACATCACATTTCATCTACCAAGCAGTAAAAAATACCAGCCTTAAACATCTCCCACCTGACCCAGCTATGTTCTCCCTGGACTCTCCCAGCAGGAGCAGCTGGAGCAGGTTGATTTTTACCGAATCTCCCAAGCAAGTGCTGGCTTTTTCCTTCCTTATCTTTGTGCTTTATCAGTGCCCTGAGCAATACCTGCAGACATTCCCTCATCCCCACATACTCCTGCAGTTCTTTCTTCACACTCCATTTATATCAGACTTCTGGGCACAAAACCCTGATTTTTATTCTTTTTTTTTTTTCTTTCCCTCCCACCTTGGTGGTTATTACAAGGCAGGATGATGCAGGACTCAGCCTGATGAGCTCACATGGAGACTGTCTCTGACAAATGCCTTGCTTCCACACGGTTTTCACCATTGAGGACAGGGGTTTTTACTTTATCCTCCTCTGTCAGCAGAGTGCATCAGTTCCTGCTGTCCATGCTGTATATTTGAGGATAGCCCCGTCTCTCTCGTGAGGATCCTGAATATTTATCCTCGTGCTATTTACAAAACACATAAATTATACACCTTCCTTTTCTGGATTAAGCATAGGTGGCCCCATTTATTCAAATCCAGTGTTTTACACCTCAAACTCAGGCTACAGGTGTCACACCATGCTCAAGAGCCCTACATACCACCCACCACCCCCGAATGGAAACTGGCTTGTGATGGCCAATGCACCCAGAGCATTGAACACAACAGCTGGCAGCACCTCTCTAGCTAACCCACAATTGATAATATATTTCAAGTGTTAAATAGGAGTTGTTACAATAAAAATACAATAGAAGCAAGATGTTACAGGGCTATGCAACTTGGCAGCAACTGCATGTGATCACTCTGTCAAAGCTCCTGTGAGGCACAGGCAGCTTTACGAGGGGTAACCAGTCTCAACCACTCTCCTCCGGTGGGATTTCAATTCCCCTCTGCCTGCAGTTCCATGGCAGCAACATGTTTCCCATTCCAGGTTACTCCTTTTTCACTGGGTTCTTATATAATACCTTTTTTTGCCACTTATCTGGTTTTGTTGTTGTTGTTGTTGTTGGTTTTGTTTGTTTGGTTTTTTTAATGGAATATACTCCCCAATCAACTTGTTTAAGTTTTTTCTCCCCTCATACTGCTCATCCAAATTTTCCTCCTTGGTCCAGTATTGCCAACATGCCCCTTGCGCAGATCTTTACTTGGGGTGGGAGGCAGCGATCCGCTCAATATTCCTGACAGCTGGGTGGGCCAGTGTTTTGTGTTGTTCCAGGCCAATCTTCATGTGGAATTCTTTCCCACATACCTCACAAATCCATCCCTCAGCAGGAATCTTTTCTGAATCCCTTTGTGCCACGGGACACGTCAGGCAATACAGTCAATGTTTTACCTTTGTCTTTCCACATCTGGCACACAAGCACAAATTTTCTCTTCCCATGCTAACTCTTGAGATGATCAGTAAGTCCCAGGCTCCATCCTCTCTGGTCCCCACATCATGGACATGATGGATTTTTGTCCAGGACCTTTACCACCAGTGTGTCCTCCAGTGGGAGGCCGGTGGTGTCACACAGGGTAGGTGACACAGGCAGTGAAGGAATGAGCACCACAGCCCCCAGAGGCAAGCGCCTCTTACCATCACCTCCTCTCTCTTTTCCAGGCTGATGCCCCGATAACTCTGGAGTTGGGTATCTGGTACACCTGTGGATACCTGGCCAAACCTTCCCACCAGGGGGAAGGATGGGAACCAGCTCTGCCTACCACCCTGCGGGGTGGAGGGAGCCACAGCTGGCCCCAAAGCAGCAAGGATTTCCTGCAGGGCAACAAAGCAGCCAGAAACAGGTAAGAAAAATAAAGCAG
This sequence comes from Regulus satrapa, assembly GCA_013396955.1. NCBI lineage: Eukaryota > Metazoa > Chordata > Aves > Passeriformes > Regulidae > Regulus > Regulus satrapa. Next base: position 8,517 of record VWZN01022541.1, read on the forward strand.
TGGACATAAGTGGTCACAAAAACACTGCTCCAAAATTACTTTAGGTAAGAGTACCTTCACTTTACACCTTTCCAGTGCTGCCAGGTTCCCTAGAAATCCATGTTAGGAGGGAAGCCAGTGGATCACTGAGACCTGAGGCAGGATGAGCTGTGCCTGCACCATCCCCAGCCACTCCTTACTTACACTAAAAGACCCGAGGAGCCCATTGCTTCTGCAAAGAACACAGCTCTCCTGGGAATAAGGGCTGTGCTGGAGAAACTTTCAGCTGTTAAGGGACAAGCTTATCACATACCCCCAGCATCAAGCCCATGCTTTCACCTTGCAAGTTTGCCCTAGCAGCAGCAGAGCTTGGGGAAAGCACAACTGAAATGAAGAAAAATCCCTACCTTGGCCATGTAGTGACAAACAGCTTCTTCAAAGTTATTTTCATCTCTCCCGGGTCACTGAGTCCGTCAGAAGTCAATCAGCATTTCCAGGGCAGTGTGAGAGAGACGCCTCTGGCATCAAGGACAGGAGTGTGCAGCCCTCTAGTGCCCACTGTCGGCCACAGTGCTGCCACAGTGGCCATGTCCCTGCAGAGCTGCTCCGGTTTCCACCCTTGCTGAGAAGGCCTGTCACTCCTGAATCCTCTCCACCAGGCAGCAGCTCACAGACTTTTTGCACCCTGAGGCTCATGACACTTTTTTTTTTTTCTTTTTTTTAATCAACTTTTTGGCTTTCAGCTGCCTTCAAGTACAGGGTCACCCCAGAAGCTCTCTTCTCCTGTACTTTCTGCTGTTCCAGCTCCTTCCAGCCACAAACCTTCCCTCAGCATGCAGGGCTGGCACATCTGCATTTGTGCTGAGGGGTAACATTCCCATCAGGCCACCTTTTTATCTGATCTCCCTAACTTAGCCGTTAGTGCAGAGCATTTCCCCTTGGACTGGGACATCGGCTCTGACTTGGGCAAATCCACACTTCCTCAGGGTCTCTGCTACAGTGTCACAGCGACTGCACCTGAACAGCTTCTACATGGTCCAGCTGCCCTGCCCCCTCTGGCACTAGTTCCTCTCTAAGCCCACAGGGGCCCAAAGCTGGGCTGGCAGCCAAGGTGGCATCAGGGCTGCAGCCCCTGTGCCAACTCAGCCCTTCTCCACCCCCACAGCAGCTGTCTCCACCCTCCTTGGGGTCACTGCTGGCTTCTCCCCTTGTATCCCCACTTGCCTCTACCTTCTATGCCTGGCAACTGTCTGAAGACCCCAGAGTACACCTCTGGGAGACACCCAGCTATTCCCCAGAACCCCATCAAGCTGCTGGGTTTGCCTGCTGTGACCTTTATTTGCCGACAGATCCCCTCAGTCTGCTCTTACCATCTCTCAGTGTTGGGTCCTCATGATGCCAAGACCCCATCCCGAACCCTCTCCAGGTGCTAACTTCCCTTTCTGCTGCAGATCTGAGGCCACAGCACTGGGCAGCTTGGCTCAAAGGCCACATTCATGGGGACAGTGGTTGCTTCAGCTGCCACAGCTGGAAGATAACGCAGCTCTGGCAGACTTTCCAAGCTTTCCTCACCTCATTTATTTCACATAGAACATAGTAACATTTGTGTGTGTGATGCCGAGGGTTTTGGTTTAGCTACCTGAGCATCTGCCCAGCACCAGAGGACACCTGAGACAGCCCAGGGGGTTGGGAGAGAGATCAGAGGACCCCAGCAGGCCTGTGTCCTTCTGCAAACCAGGTGAGCACCCCAGGCCATCTCCAAGGGCTCTGGTCCCTTTGTTCAGGCAGATGTAGTAACTCCATCCTCGCTACAGCAAACCCATTTCCAGATCAATGCTTTCCTACTTCCACATCTAGAGAAAAGCATTTGTTTTCAAGTGTCACCTCTTCCCCACCAGCCAGGACATCTCCCTGGAAAATTCACTTTGGAGCACCCTTAGGCTGGCCTGTGGGGAGCAGAGCAGAGCTGCTGCCAGCTGTGATGGGTTCAGCCATCCATATTTAATGGGCTGGGGTAGAAACAGGTGCCCTGTCCCAGGCTACAGATCCCTCCAGAGCCAGGCCTAGCACCTATTCCCAGGACACCCAGTCAGGTGCTCTCCCAGCAGCTTTCACTTGCCCGGAAAGCTTAAAAAGGCCGAGGTTTGTTGAGTTTTTCTTCCCCGCACAGATGATTCACTTGCACTCTTTGTAAACAGTGGGTGGATCCCTGCTGGATTTCCGGGAGCAACACAGCACCGATTCCGGGCTCAGGGCGGCTCCAGTCCTCCTTCTCCACATCCTCTCCATCCGTCCTGCAGCAAAGCACAAGTGCAGGAGCAAACCTGTGGTTCACGCACCCCTGCAGGAGGCTTATGGAGCGCGTGGGGCAAAGGGAGCGCGGTGTGCCCTGAGCCGGGTCGCTGGATGCGGGTGATCTGCCGGGCACTGCGCACCCCTCGCTGCCCCTCAGCCTCGCAGGCTCCTTTCCCCTCACCCCAGCAGGAGCGCAGCCCCGCGGGCACTGTCATCACAGCCTCGGGCTGTCTGAGGAAGGCTTGATGCCAACAGTTAACTGGCTCTCGCCTCTCACTGTGCCCTAGTTACAAGGCGAGAGCAGCGTTTGCAGAGAGAAGTGCTGGCAAAGCTCAATTTTTATTATTTTTTTTTTTTTTCCAAGGGACTAATTGCAAGGCTAGCTGAAGGGAATCGCTTAGGGAAGAGCTGACATTTCCCTTGGTATTCCTCATCGTGGGCATGAAGCAGTGTGGGAAGCAGCATGATGCTTGAAAGCTTCCCTTTATATGTAAAGCCATCCCTAATCCAAAACCTTCCTGCAAAACTCCATCTCCTCTTAAGGTGAGACCTAGGGCAGGCAGGAGCATCCCTGTCAGGGGGGCTGGCAGGGACTGGGGCCACCCACCCGCTTTCTTCTTACCCCCCGTGCGCCAGCCCCGGGTGCTGCGGGGGCCCTGGGAGCCTCGGGAAATGCCGTGATTTTAGCCACTAGAGGGAGGAAAGCGAGGTTGGACATCACCGAGACGGTGCACAGAGCTCCAGCACTGTGCAATGAACCTCAGATCCCACACAGACACTGAGATCTCACCCTGAGGTGTCTCCTGAGCTGGCTCCCATCCCAGGACCCCCGCAGCACCCGGGCATCCTGCTCTAGCCACACGCAGCACCTGACTCTGGCAAAGGTCTGCTCAAGCAGGAACGTGACTTTGCACATTGGGGGAATTTAAACTTTGAGGAAATACCAACCTGGGTGCAGAATATGGGGAGAAGCTCCCCCAAGATGATCCTGAAGGGAAATAAATATCAAGTTCTTGGCCACTGTTTTGTGGCACTTTCATTCCTGGAGAAGCTTTTTCCATGCTGTGACTTTCTGGGTGAATTCTCTGTCCCTGCCAGTTCCCACCACCAGTGGGTAACTCCAGCCATGCCTCCTTTCTCCCAGCCCCTCTTTCACCCCTGCCAAAAACTCGAGCTTCTGCAGTTGCTGGGTCAGTGCTTGGGATACCCCAAATCCTCCATCCTTCTTGCATGCTGCTCCTCTCCTAAATCCCTAGAGCAGGCTGTCATCCCAAATCCTGACCATTTGCTAATGGAAAGCTGGGATGGAGGAGCAGCCTCAGCCTGACTCTTTCAGGAGACGCTGAAAGGCAACACCCCTGTTTGCCATTTCTGGGAAGAGGCTCAGCTTCCTTGCAGCCTCACTTGCCTTCACTCTCGCTTCTGCTTCATCAGCGCAGCTTCCCCCCCACCCCCCCCCTCGGGGA
>VWZN01022541.1:12273-34554 GCA_013396955.1 Regulus satrapa
AGCCTTCCTGCCTTCTGATGGAATCCTGCCAAAGTCAGCAGTGGATGCTACCCGGCTTCTGGCTGAGTGTGACCGGCCGGGAAGGCTCCATCCCGGGGGGAAAGGATGTGGCCATTCCTGTAAGCCACCCCTGACACCCCACACAGAGGTAGTGGGAAGGGGGCTCAGCTGGAATTTGTCCAGATGCAAAATGCCTTCCAAGGAGTGACTCAGCCCTGCGGTTTTTCCCCCTTCCTTGCCAGCAGATTTGATTCCCAAATTGCTTTAGGGCTGCTGGAAGGCGAGGCTGCTGTGCCAGCAGTGGGTCAAGGGGGCACCCCTGTCTCCCCACGCCCTCCTCTCCTTGATCTCACAGACTTCTTCAGCCTCAGCCACTCATTTCGCTCCCTCTGAAAAGCTACATGGAAAAGGGGAAGGCTGCCAGCATCCGTGGATGAGGGCTGGAGGGGAAACAGGAACATTGAAGGGAAAAACATCCCAAGAAACTCCCTTTTCCCTGGCCATGTTTCCGCTGGGGCGGGCCCTGCTGAGGGGACTGGTTTATGCTGGCAGATCACACTTAGGGAGCTGCATGGGGTATGTGCTGCTTTCAGCACCTCTTTGGGGGCAGAAGGAGTTGCTCCAGAGAGGTAAATCCCATCTCTGGTCATCACACCAGATGAACTTCTGTGCATTTCCCCTGTTCATTTCCATTCATGAAATCTCACCAGATTTCTATCCAGGTGGCCAGACGGCAGGAGGTTTCAAAGGAGGCAAAAATATGACATAGGCTAAAAACAGGCAGGCAGGTGGAGGGGGAGCCTGAGCTCAGAGCAACACAGCCTGAGCAGAACCCTGGCTGTGTATGAAAAGCCCTGCTGGGGAGAGAGGCAGAGCAAGTCCCCTTGGCAGGAAAACACCCACTGCTGGCCAGGCCTTTGCAGGGGGAGGTTTCTTGCAGGGCATCACTGAAGGTTATAACCATGCCTGAGCTCTGCAGCCATTCAAATGCTCAGTGCAGGGCAGGAGTTCACACTGGCTCCTCCAGGCTGTGANGTTCAAATGCTCAGTGCAGGGCCTGCAGGGCAGGAGTCCACACTGGCTCCTCCAGGCTGTGAGGTCTGAGTGCATCTGCAAGCACTGCAGGAGCAGCCTGTCCCACGGGACACTTGATGTGATGGAGGCTGCACCTCGGCCCCTCCAGGCTCTCGGTGTGCGCTCGGGGCTGGCATCACAAACAAAAGGCTGAGAATGGGCTGAGCATCAGCCAAGCTGCCTGTCCTGCCACCCCAGCTCTGAGGCCACTGGTGTGGCCTCTCAAACCTGGTTTTGAGGATCAAGCTCTGAGGACAAACCAAGGGCAAAGGCACCTCTGTCTTCGTGCTGTCAGGAGAAAAAGCACCTGCTGAACCCAAGCTGTCCCTTAACACCACATCCTTCTTCCCAAGGGCAAGGCTGGAAGATTTCCTTCATGCATTACATTTCTCAGAGGAGGAACAGGGGCTTGCAGGCAGTTTGCTGGCTTAGGGAGAGGGAAAAGGAAAGACACACAGGGGCCACTAAATCTCACAAAGCCTGATGTTTGTAGGTTTAAGTCTGGACATGGACTGAACCTCAGCTAAGGCCGAAGTGTGGAATTAGCTCTGTGTTAGACATCTGTGAGTCTATACCTGAGAGAAACTGCTTCGGGAGGGGCAGGAGGTGCTGGCTGGGCACGACCTGTGGGCTAAACAGTGGCTGTTGCCTCCCAGCACCTCCAGCCGCAGCCTTCTTGCTGTGCACAGCCCCCCTAGAGCAGCCTCCCGGGAAGAGACTGAATCTCCCGGTAGGAGACCACCGGAGACAGCCGGGAGAAGCCTTGTCCCACTGCAGCCCCCGCGGCAGTGGCTGCCTGGAACACTCCCGGCAGCTGCAGACACTGCACGGGTCCTCTCTCCAGTGTCCTTCCCCGGGGCAAGGAGCAGCTGGCGTCAGCTTTCATCCAAAACCCCCCAGTGCTGTGGGGCTCAGGCACTCGGAAAGCAAACATCAACCCTTCCCTAAGGCTATTTTCTGCTTTCAGCAGTAACTCTGTGAGGTGTTCTAATTGCTGGCTTATTTCTGAGCAGTGAACCACACCCTAGTCCTGCTGCCTTGCTTTGCAATCACAGGAGATCAATGGTGGAGAATTTTAACCTGATTTCTTTGGATGGATAGGAAAAGCCAGCTGTTCTCTCTTCCTTTGCCACCTTCCCAGAGCTGGAAGGTGAATTTTCTCCCCCCAGAATAAAGTCCCAGCCCTACAGAGGCAGTTCCCCTGCCTCCTCTCCCACAGGACCCCCCAACAAGGGCAAACTCCTCGTGCCTAGCTGTGCTCCCAGCACAGTGAGGCTGCAAGGAAGCTCCCACTTCCCTCTGATAAATGCCAAGCTGCTGTCCTTCCTCAGGGGGCTGGGCCAGGCTGCTCCTCACTCACACCTGCTGCTTTTGGCTGGAGGAGACCAGGGGAATCTGGAGAACTGGGAACTAGGAACAGCATCAAGTCTCAGCCATGCTAAAGCCATGGGAAAAGGATGGGCCCTGCATGCACTGCGACTCCAGAGACTGCCTGTGCTCGCTCACCTTTGCCAAACAGACCTATAGAAACTGGGATTCAGGCAGTCACTCCAACTCCGAGCACACTCTTCCTCCTCCTTCCTCCAACAACCTGCATCATGGGCAAAGTTGTTCACCAGCAAAACCGTGCATTCCCTTCCTCCCACCCGTGCAGGGTCTGAGCTGCCTTGATGCCCATCCCCTTTGGCATTGGGCCTGTAGTGACCTCCCTGTTTGTCCTACTCGTGCCTCTCTCTTGCCTGCTTCTTTGTTTCTTCCCCTGTTCCCCAGCAGTTTTCCAACTCAAGAGCCCACCAGACCCTTCCCAGCAGGCAAACACATACGGAACGCGTGGGGGACCCATGTACCAAGGAGAGGGGTGCAAAGAAGTGGCCAAGCCAACCACGGTACTGGGAAGGGGGATAACCCTTCTGGGGGCAAGATTTGTCCTGGGGAAGGTATCAGGAGAGTAGCCAGAGGGAAATCCAAGGTCTGACCTCAGCAAGTACAAGCAGTGCAGCCAGCCCTAGGGAGGGATTTGGCCAGGCCCCATCCTCAATGGGCATCAGTGTCACAGCCCTGCTCCGTCCTTGCTGCCTTGGAAGAGCTGAACAGGCAGCAAGGAAAGAGCAGGGAGATCTCCAGCCCTCCAGTGTGGCACTGAGAGTTGCCAAAAGTGATGGCTGTGGGGAGGGAGTGCTGGATAAGTGTTTGTAAGCTGTGTCGTGTTTGGGGGGGACTGCGACAGGTGAGCGGGAGGGCAGCCCCGCCTTGAGAAATCAGAGATATTTCGGTCACGGATCCACATGCCAAAGTTCCTGTGCAGCCCTTTGATGGAGCTAAGGGGCAGAGAGTGGCGGTCATGCAAAGTTGAGGTGGGCAGCCAAACCACACCCGACCACCTGAAAACCACTGGCTACACTGCGAGCCCCTGAATTGCTGATGGTGCCTGCTTTGGGGGATTGCATTGATAAAACCGTGGCTCCATCTTGGTCACCTCCATGAAAGAGCCTTCCAGGTGCTTCCCACTCCAGAAACACCGTGGCAGCTCCCAAAAGACAAAACCACTCTGTAAATTTTATCTGAACTTTTGGGGCAGCTGTCAAGCCCGGGCAGGGCGGTGCAGGCAGCCAGGCATGTGAGGCATCTCGCCATCCCCCATCAATTGATTTGCCTGTTTATTTCTGGGTTTGTTCACTGTGGCACAGAAGGAGCAGTGGTGCTCACTCCACCATCAGCTCAGTGCCACAGCCAGTGCTGGCGTCCCAGATTTTAATTTCCAAACTGCTGGCAGAAGGGAACCCCAGGGGACCTGTCTGCACTTCTGAGCAGAAACAATGACTGTGAGTTTGGTGGCACTGACAGGATGCTGGAGAATGGGACTTGGAGAAAAAGGAGTCCCACCAGACACCTCTGCTCACCCACCAGAGCTGGCAGCAGCCAGTGGGGGCTTTATGTCCCAGGAACATCATCTACCAATGTCCCCAAGGAGGGCAGGCGGCTCCCTGGGGTGCCAGTGGGCATCCCAGCGGATGAAACACCGGCTGCCCAAAGGAATGTCGGCTGGCACATTCCCAGGCCTGTGGCAGCACCTGCTACAGGCAGGGCTCTGCAGGCTGAGGACGGACACAGCTCATCACATGTGTCAGTGATGTCAACTCTGGCACTGTCCCCACTTGCAGAGGCACTACGGTAAGGGAGGAACTGAATGGGCTTTGGTGGGGTGAGGCCAGAAGTACGTCTGAGTCCCGGGGGGATTTTCACTGCCAGAGGGGGAGGCTGAGCTGGTCAGGCAGGCACCCTTTAGCCTGAGCCAGAGAGGCAGCACTCAGGTGCCCCCTCCACTCCGCTGGGCAGGAAAATCTGCCTAACTCAAGAGGGTCGTGGAGTACTGGGCCACGAGCACGAGGCACTTCCAGGCATGCCGCAGTTTCCAGGGAAAGAGGCCCCCTCTGGCATCCGCCCCTTCCCGGGAAGGAGAGGCTGCTGGGGGCCGTGGCCCTGGCACGGGGATGCCGGTTGCTCCCTCCCACGGCTTCCCCTTTTCTCAGAAAGCCTGGAAACCAAAGGTGAAAGAAGTGGGTGGAAACTCCGCGCTGCCGTCCAGGAAGAGAAGTGAGTAAGTCGGCTGCAATATTTAACAGTGCCTCCGGCTCCGCCGCCCGCAGAGCCGCCTCGACGGGAGCCGGAGCTGCCGGGTGAGTGCCGGGGTCAAGGGAGGCTCTGCGCCCGAGCGGGGGGACTGCTGTGGCCGGAACGAGGGGATTTCTTGGCTGCTGCTCTCCCGAAGGAGCCGCAGCCCGGGCGCTCGGAGGGCGGCGCTGCCCGTGCAGGGCGGCGGGGACGCGGTGACTCTCTCGGCTGATGGCACCGCACCCGCTGCGGGAGCGCGCCCGGAGCTGTCGGGCGCAGCATCTTCGCTCATAGCCCTGGCTTTTTTTGGTAACCTGCAAAAGCGGACTCGTGCTTCTCATGCTTTAAACGGCGGGGGGCACGTTCCTACAAAACTTCCCGGGAAGACAAAGCGAAAGTCCCTGGGATAATGCTGCAGCCACCGTGGCAGCGTGGTGCCCCTGGCTGTGTAGCGCCCACAGGACTCCGCCGCTTGGGCCTAGGCACGTCCCAGCTAATCAGTAACTCCCGGGATAATTAGCTGGAAATGCCAAAAGGAGGGCGCTGCTGCTTTTTTTTTTTTTTTTTTTTTTAAGACATAAAGCAATAAATCATTAATCTCCGAGCGCTGGAGCTGCCTGGGAGTCATGTTCCCTCTGGAGCAGTGGCTCGTGCTTTGTGTCTGTCCCCCAGGAGCGAGGGACAGGGCAGTGCTCCAGCCTGTCCCATGCACCCACAGAGGGAGGGAGTGGAGAGCCAGAAAGGGCGCGATGCCTCTGGCAGCTCAGGGCTGAACCGGTGCAGCACAGCTCTCCAGCAGCAGGGCTGCCCATGAGCGAGCTTCTGCTTCTCTGTGTCCTCCCATCACCTCCAGTGGGGCTTGCCAAAGGGAAATCTGCTCATGTGGCCCTTTCTGCTGTGCTCCACAGAGAAGGACCCACAGCAGCAGTATCCTCCTGGGCACCTGATTGTCTCTTGACTCACCATCATTTTGGGCTGAGGTCAGGAGCCTTGAGGAGCTCTCAACCTTTCAAGGGCTCCTGCTCCAGGGAGGCTACAAAGCCCCCACCTGCAAAGGTGGCAGCTGGCTTGATGCAATTCCCCCCAGGGCTGAGCTAGGGCAATGGTGCAGTGCTGCAGCCTGACCCTGACACAGCCTCCAGAAAACACAAGGCCAGGCCAGAGCAGGGCGCCTTCACACCAGCAAAATACCCATCACCGAGGTGGCTCCCACATCTCCTTTCATCCCTGCCCTTCCAGGTATTACCTGGCAGCCACTCTAGTGCAGAGCCCCTAGGGGCAAGGGATAATCCCAAATACACAGGGCCAAATCCAGCCCTGGCCCTGCCTGGGTAAAAGAACATGGGACAAAGCTGGATCAGGAAGACCAAGGAGCAAAGGCAGAGCATCTGGGGTGCAGAGGGTGCCATGCCATGAGGACATTGCTTCCAGGAGCAGCCAGGAATGAAATCAAATTGGAGCTTGTCTGAGTTTCCATTTAGTTTCTTTCTTAGCTCATCCCCCCCGTGGGCTTTTTGTTCCACTTGGACCAAACTGTTCCTGGTGCATTTTGGCAATGGGGTGCCCCAGTCCCAGCACCCAGAGGTAGGAGGCCAAAAGTATCATGCTGGAGCTGTCCCTGCCCCAGCTTGGGGAGGGTGGGGCACAGGGCATGGGGAAATTCATGCCCGATGGCTCCTGGGCTGTCCCACTCAGCCCCAGCTCCCACATCACCTCTCTGGGCCATGGAGCAAGGGAAGGGAGATCACGAGGGAAGGCTTGTTGGTGTTGATCCCCCCATCCTGCTCATCTGCCTGTCTTGTTGAAACCCTTCCCCTTTCTTTGCAAATCAGCCCATGGAGGAAGATGAGGAGGAAGGCTTTTCCTTGGCCTGCACCTTTCAGTTTCTGTAAGCAGTGGTTGCTTAAAGCAGCAGAGGGATGAAGGCTTTTCCTTGGCCTGCACCTTTCAGTTTCTGTAAGCAGTGGTTGCTTAAAGCAGCAGAGGGATGAAGGCAGATGGATGGCACTTTGAACAGCAGACATCTGTGAATAATGTGAGGTAAATGCCTCAGAGGAGAGTTCTACATCTTAAAAGAGGAAATACAAACACTCAAATAGCCAGGGACTGCAGGTAAACCACCCCATAGGCACAGGATGGACAACAAGCAGCCCCAAAGCATCCCAAGCCTACCAACCATTTCAGGCTGGCAGGTGCTTCCGTGTGGCTGCCGTGTCTCTGGCAGGCTGCCTCCCTGCCCACTCAAATGCACAGGTGGCTGCCTGCAGAGCAGGGGGAGGAGGAGAGAGATCAGAGTGTGAGGAGCTCAGAGCTATTGAAAGCTCCCTGCAGAGTCAGAGTGGTCTGAAACCCGGCACGGTGCACAGCTGGTCCCTGAGCTGCCTCTCTGACCCTGACCATCTGCTGCAGGGTGGGGACTCTGCTTCACCCCATCTCCCTCCCCTGCTGCCCCTGTGGTACTGCTGCACGTGGGCCCTGGGATACACCAGAGCTGGCACTTTCAGCCTGGGATTCCTCAGCTTTTGCAACGTTCCTTTGCTACGTGCAGCAGGATGGTGAGTTCATGCTGCCCCAACTGAGCCGCAATTCCCAGCGGAGGGATTAAAATAGAGCCCCGGGCCAGCAGTTGAGCAATCGCGGAGTTCACTGCTCGTGCGGCGGTTGCTCAGTGCTTCCCCCACTGAAATCTTTGCCCGTGCTCCGAAGCCGTGCGTGTCATTTCCCGTCTCTTCTGCTGACCCGAGGGCAGCTGTTCCGCGCTGCTGGCATACGGGCAAAGGGCTGGAATCCTCTCCCGGAGCTTACTCCTGCCTGAGCCGCTGTCATCACAACTGTGCCAAACTATTGCTGTGCCAAGGAAAAGCTTTTCAGCCCTTTGCTCGGTCCCCAGGTTTGAACGTGAGCATCTACTGAGGGCTGAGGCTGCCCAAAGCTGGTGGCAGCATCAGCATCGCTGTGGGGGCTCAGGGGAGCCCCGTGTCTCCCTGAGGTCTTTGCCTCCCTGCATGTGAGCTTTGCAGCCCAAACCACAGCGTGGGGGCAGTGGGCAGCTAAGGACACCTGTATACTGTGGGATGCAGGTCCGAGGTTAACCCAGATGGAGACCAGTCCCTCCCTGAAGCTATTCTCTGAGCTCTCTGGAAAAGGCCTCTCACTCTTCATTTTACTCAGAATTACTGTGTCCCTTCCCACTTCCAAATGGGCAGAAAGCCCCCACACCTCACGGTCCACCCACGGTAGCACTCGCTGTACAAACCATTCCCTCAGCTGGCACCTCCCTGTTCAAAGGAGGTTGAAGAGAGCAGAGGGTCAGTGCCTAAGAGTGCTGGGCAGCTCCTGCAGGACTGAGCATTCCCCTGGCACAGCCTGCCCCTCCAGAGACACACACTGAGAAAGAGCAGCTGTGACACCTGCACACAAAGAAAATACAGAGGGGGATTCTCAACACACCTGCCAATACCAGCCCCAGGTGGCAGAAATGGAGTTTCTCTTTCAGCTCTAGCAGGTTTGCAGAGCTCAGGGCTGATCTGAAGCTTTGCAGTGACTCCAAAGAACTGGATATGTTGAAGCAGTGGAAACAAAAAAAAAACCCAAAAAACCCAAAAAAACCCAAAAAAAGCCAGCGAACTTGAGCAAAGTTTCCAAAGAAAGCAGCATCTGTCTGTGCTGCTTCTGGAGTGAGAGGTGCCAGAGTCTTCTTGTGGCAGCTCCCAGTTGCAAAAATCTGTGTCAGCTCAGTGCCTGCCCTGTGTCAAAGACATGACGAGCTCCTTGCTATTTTTTCCCCCCTTGCAGATGGAGACACAGCTGGCTGGAGCCAGGGGAAGCTGACTCGCACTGGCTGCTTGGCTCTGAGAACTGAATTCCATAGGCGTTAAAGCCTCCAAAAATGCCCTATGGATTCAGTTCTGCAGCTGGGCAGCAACTGAGCCTCAAACCTTCAGGAAGAGAAGGCAACTGTGAGCTCTTCCTACAAGGAATGTGTAAATCTTTGCTCCTGAACAGAGATCAGATTAGGGATGGAGGGGAGTTATGGCCACCACAGAAATATCTGCTGTCAGAGAGCTGCAAGAGGTTTGTGGCATATCTTCCCCCAGGAGAAAAAAAGCCCAACTATAGAATGTTTTCTTCCCTCTGGAACTGAAATGGCACTTGAGAAAATAAATACATTGCTACCTCCTGATGTACTACATGCAATTGTGAGCCTCTGCTAAAAATAATCATTGTCAGAACAACAACCTGGGTGTGCCCAGCAATCTCCTGTTCAGAGTCCAGGCAGCAAAACCAAACAAAACTTGGGAAAAGATAAACAGGACAGGATGGGTAAAGTTAAGGGTTATGCCCTCTGTCTCCCTGTGGGCCCTGGAGATGACCCCAGAAGAAAACATGTATTTAGAGGAAGTATTTGTGTAGGCAACAGGTTCTGTTTTCACCCATCCATCACAGATCTCTCTGGGAGAGCCTGGCTGTGCCCCTTGAGCTTTGGGGACATTTCCACTAACACGGTATCATGCTGCCACAAGGAAGCTAACAGCTGGAGGAATGGCATTTAGGAGAAGTTATTGTGCAAGTCCTTGTAATTAATGTAGCATTTCAACATCGCTGTATGGCAAACCCCATGCTCCTCACCTCGCTTAGAAGAGCTGCTTTGCACCTCCTCCCAGATCTCACCTAAAGAGGATCCTGCCCATGGCAGGCAGCATCCAATCCTGACAGCTCAGCTGTGTCCTACAACAGCTCCAGGGGATGGGGAAAAAAACTCCTTCCCACAGCCCACTGAGGTGCTGCACCACTGCACAAGGATCCAATGCATGAACTTTTGCTTCCCTGCCCAAAGGAGCTGCTGCTGGAAGGACAGGGAGTGCACCACCAATGCAAGGCTGATGCAGGCACTTCACTGCTAACTGGGCAGGACAGCCTGCTCAGCCAAAGAAGAGACTAAAAAAACCTCAACAAACAACCAGCCCAGCAGGAACTACTGCCTTTTTCCTACACTAGGTAACCAAAAGCATAACTGATTAGCCAGCAGTCATTAATGGAGGCCTTCTCTAGCCCATTCAGCAAGTCCCACTGCCACTTTTTGAAGCACAGCAAGCATCAGTTTGGTCCAAAGTTTCTACAGCAGTTTTTCTGGTCCAGCCCTCTCACTGTTTTGGCAGCAAGGTTAACAAATTTCCCAGAAACTAAACAGGGAAGGGGAAATACAGACAGTTGCCAAAATATTTGGCCATTGATTAAACCTGTTGTACTAACTAAAAACAAAACAAAATCAAAAACCCAAACAAACAAACAAGAAAAATGCACTTGCTTTCACTTATAGCAATTCAGAACAACAAAGGAGCTTCAAGTTCATCCTCACAGCCTCTCCTTTGCAATGCAGATGGGTAACATCCCATTCCTTCCCAGATGAGAGGTCAGGGGGAAACTAGGAGATTGCAGGGGGACAGAGAAGGTCCCCTATTTCTCCTGTATGTTTATAAAATTCCCAGTGGTCCCTAGAGAAGCTGACAAAAAACAAACTAGGGCAAGGCAGGGTACTGCCAAGAGGGATAAGCCACCCTTAACTTCACAGAAAGGTGCCAGGTCTGACTGCAAGTTGTTCACAAGACACTGATGTTAGGTAGTTAAGAATCAGAAACACAAGCATTTGCATTTGGGTTTTTTTTTTTACTGTTTATAATCATTTAAAAGGTACAGAAGTTTGCAGGTAAGTCAGACCCACCCCTTCACAGCCCTCCAGGCTTCCAGCACGGCTCTTCCAGTACAACCACCAAGCTATGGAAGTGCTGTGGTTCACACAACTCCAGTAACCTCATTGGAGAGCCAGAGCCTCCAACCAGAGCCAAGTCAGACCCAGAGCAGTTTCAATAAGGACGAGGGGCCAGGAGTACCGAGTACCGTGTAATCAAGTGTAAGAGGATGGGGACACCAGAGTGTAGGCAAGTGCTGGATACAGGCACCACATGGTGATAAAGCACAATGATACAGTCATAAACAGCAGTGACAACACATGCAGACAATTGATCTTTAGAGTGTTCAAGAGCCCCCATGTCCTCTGGGACCTGCACTCAGCCTGAAGGAAATTCAGCTTTTATCTCTCCAAGCAAGCAAACCAGCTTACAGGCCCTTCCCCTGGACAAGGTAGGAATCTCTGATCTTCTCTGATCAAGGGCTGCAGTTTGGAGATCCCCCACCAGGCTGTGACCAGTCAACCAAACCAGTGGAAATCAAATGTTCATTTCAACATCAGGACCAATGAGCTGATCCAACATTCAAGTGTCACGTGGTTTCTTCAAAGGATGGGCATTGTGCATCAAAAAGAGTAAATCTGCCCAAAGGTTGTGGAGAATGGGGAGCAATTAAAAGAAATCAACAGAAATTGTGGCATCCATTGCTTGTGTTACTCGCCAGCCTCGCCAAAACCAGCTGCCAGCTGGCTCCTAGGAGGGTACTGGAGCAGCAGTCCATTGGGTGTCTGACTCCCTCAGTGTCTCAGTTTCTTTTTCTTCTTGCGGTTCCGGTCCTCACTGCTGTCATCTGCCTCGCTGGCACTGGGGGTCACAGCCCGCTGGGTGACCTTTTTCTCCACCGCATATTCCTGGTTATCTGTCTTGGGGTCTCCCTTGACCAAGAACTCGCCTTTCCGATAGGATATGGAAACACTGGTCCTGGGGTAGGTGCCATAAACCCTCCGGAGATCATCCTTCACAAATTCTGGGAGGTCTTTCCTTGGCCCAAACACCTTTCCAAGCTTCCCCCATTGAAGCTCCCCTCTCATTGTGAAGCCTTCTGGCCACGTGTCTCGATACTGATCTGACCTCTGGCAGGCAGCATAGGGATGGTAGCTTGCACTGGGATTGTAGAGGGGGACAGGGACCACGGGAGGGAAGTGCCAGGTGTGGTATGGATGGACGTAGGGATTGGAGGCGCTGTAGAAGTGATGATACTCCAGCTGACCTCCCGCGTAGTCAGGGTAGCTGTTCCGGTCCACCACGAAGGTGACGGGCCGGCCGTAGAAGCTCTGCATGTGGACAGGAGGGAACATCACAGAGCTGGGCAGGCCCTCTGCTCTCCCGGGCCGCAGCGGTGGGTAGGCGTAGGCAGAAGGTGGGGGCACCATGGCTGGGTAATATTCCCGTGGCACAAAGCTGGACTGGTACATTGTACAAGAGCCCGGGGTTTTACGCAGGGGACGCTTCTCTGGAGCAGTTGCTGAGTCTCAAGAGCTGTGAGAACAGAAGGGGAAGAGAAAATTTATATTGGTTGTATACTTTTCAGGCTGAAAAAGGAGATACACTTAGCACTGTAAGCATACTCACTAATTAATAATTAATACAAGGAGCTCCCCATAGCTTGCAGGAACAGTCATCTACCAAGAACAATTGAGACTCAGTATTGCCAGTGACTGCCTGTTAGCTGCTCTGCAAGACATCCTTTAACCCACACATCTCAGAGTTGCAAAGATGAGAACAAGTAGGCAAAGACTACTGAGGGCAGAAGAGTCCACCTCATATCCCCATGACTTGTGCCTGCAGTGCTGGGAGGCAACGAGACACTGCAAGAAGCTGAAAGCCCTCGGGCAGGCATGAAAATGGGGAAGGTGAGCACAAGGCAAAGCAAGCAGGCAAAGAAAGGAAAGAGGCAACAGCCCAGTCCTGCTGCAGTCATGTCAACTGCCATCCTGCCCAGACAAGGAAACCTTAAACAAATAAAAACATCTTCGACTGTCCTTGACTCTGTCCCCATTGTCCCAAAGCCCTGCTTTTACTCTGATAAGCCAACAAGAACTGTACCTACTGTTTATTTTAAGAGCAAATCCAGGCACATCTACATTTCCTCTGACAAGTTCTCATGTACAGGTTTCTCTTTCTGGTCTCACTAATTATGATTCACGTTTAAGTGTGCATTTACCTTGAGCTACTGTGACCTACAGCTGACTTGGCTCCTAGGCTGCCCTTGCCAGATATCCAAGCACTCCCCAGGGGATGAAACAATGTCCTCTCATGACTCATTATCCTCTCCCCTAGGGCAGGAAAGGAAGCTGTATATAGCATAGGGCTGTTTTTTTCTAAAAAAATAGTTTGCTATCAGAGACAGAAAAAGACCATGGACAGATCTAAAGGCAGCAAACTGGAGATTTATTTATTTTCCATGGAGTTCAGCTCCTATGGGCTCCTCTCCCTTCAACTTGAAGTAGAATTGCCTCTCACAGGTATTGACCAGGAGAGATGAAAGCTCATCTGTCCCCTAAGAGTTGCCTGACACAAGCAATGCTGCGTACTGCAAAACAGAGGTTTTTCTTTTTAACCAGCACAAGTTCTTCCTGTTCCTAGAGGTACACAGTGTATATACTAACTAGCTCAAGCCTACTTTTGCCATGGGTTCAGGGCTAGAAGCCTTCAGCCCACACAGGGAACAGCACTGGAATACTCAGTGAAGGCCAGGCAGCGCCCTTAAACAAAATTTGCAGCCTTTGAGACAAAGCCCATCATAATCATCATCCCCTGAGATCGGAGGAAGCGAAACAGAGTCCATGACCTGCTTGCCTAACTTGCTCAGAACCAGTACAAAAATCCAAAGGGGTGTTGTATATCAATGGCAGCGTGAGGTGGGCATGTGGAATAAACGGCGTCATCTTGAAAACCCATCTCAGCACCTCTTTAAACAGCTCATCCATGCATCCCTATTGAGATCCATGCTTCTGTGAAGTGCCTGTATTTCAGAGCAAGTGGCCTGCACAGAGATTGTGCCGCTATTGCATCCATCACACGAAACAAAGCAAGTCCAGCTTACAGCCCTGCTGCTGGGTCAGCGCGCTGCTCTCTGCCAGGTACGGCCAGCCCTGGAGAAGCTGTTTGCTTCAGCCAGCTCCTGCTCCAAAGCTTCTGTAGCACCCTGCATTTCGGCTCTCGGCATCATTGCTGCCGTGTCTTGCTGGCAGCTGCAAGGAAAAGGACTGACAGGCCATCTAAATCACCGCAGGTTTATCACAAGGCAGCCTGAGCACAGCTACTAATTGCTTTGATTTTACACTGAAGGAAGATAAGGAGAACAAGCCAGTGGCTCAGCCAGGCAGGATGACCCACAAGAGGAAGCAAACTAAAGAGATAAAAAGGGGGAACAAGATGAGGATTAAGTGGGGCTAGAAGTGCCTCAGGGTGGCATTGTCACATGCCCCACCACAGAAGTACATTCCCCTGGAAGCAGACCAGCCGGGAGGAGCGTGTTGACAGCCTGCACAAGACTCACAGCCCCGAGGAAGTTTGCAAACCAGTCAGGGCAAGCCTTGACAGCGTGGCCTCTGCCAGGCTCCACTGCACAGCTGCCCTGTCCCTGCCTGCTGCCAAGCACAGAGCTCTCAGACTGCCCAGGCACAGCCTTACCTGCACAGGCACAAGGCACCGAGCCCCAGCTCCTGCCTTGCAGGGCCCAGTACTGCTCTGAGTGCTCGGGTATGTTCCAACAAGGTTTTGGGATGCAGGAGGCACAGTGCTCCTGCAGAGCTGCAGCCCAGTGCTCCCAGGGGCTGACGATGCCCACAGTTCACCCCACCATCACACAATGGCCTCTTGTTCATCCTGACCTTCAGGCTGAGCTACAGCTTGATAAATTCAGGTGTACAGGAGAAGAGGGCTTTGAGAACACCAGAACAAGCTTGCCTGATGCTGTCCCACACTTACCTGGAAGTAAAAGCAGACACTGCTTCAGGGAAAATAGCGTTTGCCCAGAAGATTATAATTTGTCAGGCCCTTTGATGGAAGGCATCAAAAGCCAGGTGCTTAAGAAAACCAACTGCAAACACCAACATCAAGTAGTGCCACTTGAGGAAGGAGTCCAATCTGCAATTTCTTCTCCCCTTCCTCTTCTCAAGGAGACCTTATAGCACCTTCCAGTACCTAAAGGGGGTCTCCAAGAAGGCTGCCAAGGGAATTTTCACAAGGACAAGGGGAAATGGCTTTAATCTGATGGAGGGTGAATTCAACTTGAATATTAGAAATTAAAATTCTTTACTGTGGGAGTGGTGAGGCGCTGGAACAGGCTGCTCAGAGAAGCTGTGGTACCCCATCCCTGGAAGCATTCCAGGTGAGGCTTGACAGGGCTCTGAGAACTCTGGTTTAGTGGAAGGTGCCCCTGCCCACAGCAGAGAAGTTGGAACTGGATGATCTTTTAAGGTCCTTCCAACTCAAGCCATAGTATGATCCACCTGCTCCTATTTCTCTTGTTTCTCCAGTACCAACAGCCAGAGGCTGGCCTGGTCTTGGAAGTAAATATCTGACAGCCCCCAACCCTTCAGGAGCAGCTATGGGACCAGAAAGGGAGAGAGGGGATCCTAGCTGATCTGTCTCTTCAGACTAACATCCTCCTTTGCTCCACTTTCAAGCTCTGTTATATCTTAGGGAAAAAAAAAATTTAAATGTCACCACATCTGTCCCACAGCACCTGAATGTCCTCAGCAGGAGCAAGCAAAGCAGTCCTTAGAGCCTGAGCTGAACTCTGCTAAATGGTTGCCTGCTCCTGAGAGCCACTGACATCCATCAATACATGTCAGATATTGGTGACAGATGGAAAGCCTGCATGGGCAGATACCAGGCTGTGCCTGGGAGCCAAGCCTCCCCAAGCCACTGGGAGCAGTGGTTGGCAGCAGGGAACAACGCAGTAAGAAAGGCCACAGCAAGAAACAAGGCAGCCTCTCCTTTTAAGCCTTTCCAGCAGTTTTGACCTTGCTGGAAATGGGTTCAAATCCCACTTGGCTGGAGCTGAATGAGACACTAGGCACAATAAAAAGAAGAGAAAACTCCAAAGTCAGTCACAGAAAACCATAATCTCTGCTTGGTGGGAACATGATACTGCAGACTATTCCCAGGCTTGGCAGAGCTGACTCCAGCAATTCCCTCACCCACTGCCCCAGTCATCTGGCAGGGCCTTTCCCTCCTCAAACATCTTGCTGCAGGTCAAGGGGAATGAACCACAGCTCCCTAAAAAGGCCTGCCAAGCAAAGTGTGCTTCACAGCAGCTGCCCCACACAGAGTTGCTATGGAGCGACCAAGAAATGTTTGCAATACAAAACTAGAGAGGACATTTGAGAAGAGACGCTTTTGTTTCAGCCCACTCTGTTACTACAGGTGATGAATCCACCACTAGTTAAAACAGAAATGCCCAAGTCTAGTAGAGCTTTCCTAGTATCTAAAGCAGCAGAAATTACCTGCTAAAAATACAGAAGACCACGGTTTTTTCTGAACATCTCAGGGCAATAGAGCTTTACTATTACCTAGGCTAGCTTTGAATTTGATGAGCTTTTTTAGATGGTTGTGGAATACAAGAGACCACTGTGAGCTACAGAAAACAGAGGAAAGCATAAATATTCAATCCCATGCCAGACAACACATTCTGTAGGAGAGAGATTAAAGTGAGCCTGACTGCATCATGGGCAGTACCAACATAGAGATGGGCCACAACACCCAACGTGCGAAACTTCACACAAGGATCTCGCATGTCTGGAGAGACTGGTTTCACCAAACCTTCTGTCCAGCTGAAGCAGGATCTCCAGGGCAGGCTGGCACTTGGGATGGGTTTAGGTATTTGCTCAGGGGAACATGCTGCAAAACAGCACCACTGTCAAGAGATGCCCACTGGAGGGGACATGGCCATCTAATTTACTCTAACTCTCAACCAAGACTATTCTTGCCTCATTCCATAGTCCTGTGATCAGCTCACAAACAAAAGTCCTATTAAGTTACCCTTTCCTTTCCTCTGTTCAGCACTCAAGCTTTCAGAATATTCTTTCTAGCTTTTTTCCTCACCTCTTCCTCTCCCCACCCCCCAAAAACCCCCACAGATCTCCTGCCATTGCTCTGTAACAACTCCCAAGGGTACAGGGATGAATACTGCAAAAGCACAAATTTCCCCCAGCCAAGAAGATGAAGTAATGAGTTATTTCCAGTTAGTCTTCCATTTTGAGCAGAGTCTGAAGAATTGTTACCACCTGACAAAGCTTTGGCAAAGATTTTTTTTTTTTTAATAAACCCAAAGCTTCAAGGACTGCTTAAAATGAGGTGTTAAAACTGAATGTTTCTATTCAGCTAAGGTTTGTCTTCCATCACTCTGGTGTCAGTCCCATGCATTTATTCAGCATCGTGGTAGCTGGAGATAGATAGTGCATGGGAGAAGATCATGACAAAGCTGTTCCATGTTTTTCCTTGACACTTTTATCCCTTTATTGCTAACTTAAGGTCATGCTAGAAGTCTTTTCAGGAAAACTCATCCAGGAGAAGACTCCCAAGTACTTCTTGGGGAGGTGGGAGAGCAGTACAAAAAGCCACACAACACAACAACTCTGATCCTCCACCACCAGTACTGATCCTTACGATGAAGGCATTTGGCTGCCTTCCTAAATGGGATGCTTTCTCTTAGCCAGACATGCCTGGCAGCAACACAGGAATTCAAGGAAAATGCAACAGCTTGTTAAAAGCTGGGCCTTTCCAGGCCTTGGTTTTTACCTAAAGGCTCAGATTCCCATGCTAGTGCATGCTCAATAACGGCAAAACTTGAATTTTGAACACAAACCCACTGAGCCTCCAAACATAAAATAGCACCACATCTTGCCACACTCTCCTGGAGAAAACAAACCCATATTGCCCCAGCAAAGCACTCCAAAAAGTGTTAAATACTGGCACAAGGGGTTACTGCACCATGCCTTGTTCAAGGTACCAGCAGACAGTAGTGATTAACAGCAACACAAATCAATGCTGCAGGGAACAGACCTTCCCCACATCACTAACCCCACCTGAGGAACGCCCCCAGCAATGCTGGGGCTCTGCCCCTGTTTCTCCTCACCCCACAGGATGGACCTTTCTATCAGGAGTTACTTCACTACCCAAATTCTTACAGCAGCCCAAGCCAACTGGAAAGATACCACAAGCACAGCTGATATAAGAGCGCCATGAACAATCCCTTCAGCTCAGCCAAGGGGGAAAATTTAACTTCTGAAGCCAGAAGACACCAGTCTCGCCCTGCTGTTACTAGTGCACCATGAAGAAAAGAGCTCCAGCTGGCACTGGTGATGGTGGAAATAGCTGCTAATGCACATTGCAGTCAGTCAGCCCTTCTAGGGGCCCTTTGAAGAGGGAGCAGATCCATTTCAGCTGCTCAAAGCAACATTCTCAGAAGACACTGAAGTCTGGTGCGGGTCTGGCATTTGTTTCTGAGGTCTGTGCAAAGCCCAGACTCTGTATGAAATCAAAACCCCAGGAAAAGGCCAAGTCATTGCAGAGCAAGTCTTTACTTGGCAGCAGCGACCCAGAAACCCCCCTGCATAACAGTGCTCAAATAGCAGTCAAAATGCAACCTGCTGGTGACAGAAAAGTCTGGAGCAGCCACTCCTACTCTGACTGCAGCTGCTGGATAACACAGCAGCTCTGCAACAGCTGTGCCACCAAGAATAAAACGTGGTGAGTGCTACCATAGGGTGACTGCATCAAGCAGGCAAGGCTCTAAAAAATATCCCTGCCTGCTGCCAAGGTGAGCCTGACACTGTCACCTATCCAGCCTCTCCCTGGGTGTGTCTGCTGCACCAGAGTATGTATTTTGGATACACTCCAGTTTCTTTTTTGCTGACAAACTCTCCTTTAAGCTTAGCCTAACTTCAGTGTTAATAAAGCTCCCACCACCACATTTATCTGTCCATTAAGCACTGCAGGCACCCTTTGCATCAGCTGTCCTCCTCACCTGAGGCTCAAAGCTGTCTCCCATGTCTCAGTATGCCAGCCACCATGCTTGTTTTTTCTCATTTGAACCCTTTCCCAGGCACAGCTCTGTATCTAAACACTATTTTTTTCCTTTGGTTGAGCATATTTTACATGTATTTCATAGCATCAGTCCTAAGGATCCCCTCCATATTAAAACACAGCCTGCACAGACCTGCTCCTCCTCTCACTCAGAAGTTCATCTGACATCCATCATCTCTATCCACACATGCTCTTCTTCAAAGAAAAAAAAACCAAAAACAACTCAGTATCACTTAGCTCAAGCTTCCAAATTAGGAGGTCCTGGTTGACCTCCCAGCTGTAACTTCTGCCCAGCCATTCCACTTCATGTTACAGTCTGGGGAGAACAGACCCAGGGCACTAACTGATATCACACACACCAATAAGTCAATTAAATCACCAATAACCTCATTTAATGTGCCACTAGCGCCTCATGGCTATTTATATCACCTTGCACAGAGCTGTGAAGGTACTAATCGAGTCTTACAAACCACACATGATGCTATTGAGTCACCCTTCCCTCCCACACCACTCAGCACTAGGATGCACACCTACCCCACTTGGCTCTGCTCTCCCACAACGATTCTTTCAAGGTAGACCTGATACAGAGTCCAGCAGGGTGGTCAGGGATCATCACCTTCAGCATTCCTGTGGGCTTGGGTCCTCAGGCTTCACTATCATCCACAGACACCTGCAGTCCTCCAGTCAGCTGATCTCACCTAGGTCTCATTTTATGTATTATTCTCTTATTTCTACTTCTTCTGCCACAGTCTTGCTTTCTGTACTGCAGTCTCCTCTCAAACAGCCAATACACCCAGATAACTTCTTCCTCAGTTTTACCACATCCATAATTAAGCCTGACAATTCTGATATCGTTACCTTGGCAATCTGAGCCTTATATGGTATTACTGATATGGTGCAGGTGGCCTTAAAAGGCTTTATCATGCAAGAGCTGCTTCAGACATTCCATAACTATCTAGTTCCTCCTGGTTCTATATTGTTTACTTTACACACTCCAAGTCAAATAACTCAATTCCAGTCTTAATTCCCTTGCCCAGCTCCAGTTACCTCCCAGCTTCTTATCTTACACAAGACAATTTGCATAGCAGAACAACGTGTTTTGTACTTCCACAGCATCCTGCTCTCTCAGCTGCTTGATTACAAGTCTTTGTCCTTGAAGGGCTCTTGGGAGAGTCTCCTGCATTCCTACAAAGGTGTTAACAGGTCACACAGCCTGGTTCTCCAGAGCTGGTTGTGCCCACAGTGGGTTTCCTCTGTTAGCCAGTGTTACAGAAAACTATTTGCATTTTAACTCTTTGTTCTTTAAATTCCCACATATCCCCCATTGAGGATGGATATGCCTCTTCCCAGGGGATCAACAGGAAAGATTATCCAGCCTTTGGAGTTGTATTACATACAACATACCCCTCTAGCATGTAAGGGGGTTTTCTGTTACAACAGCAACACACGCTGTATTTCTAGTGTAAGTTCAAGCATCTGCGCTGGAATTACCCATGGGAATCCTGCTCCTATTGCATCTTAAGGCAAACAGCTGCAGCATCTGCTGATCTACAACTGTATTGCAATTTTAAAAACAGAAACAACCCAGAACAACTACCTTCGGTCATGGTCTTTAGACAATACAGAACATACCTCATAAATCACATTATTGATTTCGTTTAACTGGGAATCAAAAGAAACTCTTGTGTTTCCAGAGATACAATCACTCAAAGGCCTTTCTGTATATTTTTTTTTCCCCAAATTAAAGTATGTAAAGCCTCTCATCGCAGAATATTAACAATTTACAGTATCTTTCACACCCAGGTGGTGCTAGGACCATTACAGAGCAGAGCACTGGCATAAATCCATACTACAGGCAAGTTGTGCTACTGTACGTGGTCTCATACCCACACGATCCCACAGCAGATGTGAAGGGGGCACCACCTCCAAAGGGATTGGGGTTTTTCTTAAAAAGCCAGGCAAAACACAGAACATCTCAGCTGCACGCTGCAAACAGGTAGCGCATAACTGCAGAGACATTGCAAAGCAGCCCAGTGTATAAGCACAGAACACAGAGAGACATTTGCTTGGCATACACATACTCACATGTGGAGAAAAGACAAGCAAGAGAATGCCTTCCCCTAACCAAGGAACAGTAGGATACACATCCTGATCTTAAGAAAGGAGCTTACTTTCTACAGCCTTTCACCAGAGTACCTCAAGGACCCACAGAAAGTAACAAGATACCACATTACACCTTAGAGAAGCTTTTCCTGCAGTAACCAGGGCTGCAAAACCTGCCTGAACATGCCCTTAAACCTAAAGGGAGCGACAGGAAGCTCATTCCTTCAGCAATTAAATTACATGCTCAGACAGGGAACAAGGATAGAGGACACAAGTAAAGAAGCAGCCAGGATCAGCACATAAAGCCAGTATAGAAAAACATCAGAAACACTCACCAAAGCCTCAGGTTATTTTTCAACTCAACAAAACTTAAAGAGCTACAACCTTTGAAGCAATAGATTGGCTAACAATGAAAAGAACCCCCATCAAATGCCACAGAAATAAACCCTCCTCCTTTCCTCTTAGTTTTACTTCTCCTAAGCTTTTTATTCCCTCTCAGCCACAACTAAACTGGTATTTGTAGTCAGGGCTCACCCAGGTTGTAATTAGGAAAGAAGCCATATCAGTGGCTCCCATCAGCACCACCTTATTGTAAGCACCTGCACCGTGGTGGACCTTTACAGAGAGAGATCTCCACTTTAAATGAGCTTTAAATGGGTGACTCCGTCTGCAAGGGCAGCTCATCATCACCCGGCACAACAACAGCAGCAGTAGTGCAGCTCCTTTGGGATGCTTATTAGTGATTCTGTGATCTTAAAGGTCTTTTCCAAACGAAATGATCGTTTGATTAGTGCCTTATGCCTCGCTCTGCTGCAGATGATCTCAATAGCTGAAGTTAAATACCTACAAATCACTCTTTAATTACAAACGATGTTGATTACATTTAGTTGTCTGGCTTCCAGGAATTTATGAAAATGACCTGCGTAAGAAGCTCCTAGTAAATCTAATGCACAAAACCATTGGGAAGTAATAGGGTGCAATAATACCTTTCTGTATATAGTAATTGGCTTTTGCCTCAGTTTTTCGTGGTGAAATTTTCCCCTGGTGAAATTTGAGAAGAGCTGAATGGAAGTAACTGTTGCGGTGGGAGACTGAAGGTGATGTCTGTGCTAAGCATGGGAGTTCCTTCTTTGAGAGAAATGACCAGAGAGCTCTTAAACGATAATGGACAATGCTAGTCCCTATTTTCTGAAATACACAGGATTGTGTATCATCACAGGATTAATGGCAGGTAATAATGGGAGAGATATGTAAGTCGCTGATTACTGGTGTTATAAATGGCTCTTAAATAGTTGGCTTTTTGCAAATATTAAAATGAAAAGTAGTATGTGTAGTGCTAGATTAATATGGTTGTTTAGATCTGCTATTAACAAAGAAATTAGAAGTGTTGTAAATATCTTTCTTACAGGATTTGTTTGGTTTTTTTTTTAACAAATAGTAAATCTTTCACATTCTTGAGAGAAAGTTTATCAAGGGAGAGAGACAAAGTCTGGAGAGAAGAATTTATGACCAAAGAAGTGGACAGGCCAGAGCCATTTGGAGAAGGGGGGCTGTGCTTGAATAATGCATGAAGGTGTACAAATATGTAACAAGTCAATGCATTTAACGGAAGGAATCTTACAATGAGGTGTGCTATTTTGGTGGCCTTTTTGCCTTATTATACTCATTATTATTTATTTCATTAATAAACCTTAAAACTATAACAGAG
>VWZN01022541.1:35044-62885 GCA_013396955.1 Regulus satrapa
GGGCGCGCATGCGGAGCGGCGGCGGAGCGGCGGTACCGGACGCAGGTAGGAGGCGCCGAGGCGGCGGGCGGGCGTCTCTCCCGCCTCATCGCTGGCCCCGCTCTGTCTCCCTGCCTGCGGTGTGCTGGGGCGGTGGATCCCTCGTCCGCTCAGTAAGGCCCTTCGGGTAGGGGTGGGGGTGACATTACCCCCAGTGGGGGCGCCTTTGCGGGGTAGGGGGGGTCCCCCCCTTCCCTGCAATGGTAGAGCCCTTGCGGATACTTTTATTCATTACCGTGGGTGATCCCACGTTGGGCCGGGGGGTGCTGCCAGTGCCCGTGGGCAGGGTCCTGGAGCCTCCCGGCAAGGAGAGGCGTTTCTGGAAGTCCCCGCTTCTCCCGGAGTGTGCCGCGGGTCTCTGGTGTCCCTGTGGGTCCTTCCCTTCACCTGGCGGGCTGCGGCTCACTGCCCTCGGGCCTGCGGGAGAGCCCCCCAGGGAAGGATGGCAGAGCCTCTGCCGGGGCTGCCCGGCCTCCCCTCGCCGTGGAGGGCCCTGCGGAGGGGCCCGGGCATGGCAGCGCTGCTCGGGCCCGTCCAGCCGGCCGTGGGTGCTGCAGGCTGACCCCGCTGGCCGTGCTGTGCCCCTTGGGGAGGGAGGTGTGCGCGGCTGCAGAAACGCCCTCGGTCCCGGGAGCTGTGTAGCGAGAACTCCTGATGGCTGCACTTGGCACAGCGGTAAAAGTTGCTTCTCAACCTGGAGTTTCCTGTTAAATCTTAGCGAAGAACGGGCGGTATGGGTGCTGTAGTCCCCTCCTGTAGCTCTTTTGAATCAACTCTTGGGGCTTGTTTTCAATGACGATTTCAAACGTACTTCTAGCTTTGTAATTTGAGGCCAGAGTTACTTGGTAATGGCTCCCATCCTAGTGCTGCGAGGTCCACTGCAGGATTAGAGTTTATATTGACAGCAATAAATGATTGTATTTATTTAAAATTAAATTTTTATTTATTTATTAAAAGCTAAATGATCAGGAACAAGTTTTTTAATGCATCTAACACACTTCCTTTACACTGCAAAACAATGAGTTCTTTAGACACGGGATGTTGCCTGTTGTTAAGGTAAAAACCTTGCCAAGCTCAAAGGCTATGAGATCTGCCCGGTTATCTCTGTATTGACAAACCTTGTGTTCTAGTTAGGGAACGAGATCTGATTGAACGAGATCGTTCAGCTGGAACCCGGCTCCGAGGAAGCTCCCAGCTGGTTCAAGGTGCTAATTGTCTGTGTGGCAGTCGTGTTTGCGTGTGGAAGCACATGATTGCCTGTAATGAGAAGGGTATTGCTTAACCTCAGGATGAACAGTCATCCGCGGTTGTTGAATTAGTAAACAGTACTGGGAAAGGCCCTCATAATCTCTTCCATTCATGTTTCCCTGCCTGATCCAGGTGGTTTCAAAGGTTTCATTGTTTCACCCATCAGATACCAGGCTGCTGGGAGCCTGCTGTTGGGTTGTTTGCTCACGTTTCACCCAGGACTGTGTTTAGTGTTCCCTCCAGAATCCTTGTTACTGAGGGATTATCTGAGGGTGTTAGGAGGGTTTCAGGAGAAATGGGGAGTGGAGAAACAGAGCCTCAGAACTGTATTTCTAAAAGGGTACACGAGATCAAAGTTAGTCAGAGGAGCCTAAATTTTGTGAAGTGTGTATCTAGGAAAGAGCTTTCCTGTGATAGAAATAGGATTTTTAGAGGTTTTTTTTTTTGTTGTTGCTTTTGTTTCAAATTCAAATAGGCCTGTGGAGAGATTTCTTATTTTACTGATGGAGTTCTGCCAGAGTCCAGGTAGCTTTGTGGGGTGAGGACCCTTTGAGATGTCTTGTGGTGTGGAGGTGTCCTGGGGTACCAGGGAGGAGTGTGCAGAATCTGGCTGGTGCTCCCAAAATGGGCTCATCATTTACAGATAACCCTGACCAGCTAAAAACATCCATGACTGTCATTTGCAGGCTCTGGGAGCAGTTGATGTGCCCAGCACCAGGTGTTTTGCTGGGATGGGTCACAGGACATCAGCTCTTTCACAGGTGCAGCTCCAGCCCAGCTTCCCTGTGAGTGGAAGCAGCCTGGTCCTGTCTGGCTGTGACAAATGCCTATAAATAGGGTTTTCTCTCAGCTGCTGGATGGATTTATTGTGTGGCAGTTGCAGAGATAGAGAGCTGGTGTATTTGGCAGTCTGTTAGTAAGCCCCTCAAAACCCAGATTATGCAGCAGAGGCGGTGTGGTGGCGGCTCACGCAAGCAGACGTATCCTGAAGTATTATTTGGGATATTCCAGCCTGCTTTACCCACACAGGGGATAGCGAATCCGAGAGTCATCCTAATACTGCAGTCAGGTCTGCAGAT
Source organism: Regulus satrapa (assembly GCA_013396955.1). Taxonomy (NCBI): domain Eukaryota; kingdom Metazoa; phylum Chordata; class Aves; order Passeriformes; family Regulidae; genus Regulus; species Regulus satrapa. The sequence goes on from VWZN01022541.1 coordinate 37,411, forward strand.
GGCTGTTTCGGGTGCTGAGTGGCAACTTCATCCAAAAAAAACTCATCTGGCCCTACTTAAAAGGCTGGCTTGAGCCAAGATTCACATGTATGGCTCTGCTGCTGGCTCAGAACGAGTGGCTTCAGCTGTGGAACGCTGGAGCTCAGCCTTGTTGTAAGGCCAGAGCGTTGCCGAATCACCATGGGACACGAGGACTCGGGAATCCAGCTGTGAGCTGGCTGGGAATTTAGAGCAGATGTGTAAGCCCCAAGCTGCGGTGTGTGCCAGACACAGCTGTGTGCCAGCACTCTCAAACAAAAGCAGTGCTTTCCTGGTAGCCAGTATTCCAACATCCTCCTCAGGAAGATAAAATCTGTGGACGTCACTGGCAGGAGCCAGATGTCAGATGCAGAGGAGGAAGTTTCTCAAAAAAAAAGACTAGTTGCTTTTTAATTTATGAGCCTGTTGCTTTATGACTGTGTTAAAAGTTCAGTGTGAATGAATGATAGCTATTCCCTCCTGCAGCTCCTTTTCCCATTACTTCTTACAGCCTCATGTTGAAAAGTTCTGACATGCTCCATGAGTAATTCTCCATCCCAAGGAAAAGGTTATGAAAATACCAGTGTGGCAGTAACACAGTGCTTTGGGTGTGGAAGTAAAATCCGCTTTTTACAGACAATTGTGATTTGTTTCTTTTTAACTGCACATTTGCAGATGAGGGAGGAAAAAATATTGCTCAAATGACCTAATGCCTATCCTAGCAAAAGTGACATCACTTGCAAATATCAGCTGGCTGGAGAGTTGGCCCATCTGTGAGGGAGTGATGAGGGGGCAGAAAGAAAGGAAGTGGAACTTCACCCTCTTTGAACGGTGCTGTAGCATTTATATGACAAAAATGAGGTGTCTCTGGAAACTTCAACATCTGTGGTTTGTGCACCATGTGCTCAGTGAAGCACCTTTTGGATGGGGACAGCAGGAAATGCAGTGCTAAGAGCACGGCTTGAGCGGGCTCTGCTTTCACACGGGTTTTGGATAGCAGAGGCAAAGCCCAGGATAAGAATCTCCGTAGTGGGTCACGCTGTGGGTCTGTCTCTCCCCATATTCTGCCCCACGGTGGCAGCAGGAGATAATCTTGGGGGAGAGCACGTGAGTCTGGACACCCCTAGCCTGCCCAGCCGCCTTGGAGCAGCTAGAGGGATTTCCCTGCCTCGTTCTCTTTAGAGCTGTTTGTTTACAGCCATTTTCTGTGAATTTGGCTAATCCTTTGAACCTGCTGCCCAGCTCTCCAATATCCTTTGGTAGTGAATGTCAGGTGTTTACTACATGCCAGGTAAAGAAATATTCTTGTGTGCTTGAAGCTGACTTCCTGCTAGTTACAGTGGGTCTTCCCAGCTCTTGTCTCCTGACAGTCCCATGAGGGGGCCCAGCACTCTGGTGTCTTCTCTTCTTCAATCAGTCCATGGAAGGCTTTTGGTGAGAGTAAGAGGACTTATCTCTGGGCCAATTGCCTTAACTCTCCCTTCTTCTTAACCTTTGTCTTTACACACTGAGATTCCTTAATCATTCTTGACCATATAAAATAAAATCTCTCCTTAAGGCTTGTCTGTCTTTAATTATATCTGTAAAGGTTCATTGTCTGGCTGAATTCCCTTCCAAGCAGTGTCTTCCTTTTTTCTGGCCACGGGTTTTGGCCTGGCACGGATGCAGAATGGTGTCTGGGCTCCACAAGGGCTCTTCAGTTGGATCCAGTTGAGGTCTGGTGCTTTGGCTGGAAGTGGAACTGAGGTGCAGCTTCAATCTAGTGATGTAATTGATTGGAACAAATGCTGTTCCTGCTCCTTCTGAACTAGTTATAAGGAATTCCTTGGCCTAGGCAGAGCAGATGGTTATTTTTGCTTTTCTAATCTTGCCTAGAAGTGGTCAGATTCATGGCTTCAGGGAAATGCTGAATGGGACTGGCGTTTCATCAGGTTTCATACCCAGACGTTTATTCTTCTGCTTGATTTCCTGCTTGGACTTGCTGCAGCTGGTGTTGCAAGCCCAAGAGGCTGGTGTGGTGCACAGGTTCCTATTTCTCATGTGTTCAGTCTTACCCCACGTTGCAAAGCCCCCATTATGTGTCTGAGTTGGGTTAGTGCAGACCCTAGGAGTGACACACAGCCCTTGATCTTGCTTTTGACAGTGCCAAGATAACACTTGGTGTTAATAAAGGTGACTTGTTGTCACCTTTAATGTGTGTGTGCTGTGAACAGGGCTTCTCATGATGGCATGGGCTGGAGGAGCTGACTCGAACTGATTTAAGAAACCCTTATGTTCTTGTAAGGGCCTTGTGTTTCACCTTGGGTCTGTAGCAACTTAAGTGTGAGAGAGAGCTCAGCCTGAAAAGCATAAGAAAATATTTCTGGCCCCACCTCCTGGTCAGTGCAGGTTTGAGGAGTCCTCCTCTCATACTCAGCCCTTGTGAACGTACAGCAACTTGTTCTGGTCCAAGGCTGCTGTGCCCACATGTTTTATTTCTGTGTACATGGCTGTCCAGCCAAAGCATCTTTATTTCAGACTATGGTCCTAAGATTTAGGCTACTCCAAGACAAGGTGGACAGCTGCCAGGGCACTTCTGGTCACTTTTATTGCATGATGGCTGCGTGCCTGCTGCAGTCGTGTTCTGGTCATGTCTTTTCATGCTACAAAGCAGCGGCACTGCTCGCCATAAATAACTCCTGTCTGAGCCAGCCCAGGTGCAGTCAGCTGTGACTGCCTGGGGAAAGCATTGTGCACACGTGAGGTTACATGACAGCTGTTGTCATTTTTATTTGGGTAAAAATTTACATTGGTACCTAAAAATACCAGTGGCTAGGTGTGCTTTCTGAAGGCTGCTTTGCTGTTTGCAGCTGTCTAGCTTGGTTCCTCCTGTGACCTTGCCTTAAAAGAGCTGGATTAATTGTCTCCGTGCTGGATAACAAAGAACATTACAGGGTAAAGGACAGGGCAGGCTGCTCAGGAGGAGGCAGCCGTGCCCACAGCCTGGCTTCAGCTTAATGAAACAGCTTTAGTGCAGCAGACAGCTTCTAGTCTCTTAAATCCCCTCCAATCCACTTTGTAGCAGCTCCTCAAAACAATACGAATTCTGATCTCTGCAGACAAAGATTTACCAATTAACTTGATTAACCTTTTACTTCATTTAAGAAAACTAATCTGCTTTCATTTTATTTTATTTATTCTTTTCTTTCCTGCAGGAGCAAAAATGGATTGGCCCCAAGAAAGATGTAGCAGGTGTTGGGAAAAGACATCTCACCTGAAATGGAGGTGATCAAAGGAGCTGAACAGTGACTGCACCGACATGGGGCTGCGACCGCTGGCTTGTCTTTTCCACTTGCCCACTGCCGTGATCTACGGGTCTCTGTCGCTCTTTGTTTCCATTTTGCACAACGTGTTCCTCCTGTACTATGTGGACACCTTTGTCTCTGTTTACAAGATTGATAAACTGTCCTTTTGGATAGGAGAGGTTAGTTTGGGTTTTTTTGTTTGTTTTTTTTTTCCATTGGTTTCTCCACTCTTTAAGTGGGAAACTCTGAAACCGAAACTGCTCCTTGCTAGAAATGTGAAAACTGTTAGTTATAACAGCAGCGTTCCCTTTTGGAGAGGGAGCAAGGGAGCCTTCCAAGTGCTAACTTGGGCTTTTCAGTTTTTCCCACTTACATAAAAGTAGAACAAGCTGGGAGAGAAGATGCAGAGACTCAGTTCTTAAGACTGCCTTTCCTCTGGGGAACGTTGAGGAGTTTCACAGGCAGTGAAAACCCCTGGTCTGCTGCCAGCTGCCCCAAAGAGGGGCATCGTGCAGCGCTGATAGGGCAGGGAAGGTGTGCTGGGACAGCTCCTGCTGCTGGCTCCCTATGCCAGCTCAGCACTGCTTGCATGGGTGACAGAACGGAGCTGTCCTGTGGATTATTTCACTGCCCTGTTTTCTTTCCTAGACTGTGTTTCTGATCTGGAACAGCCTCAATGACCCTCTGTTTGGCTGGCTGAGTGACCGAGTGTTCCTTAGCACGCAGCAGTAAGTGAAGTTCTGCTTCCAAGAGTCTGGGAAGTTGTTTAGTCTCTGGGGAAGATGATGTCAAATTGGCAGCTTTAAAATGATGGCGTGGGAACGGCTTATTTGGCATGGAATTCTTAAATACCTCCTTTTCATGGCATCTTTGAAGTTCAGTGCTCATAAATGTTATTTCAGTACTTGACTGTATAGAGAAAGTCACACACACCTATTGGGTGGATGTGACCCTAACCCTTAACAGTCATGAGTGGTGCAGAACATAAAATATGGGCATCTAAAATCTCAAGCCCCTGCTATATGAGCAAGCTCTTAATGGGATGTTAGAGAGTGTCTGTACATGGTTTGGGGGCACAAGGGGGAAAAGTACAGTTGTTTCCACATGGAATGCCTCAGACCAGTTGTTCCCAAGCTCTATAGGATGAAAGCTGAGGCAAGACAGCTCTGTATTGTTGGCCCTTAGCATTTCTCCTGTATTTACGTCAACATTTTAATGAAAATCATGGTGTGGCTTCCTGCAACTAGTAAAAACGCATGAAAATCATTTACATTGCACAAAGTGCAGACAGTACAGTGCTGTCAGGGAGAGAAATACTCCAGAGAAAAGAAAAATCCCTTTTCATTTTGGCCTTCTTAAACCCATATTTTCAGTGTGTTCACCATTAGCTGAGAAGGTATCTGATGTGGGTGGTTGTTACTCGAGCAAAAGCTGTATTTGTGTCTGTGCCACTTACCTGGAGAGGAAGAATATGTGATCATACAGGGTTTTGTCGAGGTATCTAAAATGTATCTTTTTCTTCTGTTGCAGGGCAGGAGCAGAGATTTCCTCCCCTGAAGTAGTTCTGAAGAGGCTCAGAGCGCTAAGCCACAATGGCCCCCTCTTTGCCATTTCTTTCCTGGCTTTCTGGGTTGCCTGGGCTCATCCTGGTTTGCAGTTCCTCCTTTGCCTTTGCATGTACGACAGCTTTCTCACCATGGTTGACCTCCATCACAATGCCTTGCTGGCAGACTTGGCTGTTTCAGCAAAAGACAGGACTAGCCTCAACTTCTACTGCTCCCTCTTCAGTGCCATAGGCTCCCTGTCTGTCTTCATGTCCTATGCAGTGTGGAACAAGGAGGACTTCTTTTCCTTTCGCATATTTTGCGTCCTGCTGGCCCTCTGCTCTATTGTTGGTTTCACCCTGTCCACGCAGCTGCTCCGCCAGCGGTTTCAAGCTGATGGGAAAACGAAATGGGACCAGGAATCAACTCTGAAAGAGTAAGGGTCACAAATTCTCAGCAGGGACAAAGGCCTGGCGTACATCTGCAGGAGACTAAATGTGTGAGAAGATCCAGGATGAGGCAAAATTTGTTAATTATCTCTGGTTCTTGTCTATTGATACAGTTTTCAGGATTAGCTGAGGACTGGCTCCTCTGAAAATAGAACAGAACTGTCTTGTGTCAGACCTAGTCCAAACTGGAGGCAGAGGCCTAACCTGCTATATGGCCATCCAGTGTTTGGAACATGACATGAGTTTATGTCTAGAGCACCCAGTGAAGCCTGTGAGTAGTAAAATGTCAGAAGCAGCTTCTGACAGCATTCCTGCTTGAACATGACACCACGCTGCTGTCCATGCCCTATGGAGTTGGACAAGTGAATGTCTCTCCATAACTCACTTCAGCTGCCTGATAGTGGCTGGGCTGTTGGTAGGCCACACCAAGCTGGTTTTCCCTGTTCAGCTCCTTCCTCGGGCTGCCTCACTTGTCATCTCTTGTTATGAGCTGCCAGCATTATGCTGTAGTAGCAGCAGATCCTGATGAGATCCGCCAGGTGAGCTAACTGCAGGGACCTGGAAGAGGAATGCTATGTGTAGTGGAATGGCTGATAAGAGGAGAATGCATTTCTGGACAGAAATGTGAATTTTGTGTTCAGAAGACAGATATTCTTTGGGAGATCTGTGCTTCTTACTAGCAATAAGCAATCACCATTGTAGACTCCACTGTTTTGATTGGTCCAGGAAGACAAAAGGTTGGGATGGGAGCTGAGGAGAGACAGCTCTGCATCTACACGCAGAGAGCTGGGAACTCTGTCTTGGTGTGGGGATTTATGGTTGCTTTTGATCCCTCCTTTTCCTTTAGGCTGTACATTGAGAAACTCTCCGTCCCCCAGGAGAAGAGGATCACTCTGGCAGAGTATCTCCAGCAGCTCTCCCGGCATCGCAACTTCCTCTGGTTTGTCTGCATGAATCTTGTCCAGGTAGGCACAGAAGTGACATGCTGCAGTTCAGAGGATGAGCGCTGGCTCTGGCTGTTTGAGATGCATTGAGAGCAGAATGTGACTTTCCCAGGAAGGGCAAAGATGTTTCCAGCACCCACTTGCTCTTGGAGCCTCCTGGCTGATTCGGCAGCTGGTAGCCACACTCCCTGCTTGTGACCAAGGATACTTCCTGAGCAAGCTGTGGGGTGCTCCTTCCTCTCTCTGCAGTGTAGGCTGGGCTATGGGGGCTGACTGAGCTCTGCACAGCCCATATGGGGCACAGAAGCACAGGGCTTGGCTCACAGAGGGGATGAGTCCAGGAGTGCTTTTTGCTGGCGTGGCTGTCAGCACAGTCTCCTTTCCCTTTCCGTTTTCCTGAGGCTGACATCACCGTTCTCACTGTCCAGCTGGATCTGTCTCCCAGCTGGCTTTTACCATTTCTGTTCTTCGTTCTCTTCAGTGATGACTACCAAATGCCGGCAGCCTGCCCAGCTTTGTGTGCTGCAGTCATGGCTCGCTGGGGATCCCTCAGTTCCCCTCAGGCAGGCTCTTGATGCTGCTCTGCATCTTTGTGTTCAAGCCTCACTGCCTTACCAATGTCCTCCTGCCAGCTGCCTCCTGCCATGCTACTGTCTTCCCCAAAGCCTCTCGTGGTCCCTGCTGTCACCTGCTGGCCCTGTCTGCCCCAGCAGCACTGTGCTGGGCAGTGGGGCTGACTTGAGGCCCAAAGAGGGCATTGCAACTCTGCAATCTCAGCCAGCAATGTCAGAAATGCCACAGCCAGCGTTTTGCTCTGCTGAAGTATTCCAGGCCTATCCTGCATGATCCTTTGGCATGGGGTCCCTAGGACAACAGAACCCAGAGGGCTGTTAGCTTTTTCTCTTCTTTCTCACTGCTGTTCCTGTTGACCAGCTTGTCTGCATGCTGCTTTCACAGGTTTTTCACTGCCATTTTAATAGCAACTTCTTCCCTCTGTTCCTGGAGCACCTGCTGTCAGACCAGATCTCTGTCTCTACTGGATCCTTCCTGCTTGGTGAGTTTCGGGTGGGACTGGAGGGAGCAGCCAAATTACATAGGATCTTGCCCGAGTCTAGGTTTGTTCTTCTCAAACTCCATCTGGGGAGATGTGTGCTCACATGCAGGACTCTGGGCAGTAAGATTCACACATGCACACACCCCACAAGTTTCCCTGGGACCTCTGAGTTGTCCTTCCTTGGCACAGAAGTAGCTTGGAGCATCTTCTAGTAAGGACAAGCCCGGTGTGCTGGACACTGGACTCTAGAGAGGTATTGCTCTGAGCACTAGAGACTGTAGATAGTGTTGTCAGGGTGCAGAGAACATAGCCCTGCATTTTACCCCTTTCCTTTGGCAGCATATGGACCATTTCCATGCTGCTACAGATATGTGGGCATTGGTTCTAGTTACCCTGAGAGAGTTCTGTGCAGGCCAGCTCTGGTCAGGCAGTCCTGTCTCTCTCATTTCTCCTCCAGGGCTGAGTTGCAGCCTCTATATGACAGTGGGAAAGTTTTTTCTTCCTTCTTGTCTGTGAGGTTGATGGAAGAAGGTCTCCCTCTGTAGGAAGGTGTCTGCTGTGCCACAGAGCTATGGAATAAATCTGCTGCAGCCTTACATATTTCCAGGGGAGCTACTCTGTATTGTCCTGCTGGCAATAACCACCCTTGCTGTCTCTCCTGGTATCCTGTCTGGGGGTACGGTGGAAAGCGAGACTCCATTAAGCTGTTTGTGCCTCTGTCTCTGCTCAGGTGTTTCCTACATTGCCCCCCATCTCAACAACCTCTACTTCCTGTCGCTCTGCCGCCGCTGTGGGGTTTACGCTGTGGTGCGAGGACTCTTCTTCCTGAAGTTGGCTCTAAGTGTTGTCATGCTCCTGGCAGGACCTGATCAGGTGTATCTGCTCTGCATCTTCATTGCCAGGTAGGCAAGCAGCAGTCACTTTCCCTGCCCTCTGTCTCCTGGGAAGCAAAATGAGTTGTCCCTGTTTTAAGAGGAGGAGTGGAAGGCAGGGAACGGGGGTAGGATCATACATAAGCCATGTGATTTCCAGCTCTGACAGCACATGGGACAGGTCGCTGCAGAATCCGCAGGCTGTCCTGCTGCAGAGTGAGGGAGGCAGTGGTGTTGAGGAGGTCACAGACCAGCAGGGCTGGTGGCAGCCTGCACCTGCCTTTACCAGCTGCTGATAGCTTCTCTCCTCATCTGCAGCCCTCGGTATGTGCTGCGGGTGCCTGTGAGCCCCAGGCATGGTGTGTCCTGTCTCCAGGCCTTTCTGAGTGGCAGGTCAGGACTGATCTGAGGTGTCACTGCAAGGTCCAAAATCTTATTGATAGTGGTGTTCCTCTCCTGTAACCGGGGTTTCTGAAATTCTTATTTCAAATGTGGTGAAACATTTTTCACCCTTGCCATTTTTTTTGTCACATTTTCCTGTCATTTCTTGATACCCCTATTCAGTGCTTTGCCTGTTGTTCTGCAGCAACCGTGTGTTCACAGAAGGGACCTGTAAGTTGCTCAACCTGGTGGTCACTGACTTGGTGGACGAGGACCTAGTCCTGAACCGTAGGAAACAGGCAGCCTCGGCCCTGCTCTTTGGGATGGTGGCTCTGGTCACCAAGCCGGGCCAGACCTTCGCCCCTCTGATTGGCACCTGGCTGCTCTGTGCCTACACAGGTAAGGGTGCTCCTGGGGACATCAGTGGAGCAGGACAGACCCGTGATTGCAGTGTCTGTGTTGTGCCCTGGGTGGGTGCAGAGGGCTCTTCAGTTGCTAACTTGTGCTTGGTCTCTGCGTCTCCACGGCTGGTCAAAGAGAATGGACGGAGGCCCATCCCCACTGCCCCGTTCTCACAAACTCTTCTCTGACACCAGGCTACGACATCTTCCAGCGCAACCCCCTGAGCAACGTGGTGAGTGCCCAGCCGAAGCTGGAGTCTGCCACAGCCTTGGAGCCAACCCTTCGCCAGGGCTGCTTTTACCTCCTGGTCTTTGTGCCCATCGCGTGCGCCCTGCTGCAGCTCCTCAGCTGGTCACAGTTCAGCCTGCATGGGAAGCGGCTCCAGGTGGTGAAGGCTCAGCGGCAGAGCCTGACACAAGGCCGAGCACCAGAGATCAAAACCATCTAAGGGTGCCTGAGCCCCGGGATACTGCTGGTTTCAGGCTGGTGCTGGAGGGCAGGCGAAGGGCAGGAATGGTGGGCTGCAGGAGCCTGGTGTTCACGGTTCAGCTGTGAAATGCTGCAGTGCCAATGTTTACTCATTCCAGATAGTGGTTGCCAGGGAAGGCAGAGAGGTTCAGCATGTTAGGGGCATAAGGAGCAAGAACATTTTAACCCCAGCCTGTCCCAGGGAGCAGAGAGCTGCTGGGTTGCAGGTTCTAGAAACAGACACATCCCCGATGCACTTGTCTGTGCTGGGTGTGGCTCTGGGGAGCCGCAGCCTTTCCAGCTGAGCAGGAGGAGACTGCACAGAAGTCCTTCCTTGCTAGAGCCTTGCAGTCTCAGGGAGTGGAATGGGAGGCTCCAGAGGGACCAAGCGACCAAGGAAATGATTGCCAAACAGCAGAAAGGACAAGGGGACCTTTAAAGCCTTTCCCAGTAACTGGTACAACCCTCCCACTTGCATTGGACCAAATCCACTCTGAAACATTTGTTGTTCCTGGGACAATATCCTGTACAGCCAGGATCTGCTGGGTGTGCTCCTTTTTGTTGAAGTTCCTTCCTGTGTGGCCTTGTAGAGGGAATTGTTGCTGGCCTGGGAAAGGTGCTGGGCTTGAACTGAGTTCAGAGCCTTGAGCTGTATCATTTCACTGGGCATCCTATTGCATGTGTTTATCCCTCCTCTCTTCCCCACAGCCCCTTCTACTCAGTGCTGTCACACAGCTGTACTGTGAGCCCCCTCCCAGTCTGGGCAAGGTCAGGGAAGCAGCCCCTAATCCAGCTGCTGGAAGTGCCTCCCTGCCCAGGGCAATCCCAGTGAGGCAGCCTGGCACCCTCCCCTCTTGTAGGAGAGCACAGCCTGGAGGAGACACCAGGTCTTGCTTTTGTGCCTTCGATTCCTCTCTGGAGCCTGTCTGACACAGTAGTGGGCAGTCACAAGGTTGGGATTTTGTCCCAGTGGGGAGGGGCAGACACCTCAGCTCCTCTGCGCTTGGAACAGTGCCCAAGTTAGATCATCTCACCTGGCTGCTGAGCCAGGCACCCAAGGAGAGTGCTTTAGTCTCCCTGGTTTTGGCTGGGAGCAGATGGACAGGTAATCACCAGAGGGATCCCCTGAGGCAAGGGAGTGACTCCTCAATCCCTGTGATGTGTGGGGGCAGGCAGAAGGGATGTGCCAAAGCCCGTGCCCCTTGCTGCAGGAGGGGGGCTTGGCAGGCAGTGTTTGGAACCTGTTGCACGTTGAGGGATGTTCTTAGTTTAGTGCCAGGTTCCCTCTGGGGCCTCAGCCCACCAGCCTGCTGTCTCGCCTCGGGAGATGGCTGCCTTCTGTCTTGGACCAAGACATTCCTGCCGCAAGGCTGCTGGAGTTCTTAATGGCTCAATCATAAGTTATTTGTGCAACTTCTAACCAAGTTTGAGAATGATTCTCCATTTCATAAATTAAAGATTATCTTTTTCTGAATTGCTTGATGGTTTTCTTCTAGCCAGTGGCTCTAGCCTGGCTGGGTGGATGTGGTGCTGTTGGGACACAGTTGAGGCTGGTTGGGGACAAGGGGACAGCTCCTTCTCCACAAAACTGCACTAGTGCTTGGCTGATTCTGCAGGGGGCAGAGGGGATCACCTGCCTTTGAAGGGAGATGTCACTTACCCCTGCTGCTTTGGAAGGCCCTCGAGTTAGGTCTGTCTTTTCCTACACCAGTGGCTGCTGGGGACAAAATGGGACAGTCATAGCACTGGGCACTGTGTCCCCTTCTCAGGGCCCGCCCTGTGAGCACAGCTGTACTCGCTGCGTTCTCTGCGAACACCAGGGCTGGCACCAGCTCTTCTCACAACAGCAATGGCATCACCCTCGCTCAGCCCAGGCTGCCCTGTTCCAACCTTTTCAATCTTGCAGCAACAGAAGTCTCAGGTGAGTAGATTCAGACACCCCAGCTGCAGCCCAGGAATCTCCTCCCACAAAAGCCAGACCAGGAATGCAATCTTGGCCCAAAGATGGTGTCTCCTTCCAGTCTGCCCAGCAACACTTTTTGCACAGGCAAGAGAACACAAGTTACCTCCTTAAAATTGCAGATGTGGGAAGAGGAGGCCAGAAGGCTTAAGTATTGTATATGAATGACTTTATTTAAGTATGCTGGGCACCACCAGGCAACATGGTTTGGACAGTGTGCGAGGGAACAGTCAGGCAGACCAAACGAACGCTAGATTGGAGACAGCACCATCCTGCCCAGTCACTGCAGGTAACAAAATGGAGCACTGCTGCTGCAAGGCCAGCGGAGGGGCTGGGGGATGGAGAGCACTGCCTGGGGCGTGCAGTCATGGAACCGAGAGGAATTTCCTGGAATTCCCCTCTGTGTGCTGCAGCAAACCACCAAGAACAGAACCAGTTTCCCAGCAGAAGGCTGAGCATTGACGGCTCTTTTCTGACAGATTCTTGCTTAGAAAACCAGTCTGCTCTGATGGAAGGAGGGGAGAACAAGCAGCCTGGCCTCAGATGGGAGAGACCACCCCCCCCTTCCACCTGCCTATGGCCTCACTGAACCCATGGGTGAGCCCCAAGAACGTGATTCCTGCAGTGGCAACCGGCTGCTGCTTACATTCATCTCAGCTGGGGCAGCGCACTGACCTTTCCCTCACCTCTGTGGCAATCCTCCAGCTCTTACCCCATCTCTGCACCTGAGACTGACCCCAAGGTGATGCGTGGCACTGAACAGAAAGGAGAGAAACGGGGAGGAACTGCCACCAAGCAACTCCAGCTCCATTGCTACTGCCACGTTCTGCAGAAAACGAATGGGAAAAAAAAAAGAGAGCACCGAATAACGCACAAGTAAAACCAGAACAGTGGCATGCCCCAACACAAGCAGGTAGGTCTGCAGGCTGCCCAGGGCTGTTAGAGCAGTACAAGCAAAGCAGCCACCAGGTGAGCAGAAAGGCATCGCAGTGCAGTGGAACACAGCCAGCAGGAGTTTCTCTGGCCCCCCTCCCGCTGCGCTTTACCGTCCTCTCCCCTGGTGCGTTGCCAGGGAGCGGCGAGTCCCCGCGGAGCAGGGACGGGGCGGTGGTCAGGGCTGGCCTCTCCGCTAAGCGGGGGTGCTGTGTGCAGTGCGAACATCGAGCAGCGGGCAGCTGGGCAACAGCTGTTCAAAGAAGACCCAAAGCGTAATTCCCAGGTGCTGTGGTCAGTATTTGAGAGATCCTCAAGACATTTCAATAAATAAAACAATTCTTACATTACAATGCACCTTCCCAATTGTTATTTTGCCCCAGAATGGATAAAGTACACAAGAGTTACGCCTGGCTGTGAATACATGCTCCCTTTGCCCTGACGTGGCAGGAAGGAGGGAAACAGCCTCGACTCTTACAAAGAACACGAGAAGTCAGCACTGTAAATCTTGGCAGGTTGAGGGGGAACACACAAGTGCCCTCACGCCCATTCCGGGGTACTTGCTTCCAGAGGAGAAAAGGTATTTAAAACAAGGTACAAGAGAATAACCGTCTAGTACAATGATAGCTGATTAGATTTGCTTTGTTCTACTCCATGCAATACAAACTAAGTCCTATCGCCAACTTCTCCAGCTGTGGTGCAGACCCCACATCAGGCTAAGAAGTTACACACTCATACGCACACTCACACACTAAAACAGTGGGGGCAAATGGACTTGACTGTTGAGAATGTGCTTTCTCTTAATAAAAAATATATTAAAAATAACTTCAAAAACCTACTGATGGTAAAGACACCGCTGAAGAAGGAAGTAGCTATGGGGCCTCAGCTATGTGTTTCCAGACAATCCAGGCATTACAGTCAGGCTGACTAAAGCCTGCATGAGCAGTCTGCAGTGGTTGGCTCCCTTCTGGCTTGCCAGGCAGTTTCTGTAAGCTGTTCCCTTTGTTTTTGCTTATTTGTTTTACAATGACAGATGTGACTGTGATACAGAACATAAGGGACTGAAATGAAAAAGGAATGGGCCGTTTTGGAGAAATTTAGATTGGTATTTTCTCCTTTCCATTAAAAAAAAACCAAACAAAACAAGAAGTTAGTAGTACTAATACAACCCTCCTGCTGCTGTCGTCTTTGCTCAGTGACATCGGGGCATGCTGGCGCACACACACACACACAGGCAGCTCTCAGACACTCGGACTCAGAAAAGCGAGTTTAAGTGAGTCTTCGGAGGAGACTGAGGGCAGGTCCCAGGGCTAGAAGGTTTTTCGGTGGATGGCACGAGCTCCGTCTTCTTCATATTCCTTTTTCGAAACCCACATTTTCTTAAAGGTGTCCAGAGAGGCCAGGATAGAGCCACTAGGGAGAGACAGGCACGTTATGGGTTAAAGGAAAATGCTGGGGGCACTCTCATAGTATCTCTGCAGAGATGGGCTGTTTCTATCGTGGCTCTTCTCCATGACAGAAAGGTGCCTAGGCTCAGCTACCCACGACAGACACGCTCTCTGGACAGCCACTCCCTTTCCCAGTATCCTCAACCGTGCCAGTGCTACGGAGCCTGGCACCCCCTGCCTCCTCCCACATGACCTGATGACTGCTGCTTCAGGAGCACCCCAAGCATTGCCCAGCTGAGCAACACAGCCCCCCAACACACAGCACCAGCTGGGATAACAGCATGAGAGCTGCCAGGCTGTGCTTCCCTAGCCCAATCACACAGCAAAATGCGTTGCTGTGCAGTACATACCCAATCCATGTGGAATACAATCTCTCCTGAGGAGCCGATATCTGGGAGAAAGAGAGGATCAGTCAGTACCTTCCCAAGCTCCAGTCTGCTCTCCTAGCACACTGTCCACACTTCAACCAGCACCTGACTAGCACAGATGTGATCTCTCCCAACAGAAAGACACCTGGCAGTCCCCACAACACAACCGCTCTGGTCCAGGAATCCTGGGACAAAGGTTATGTCAGAGGAGCCACTTCTCAGTGATGAAACCAAACTGATTATCATCAAAACAGCAAATGCTGTTGGGCATTTGAGCATCTCAGAAACCGCATTTTTGATTTGAAGTAAATGGCAGCTGCAGTCTGAGCAAGGCTCTTTCAAGGTCACAGAACACCACACTTGGTAAGTGACAAACACAAAAGAGATGGCTCCTACCCTTATTTTAACGTCCTTCGGAGCTAGTTTCTTCACTTCGCTCAACAGCCTGTCACCAAAGCCTGCACAAGGCAGAAAACACAGTGTGAGCATCTCAGCAAAATCACAAGTTTCATTCACTAACAATGTGGACGTGCCCTATCTAGTCCTATTCAAATACCCCATTCCACATCTTACACTCTGGGGAGACACAGAACACAGCGACATTACAGGATTTTCTCTCACTGCAACCTCAAACACTGGCACAATGGGCTCCATTCCTCAGCAGCAACCCGAGTCAAGCAAGGAACTCCTCCTTCCCTAGGCATTCCTCCTGTGCCCCACCCATTTGTACAGGGGGTTGAATGGGAAGACCAGGATCTATTTGGAGATGTCAACCAGTGGGTAACAGACTGATGGGTTCTGGCAGAGGGCATCTTTAGGTCAATGGGTACCAACTGAGCCCTGAAAGGACGGGTTGAAACCTTTCTGACAGGTTAGCTGACACTCACGCAGGACTAGGACCATTGAAGTGCCATATATCAGAGATCTAAAGAAGCCTTAGAAGATGGAAGAGTCCTTTTTGGTAGCTAGTCTCAGATAGCGTGAGCTACCTGAGCAGGAATGAACACAGCTCTTCAGTCCTTCCACAGGCATTGATTGGAGGAAAACAGTAAAAGCCCTCCAAGTCCAGAAAGTGATGTATGAGGGCAGGTGTCTTGCACATGCAGCAGGTTATGACTAGGACTCACAAAATTAGGAAGTAAATGCCCTGAGAGAATTTACACAGCTCTCACCCCAGACGACAAGTTGGGTGATCTGGGTTATCCTCCCAGTTTCACATGAGAAAGAAAAAAGAGATCAGGAATGTCACAGCACACTGAAAGAGGAGAGGCAGGAACCTTTGAAAAGCGTGGATCCTCCAGACAACACGATGTTGGAGAACAGCGTTCGCCTCAGATCCATGTCTGACTTCTGAATGGCAAAAACGAGCACTTCATGAAGCCCTTCACATTCCTCCCCTATCAGGTCCGGCCGGAACAGGAGCTCTGGGGCTCGGAAACGGGCAGGGCCAATCTGCAAGAGAAGTTAGGACAGAGGGAAGAGAACAGTGTGGCTTTGTTCACTACCTACAGATGGGCCTGCCTTTTTCCAGGTGAAGCTTTAGAGTAATGAAGCTTCTTGGACATTCATGCTGCATCACTAGATCCCAAGGGAATGCCAGTTTGGAATGCAGCTCCTACAAAAGGCACCATTTCCAATTTGCAGATGAAAGAGATGAAGAACTTGCTCCACCCTAATACAGCAGGTCTGGCATAAAGGGAGCAAGTCCAGCCCTGGTACTGGAGGTAAAACATGTATTTATTTCTATAGTGGGCTCAGTCTTCTAAAGAGTGTTCCTAACTCTTCAAATCAACTGTTAATGCATAGGGGACAATTCTAGGCAGGACAAAAAGCACACATAAAACAACTGATGGATTAGTGAGCTGACACCTACCCGCACTCCATACCTGATCTGCATAAGGTTTGTTAGATCACAGCCTGCTCTCAAACAGTGCAGCGTCCCCACTGTCATGCTGCATTCTTACCCAGGACTTCTACCAGAAGTTGTGAAGTTTCTAGTAAAGTTTTCTTTACTTTAAAATTCTAGTGCCCAGTCAACAGCCTAGGATGAGTTATGGTCGTTTAAAATTATCCCCTCCCATCTAACGCCACATGAAATTTCCCATCATGGGGGAGCTTTTCTGGAAACCCTGTGCCTCACATGAGAATTCTCTGAGGGTGGTCCTTACAAACCTCAATAGTGCTTCCATCTGGCAGGTAGTACTGAGCCTTCTCAGTCTCCAAAGTCTCATCCTTCTGGGGGTTTATTGACAGGTAGCAGGCACGCTGGAAACAGGGAGAGGGAGATGAGAAGGGTAAACCCAAATGCCTCTGATAAAATGTTTTTCTCACTAATAATCAAAATCCATGTATCCCCTTGGGGAGACCGATTTCATTGGTATTATGTGCTGGAGAAAAGAGCTTTAAGGTTCACAGCAGGTAAACTACCTTGCAATATCTCACTTGTGATCACTAGCTGCCATGGATTTTACTCCATGAAGGGTAAACAAACACTAGGGTAAGATACCACCACACCCTGAAAAACTTCTGCACAGGTAAATGCAAAACCGATTCCGAACCACCAGCCCATCTTCACCTCCGTGTTAACAGCCTCTCAACAGGGATTAATGTGATTTTGACTATAATTCTCCCAAAATATGGGACAGCTGAGGTTGCAAATAACCTCTGGAGGTCATCTTGTCCACACAGGATCCCCTAAAGCAGGCTGCCCAGGAGCACGTCCAGATGATGTTACCAAGGATGGAGACTCCACAACCCTCCAGACAAACTGTGCCAGCACTTGGTCACCCTCACGCTAAAGAAAGTTCACGTTCAGACAGAACCTCCCGTGCTTCAGTTTTTCCATCTTGTCCTGTCACTGGGCGTCACTGAAATGAGTCTGTTTACTCTGCACCGTCCCTTCAGACATTTTTATATATATATATATATATCAATGAGACTATCCCCAAACATTTCTTGTGGTTCAACAGTCCAAGTCTCCCTCCTTTTCCACATATAAGAGTCCTTTAATCATCTTAGTGGCCCTAGACTCCCTCACATAGATAATGGATTTAGGTGCAGAGCTAGGTAGGCTGGAACTTTTTACCACTACATTTCACAAGCCACAACTTCCCTTGAGAAGAAACACCCTCCTGGACAAACACAGAAACAAGGCAGGGCATCCATACCTCCTTGATGGTCTTGACAATCTCAAACTCAGAGGTTGTGTGGAAGTCATAGCCCTCCTTCCGGAGATAGAGGCGCAGGAAGCGGGAGACATCCCGGCCAGCGATGTCAATCCGCATGATGGAGTGAGGCATGGCAAAGCCCTCATAGATGGGAACCGCGTGGGTGACGCCGTCCCCAGAGTCCAGCACCACGCCCGTGGTCCTGCCCGTCGCGTAGCTAGCAAAGGGACAAGGGCTCAAGTCAGAACAAGCAACTCAAAGTGAGCCCAGGCAAGCAGCGCATCCAAGCTCAACTCAGGAAGCAGAGATTTCACACAAACAGGGCCTAAAAAACCTTCAAAATGCAAGTTCTGTTTGCAGTTCAGCAAAAGTCCTGTAAACTCTCTATTACACAAACTGAGTTTCAATTCTTGCACGAAAAGGGGGTAAGACAGACATCACTGAGGTCTTCCATAGGTTTTTTTTTGTAAAAGAATGGATTTTCGTGGCAACATTCCACAAACACGAAACAAAGATGAAAGACACTTACAGGCTAAGCACAGCTTGCATGGAGATGAATAGTGCTGGCACATTGAAGGTCTCAAAAAACACCTCGGCAGCACGCTCTCTGTTCTTGCGCGGGTTTAGGGGTGCTTCTGTCAGCAGCACAGGATGCTGGGAAAGAGAAGAAGGAGCTGGGTTTATTCCTAAAGGTTTCTGCTTATTTATTCACTTTAGGAACTGCTGGTGCGACAGGACAGGTACAGATGAGTAATTTCAGCTGAGCTGTATTAGAGTGTGAATAGTATTATTAGGTTGGGAGACCAGCAGGGTTCTGGTCTAGTTATGAAGAAGAGTTAGGAAATGCACTCTGTAAGTAATTCTGACCCATGAAGGACAAGTAGGTGACAAAAATTCAGCCCAATTAGCCAAAATATACAGACCCTAAGAAAGAGTGAAAGCATATGGTCTTTAGCACAAGCAGATAGAAATATTCCTGCTCCACAACTTAGATTGCTCTCAGACTTTTAATAATGTTTTTGGTCAGATTCTTCTAGACCGCAGGACTGTGGTTTTCTCCTTCCTCACTTCAAATCATGCCACTGCTGAGTGGATATGCCTGATGTGCAGGCAGAACAGGAAAAGTCAGAAACACTTGGCTTAGAGAGAACCATTAGAGAGAGTGTGAATAGCAAATGTGAAAGGCAGATTTTCAGTCAGGCAGACCATCAGATCTGGAGAGGAATTCTGCTTGGATACTTCTTGTGCAGTATCTCCTGAGAGGTGAAAGAATCTAATTTAGCAAGACACACATTCAGAAAGAAGGGCAAAGGAAAAGTCCCAAATCTTTCCCAGAGTTCCAAGGCTCCTGGTGCTACACACACACACTGAATGACACCTGTGCCTTTACATAACGTGGTCTCTCACCTCTTCTGAGAATGTCTGGAGCTGGTCTTTAGAATACACGTACTGCCAGATGCGCTCCATGTCGTTCCAGTCCTTCACTATGCCGTGCTCCATCGGGTATCGGATCGCAAGAAGGCCTCTGTGCTCCTGAGCAAACAGGAAGGACAAGACAGCGTCAGAGCCTCCAACAATCGCACTTCTGAGCACTGTGACTGTGATTTACTGTCACACTCACTTCAGCATTGCTTCCACTACGAGATAATTTATCTATATACAGGGCAAAACCCGAGCACTCATCACAAACATCTCTCCCAGAGAAGCCAAGACTAGACAAGGCCTTTTCGTACAAAGTAGGAATGTCTGTGCCTGACATTTGCAAAGCATATTCCATCCTAACACAAGTCAACACACGGACACCTACCATGTGGTATCTTTGTACTACCAGCTCAGTTATGATAAGAAATATGATAGGATGTTACTGGGGAATGCAGTTTGAAGGCTCACAAGAAATGTGACCACACAACTGACTACGTGCTGACAGAAGCAGGACTGTGGAGAGAAGCTTCCTGCCCACGGAGATATACAGCAACTGAGTAGGGTCCATTCCTAAAGCTCCCAGTCAGAAGTATGTAACCATATGGAGCTAGAATTAGCCCAAAAATTAAAGAGAGATATCAAAAGCCTTGAGAACTAGATCTGTGGTCAGCAGATTGGCACAAGAATTTCACAGAGCCTCCCACTCCACCTTGGACACACATGCAAGTGACAATCTGTTCTACCCTTCAGATCCCCACGAGACCAAAGAACCACAGTCCACCCCCCCTCACAGCAGCACACTGAGATACAGGGAGGAGTGCAGTGTACAGGTGTTCTTACCTCTGCCTTTGGACCGATGAAAATGTCCCCCTCTAAAGCACCAGCCATAACACGAACGTGCTTTGGTCTGCCCACACTAGAACAGAGAGAAGAGAGTAAATGCCTGTACCAAGAGCTCAGATGCACCCAAGGATTGCCTACTCTGTCCTAACCAGAACTTTCTCAATGGCTGAATCTGGGGGCACTACCAGGGGCAGACAGACCCAGGTTTGTTCTGAGCTGATCTCAGAAATCAGAGGTGAAGGGGACACAGTGTAGACAGTTCTGAACTAGCTGGACATAAACCAGCTGAGTCTGCCCATATTTTCATGACTATTCAGGACTCATCTGTTTCAACAGTGCCCGGGATGAACATGGCTAGACTGAGCAATTGTCTAAGGTGCTGGATCCACATGTGCTTCCTGTTCTCAGATTAGACATTTGTGTCCTATACTCCAGCATTCCATACAGAACATTGCTCAGAACACAAAACTATTCACTAAAAACACACCACATTGAAAATAAAAGCCAGTGACTATTGAGAGTTCCTGTTCCAGCAATCTTCATCCTGGCAAAACTCTCAGAAAACTTACAGAGAAGTCTGTCAGGAATCAAGACATCATACCATGCACTGAAAAAATGCAGAGGTCTTCATACTTCTTATCCCAAATTTTACTTTTTCTAGGTCCTTTTCCTCAGGTGTGCAGATTAAAGGATCCTACGGTTTTGGTTGTGTGCTGAGCCTCACAAAGTGATGCCATCTTTTATGACGTATGCACGTCCCCAAAAATGTCAAAATATTTAGCAGCGGAGCTCTCATCTCCCTGATGCTTCTTTGCAGCAGGCAGAGAAGAATAATTTATTTTTCCATTCATAAGATGGGACAAGTTTTCCCCTCTACATATCAAAGAGTTGGTGCACGGTTCCGAGAAGCTACCAAGAGCAGCAGAATACTTACTAGTTAGGAAAGCAGTATTTTGGTATTTGATCACCCGCAAAACCTGCTTTAATCACACCCGAGCCCTGTGGAAGCAACAGACAAATACGTGAGCTTATCACTCATTTCATCATCCTCCCAAGTTTTAGAGGAGCAGCAAAGTACATCAGCACTGCCAGATCCTCTCCTTTCTGTGGAATGAAGCTCCCCAGGGACTGACTCTCCAGGCTGGTTGGGGTGGGAAGTGCCAGCTTGGCTGCTGGGGGGAGTGAGTGGCACACTGTCTGGCAGTGACACCTCCCACAGGGCACAACCACCCCACGCACCCTGGGACTGCCCTGCACACACCCAAACGCTGCCCTGTACACACAAGCATTTTTCTAGCCAGGGCTACTGTGAGGGGTGCGGGAGGCTAAATCCACACTCCACAGGTGTCCATAGATATTAGACAACCTCAGGGGGGAAGAGAAGACTCCAGAAAGCCCAGCAAGAGTAACTGAACTGTGCCAGCTTCAGGAGGCTCTGGAAGAATGAAGGCTACAGGCCTCTCAGAAGGCAATTTGGAAAGGGTGGAGGGAGGGCGGATAAAGTCAGAGAAGGAAGTAGCAAAGAATTGTTGGAAACAATCTGGAGAAGAAACCAGGGAAAAGATGATCAAGTGGTGGATGAACTAGCTAACGCCAAGGAGGCAGAAGTGTGGTCAGGAAAGATGCTGGAAAGCAACCCAGACTGCGGTCTGGAACGGACAAAGGTGCTGGCTACGCTGCAGGGGAAAGGCTGGGGGTAGGAAGCACAGCTGACAGGACAGAGTTTGTTCAGAAGGGACAAAGAAGAGATGAGAAATGGCAGTCAGGAAGGCACAGATCCAAAGGGCCTTCTGCAACATTCAAAGCAGCAAACACAGAGTGGGTAAAACCAGCCACAGCAAGGCCCTGGCAGGGAGTCAGTGCCGGGCATCTGGCCCCACAGATCTCATCCCTGGGAACACCACCATCAACTTGGATCTGTGCTGACTCCTTCCCCTCCTCCATTTCCTCTCCCTGCACAAGGGAATGACATCTTCAAACAACGAGCAGCTTGCAGGAACACCCAAGTTTTGCCGAGGAGCGGATTTTCATAGGATCTCCTCAGATAAGCCGTGTCGCTGGTAATCCCAGACTGCCACGGGCACAAGCTCTTCTGCAGAAAGAGCAGCAGCCCCGCTTAGCCCCGGGGTGGGAGCAAAGCTTGCACTGAAAGCTGTGACCTGTGAAATGCCTGCTCACTCTCAAGGGCTCTGCAGTAGGAATAGCCTGGTTTTGAGACCAAAAAGACATTTTGGCTACCCCACAGCATTTTAAAATGAGTAGCGACACAGCTCCCTCCCCAGCTTTCCACTTCTCACCGCCTCTGCAGGGATCAGTATCCCCGTGGCCGCTTGGGCTTCGAGGCCGGGGCCGCCGCCTCGCCCAGGCCCTGCCAGGCAGGCCCCGGCTGCAGCGGTTTCAGCCTGAGGTCGCAGCCGGAGCAGGCTCAGCAGGAAGGAATGCGGGGCGGCCCCGGCCTCTCCCGGTCACAGTGCAGCCCTCGCTGCCAAGCTCCTTCCATCAGCACTTTCAGCTGGGACGCTCCTGCCTCTAAAGCGGCCGAGTCAGATTTGCCAGGACACATCTGCAGGAGGTGAGTGTCAGGAATACTCCGCGAACCACACGTGGCTATTTATAAAGCACACGGAAGGTGGATTGCTTGAGCCTTGTTCTGATGAACACCTGCAGCCAGGCTGGCTCCGGGAGCTGGGCAGGACTAACCACGTCCTTCTGGCAGGAGGGACCCAGCTCCCGCTGCACCCTGAGGTCTGCACGAACTGGTGCCAGCGCGACAAAGCGGCCTGTGAAGAGTTAAAAACACTTCCCTTGGCATCGACTCTCTTCTGGCTATTCTCTTCCAAGTGAAACAAGGAATAAACCGAACCCACTATTCTGATTTTTCTTATCATAGCTTATAAACAACTCTCTACGGGGAAAGAATACCATCCTGTGACAAGACTTGCAGGAAAATAATGGAATGAAATACAGTAATAGAATGTAACCACAGTAGAATATTGCACTTAGTAAATATTTTGCTCGGGATAATGACTGATCTTGTTGCTAGCACATTCTGCAGCGAGGAACTGGTTTCAGGAGAACAATGATGCTCCTATTTTACCTTAGAGGTTGAAACTTCCTTATGTCAGGCCAAAAATTACCCAGTGTGTCCTGGTGAGATTCCCAGCAAGTTATGTATTTTAAGATTTACATACTGAAGTTCAAAGTTAACCAAATGTGTTGGGAGTTCAGAACTCCAGCCTGGAGTCAGAGATGAATGGCTGTTTTGAATGTGCTTCCAAGTGCCTGGGAATAAACAAGAACAGCTGTTTGATATCTCCACACCACAAAGACCTGACCGCACCTTCTGACCCATCCAAAATTTTCTTTTTCTTGAAAACATTTTACTTCTTTGAAGATATGTGTCCACTGAGTAAATCTGTTTATTATAGACCAGTTTGAGATTCCTATGCAGTGAGATGAAAATGTTTACATTTTGAAATGACTCTGATTCAGAAAGTTTAAAGATCTGGTTTTTCATCTTTGTTTCAGATAAGCAGAACCACATGCATTTTCTCTTCTGCCACAAACTCTGATTTATTAAAAATTTAAAAAAAAAACCAACTTCCACCAATAACTATCCTGGCTGGGCTTTTACCCCATTCTTTTGGCAGAGGTTTATTACTTATTTTTTTACTTTAATCTGAGAAAAAGAATAAAAGAAGAAAAACTACATGCAAAATGTAATGTTCAAGGAAGTCAAATTCATTAAAAGTTGTTGTGAGTGCCTTGAAGGAACCCCACATACCCCACCTACTAGCTCTGTAGCCAGTTGCTCATGGATTCATTCATCTTGATGCATTCAGGACTCAAATGTAAATGGAAATCACCAATCAATCTTCTGTACAGCACTTTGTACGGAGAGTGCACATTTCATATTGCTGTAAAACTGTTTTATTTGATACAGAATTTACAAGACCAAGAACAAACCAAAGGCACAGCAGCCCTTGCTGACAGCTCAGCTGCATAAAATGCCACCACTTAGACTACAAAGCAAACAGGAGATAATTCCATGTTCCACCAAGGTCAAGGAATTTGGCTTAGCCCACAGCTGGACTCCTGACACGTGCATTATGCTCATCAGGGCTCCCAGACCCTTCAGGGAGGATGGCAGATGGCAATACAACTCTTCATAATTAAGACAGTGAAGAATTTGTGCTGAGGTGTAGCTCCAACCTCCCACTGTACATTACAAAGCTCTCCCTGCTGAAAACATACAGCCAAGAGCAAAAACCCTCCCTGCTCATTTTTTAGGTGGAGAACTTCACGTCCTTTTGGGACACACGGAGAGATCAGAGCAGGGCTGGGACAGCTCCGTGTGTCACCTCCCCGTGGCACACAGAGACAGGAGGACACTCAGCCCTCTCGGGGAAAGCAGCGATGGCCCAGCAGAGGAGCAAAAATGCAGTGTCACCACCAGCCAGCGCTCCAGGCAGATGTGACAACAACTGCTCCATTCTGCTCCTCGCACCGGGAGGGGAGGGGAAAAGCTCCCTCGTCGGAGGGGCAGGAACAAGAATTAGCTTCTATAAGAGCAGCTGATAAAATTTAAAAAGACACAGAATCGGCTGCTGGCTCATGAGCCCTTCTTCAGGTCTGAGGCAGGGGCAGCAATCACCACAGTAAATAACAAAAGGACATGCTGAAATTAAATATAGGCTGCTAGCACATGAATAGCTCAACAGAGTCGTTCTCACAGGGCCACAACGCCTAGAGACAAGTTTACTGTTTAGCTAACCAATGCACAGAGCAGCAGGATCAGTGCTGATACAGCCATTCCTAAAAACAACCGGCCTAATCTTCAATAAAGAAGAGACATGGTTTTCTCCACAAAGTCAATTTTACTGCTTACTCTCACTTTCTGTTAGTGTCTAACCAAATCGCTCTGCTCTAAGATTCCAAGGAAATAAACAAAGCCAAAACTGTATCCGAGAGCTCAAGCTGGAGAGAGGAATTTGGGATCTATAAGAAGAAGTCAGAGGAATAACTGCCTTTATCTGAGAAGACCTACAGTCATTCACCTCATGGAAAGTTAAAGCAATAGGTTGAGAAGTGCCAGGCCAGGAAAGCCACGTCATACGGCAAGAAAGATTCAGCAGGAATTAAGCTTGTGGAGGGAGAATGGAGCACGGTAGCGGACCCTTCCAAAGAGCAGAATCTCAATCGCTGGCGGTAGAGGTCAGAAGGGAGGAGCACGGGTTTGTCAGCACACTGCGGGAGGCTCTGTCCGAGATATGCCCTCCCGGGACGGCCCTTCCTCCTGGGAGGGCAGCACGGCTGGGGCAAATCAGAACTGGAACACGAAGTACCTCAAAGAGGCAAGGGAATCACTGTCATTCCTCTCCGGCAGAGCTGTTCCACGCACAGATCGGATGTCTGCTTTGTGCTAATGAGCAGCATCAGCACATCGGAGCAGCCATCTGCAACACCACACCGCGCTGGGCACGGCTCCTTCAGCAGCGCCATTCCAAGTTAAGGGCATCCATGCCTTAAGAAGGGCACTGCCTTGTGGCCATCGCTGTGCTGGCTGCGCCGGAGGAAGGGCGGTATGAGGGGTGAAGGCTTCTCTCTTGCTGGGCCTGTGAGGGGTGCCTGGCCGGAGAGCTCCGTGTCCCGCACGGGCCCAGTGCAGTGCCAGCACCCCCAGAGCTTGCTGGGGGTCCCGCCACGGCCTGCCAGGAGCCCGCCGGAACCTTGGCCAAGGCCTGGCCGGAGCGCGCTGGGAGCGCGGCCACGGCCTGGCCCGGCACCCCCATTGTCCCCCGGCACAAAGAGGGGTAGGGCGGGGCTGGGGGAGCCCGCCTGACTGACAGCGCCGGCTGCCAATGAGCGCAGGGCTTCTGGCGGCGCTCCCGCCCCCTCCGGCAGGTAGCTGCGGGCAG
>VWZN01022541.1:64867-164652 GCA_013396955.1 Regulus satrapa
GCAGGGTTGCAGCAAGGGGAGAGGGACTGGGGGTTGCGTCCTGAGTTAGGGGTGAGATGCGAGAGTTTTGGGGATATGCAGTGGCTCAGGGGACGGAGGCACTGGGGGAGCAGTTTGGGGGAGCCCGGGGAGTGTGTTTGGAGGGGCTTCTGCTGGGGAGAACGTGCTGGCCATAGGAGGGGCGTCCGGAGAGCTGTGCTCGGAAGACAGGAGGGTGTTTCTGCGGTGATTTGGAGGCTCCCTGAGCGAGGAGTGACCGATGAGGTAGCTCTTAGGAAAAGAGAGTGCGTGTTGCTCAGTGGAGGTGTTCCCACCGAGGATGAGGGTCTGCAGGCTGCCCCGTGGCCGGGAGCGGGGACGGCGAGGGGCGGCTGAGCGGAGCCAGCCCGCGGGCCGGACACATCGCTCGTGTCCCCCAAAGCCGCGGGCAGTGCCAGCCGCTCTGGGCCTTACGGTGTTAGCACAGATGGGGAATCTGCCGCCCAGCTGCTGACACAGTGTCTGACACCGGGAACGGCGGCTGTTTATGCGGGAGAGTGGCATGAAGGAAGTTCTTGGATGTTTAGCTATCAAGATTAGTGTCTAGCGTCTAACCCCGTGTGAAGAGGAGTTCGTTTTGCTTTTTGCTGTCGCTTAGGTGCTCAGCCCCCTCTTCTGGGGCTAAGGAACATGATCGCATTGCCCCCGAATGTTTGCTTTACATGACATTGGCCAGTCCCTACCCCAGCACTTGGAAAAAAATCGGTAGATGTTCAACTTCTTTATTTGTTATTACAGCTCAACCTGTATGTCTTTATCTAGAGACCTGAGCAACAGCAGAATAACATCCTTTCTGTCTGCTGCTCTGACAGACAAAACTGTTTGTTTTTTTCCACAGAAGTGCTGCTTTTTAAGTGATGATACCAAGAAGTTTGTCTGTTAGCCCTTATTGCCAAGGGGAGTATTGTATTAAAATGACACAGTGGACTGAGATAAGATGTTGCAGATCTGAGACCTCAAAATAGAAATAATTTTTTAGCCATCTCTGCACATCAGCACTTTGGTGATGGTCTGATCAGTCTCTTTTTACACCTATGTCTAATCTTAGATACTCATGAAATGTTTCCAGTCACGTTAGCACTTCTTTTATATCAACAGCTTAGGACATACTCACTGTATCGATGCAAGATTTGTGGAAATTTAGAGGGAAATTTAGGTCTATAATGAAAAATGGCAAAGACCCTTGTTTGGGAAAAAGCCTTGTTGCTTAAGGGATCGATTAGCATTTTGCTGCAATTGGAACTCAAACACTTTAAAAAAGAGTTGCTGCTGGCAGTGATGGCAGGTTGCAAGTAAGAAGTAATGTGAAGGCCTGTTTATCCTGGCGTTTTCCACTAAGTGGTTCCTCCAGTTGTTAGCTCAGCCAGCAGTGAGAGCTGAGACTTTCTGTTGTAGAAGTGAGGCTTCCTACTGCTGTCCTGGGCAGGAAATGCTTGTGCTAGGTGGACGCCACAAGTTCATTTTCTCCTGTCGTTGGGTCAAACTTGGAGCTTTGTTTTGTTAAGTCTGGTAGAACGACTCCTGCCACAACTCTCTCTGCTAATCTGTCCTACTCTGCCTGGGCTGCCAACTATTAGCTTGTTTAGATTTGAAGAGGAAATTGCTGTACGAAGTTCCCTGCCTTAGGAGAAATATTGTAACACTAATCAGCTTTTAATTATATGTATCAGTTTCTCTACAGTTAACAGGGATTTGTGTATTTTGTTCAGGGAGCTGAAGTTGTAGTCTTTGGCTTGAAGATCAGAGCGGATCCTAACTGTGTAACCTTAGAGAATCTGCAGAACTCCATGCCTATTGCATAAAGGAGCTTAGCCATGTGGATTATTTAATGGAACTAGTCTTTTTAAATGCTATTTGCATATCTAGGGAGATAGCTTGGGATTCAATCAGAACTTCTTGGAAGAGTTTCTGTCTGTTTTTGTGAAGGCCATGCACCAAGGTGGAGTTTTTCTGTTTGTATCTAGTGTCCACTTTTATTATAAGATGTGGAAGAGCATCTCAAATTGAAATATATTGTTGCATAGAATTGCTGGTGAAAAAATCAAATTTGTTCTTTTTTCTTTTTTTTTTTTTTGTGATGGGTTTTGAAATAGGCATAACTTGGGCTCAACTACTGGGTTTTTATCACCTGTCTTAAATTTAGACCATACCCTCAAAAACCTGTGCAGTGAGCTGTGGTCTGGGGCCTTTTGGCAACCACAGACTACTTCTGAAGGGTTGTGGAAGCGTGGCTGTGGAAAGCAGTCCTGTTGTCAGCTGCTGGGAAGTGACTGTAAACAATACACTGAAGACTTTTCAGGGTTAATGAGCTTGGAGTTTTCCAATTTCTTTCCACCGTGGGTCTCTTTCCTCTCTGCATTTTGTGTTTCTCCTTCCACAGAAACCTCAGAGCGCTCTTAACATCTGTCAGGAGAAGACTCTTGGTGCAGATGCAAATACAGGGTTTCCCCTGAGGCGGCCCTTCCTGCTCCTGAATGAGCACCATGAATAGAGAATGTAACAAATTTGTACTGTACCTTTGGCTTTGAAGTTGGGCTCTTCCTAATAAAATCCTCCAACGCTTCCAGCTCTTTGTGTGAGTGCATGTACTGATATGTAGATTGTGGTACAAGGTCGAACCCGTGGGCGGGAGGATGCACCACGGGGCAGCAGCGCCGACACGGAGCAGTGAAACCTGCCACCGAAACTGGATGAATATCTGTGCTGACTAACCTTTGTTGAGCGTTATTGCCATGGCTACCTGTGCTGCAGGTAGCTGGCTTAAAGCTTGTGCTGGATACTTGTGCCATTGCAGCGGTTTTGGGATAGGCGTACGGCTTTGGTAATGTGTTTTTCAAACTTTAAGTAGTCACTGCTACAGGCTTTTAGTCTACATCTCTTCCAAGCCTACTGTGTTTCTCAGCAAATAAAGTGTGACTGGATCGTTGAGCAATATGGGAACCAGTTGGTAGTGAGCTCTGGGCAGGACTGAGCTCAAATTCTTCAGGCTACCTGGTGCCACATTGCTGTGGCCACCTCTTGGGTAGTGCGGTGCTGCAGGTCCCCAGACAAGTTTGGCCTTTGGAGACAAACACAGGATTGCTGGCAGGAGTGAGGGAGTGGTGTCTGGCTTGCCTGGCGCCGTCCTAAGCAGGACTTGTCATTTGCATCAGACCTGACAAGTATGTTTGAGAAGCCCTAGGGAAAAGAATGTGCTCATGGAGCAGTCCCTGTCCTGAAAAGGGCACTGTAGAGGTTTGTCTTGTGTGTTGTCAGTGTCAGAGTATCTGTGTCAGCAGTGTTCCAGCATTGGTTGTTTGACTTCTAAAGTGCTGTTAAACCCAGTTTGGAAGCAGGTTTTGTTCACGTAGGAGATGTTGGTTGCTTAGCAGTGATCCCTTCATTGCAAAGCCCACACAGCTGCTCTGACCACTGACTAATCTCTCATGCTGGTCAGTGTATAAACCTCCCTCACTCCAGAGTCTTCCCAATCCAATAATAATTGTGTGTGGCTACCGCTGTCCACTGCTGCTCCTCAAGGGTAAGTGACCATCCTGGCTGGAATCGTTTCCATCTGACTGCTTCCATCGTGGATCCCTGGGAGGCTGAGTGCTGGCCAGGACACAGGTGCCATGCTCTGAACAGAGCCACCTGAATGGTGGCTGGTTTCTGGTAGAGCTCAGCCTCCAGTGTGACTGATGCCAGTGAAAGGGAACAGGTGAGGAGAGGGTGTCAGAGAAGAATTGGGTTTTTTTTTCCTGAGTGTTTCAAACTACTGCTATACTTTGAAAACAGGTTTTCCCAGGTGTCTGCTGAAGATCAGACGCAGCTCCATCATGGGTTCTGCCACACTCTCCCCGTGTTTGCTCAACAATTTGCCTTTTATGCCGTGAAGATGCCTCTTGTCACAGAAGAAGGCTGCATTGTTCTGATGCTGACAATGGACACCTGTGCCACTACCGGGGGAGAGCTGCTCATCCCCTCTGTCCTGCCCCAGTGTCCTGGGCTGCATCCTTGACTGACATGCTGAGAAACTGCAGGTGGTCTCAGTCCCCATGATGGCCTTAAATGACCTAAGAGGGGGAAGCTGTGCTATGTAAAGTCTGTCATGTTAGACAAGTGCTCTGTTTTTTTGCCAGCAGCAGTAGGAGGAGCAAGGCAGCACAGCACACCTGTGGAGAGGCCTTTTAGTACACCAAGCTGATATGCTGTTTTGTGCACACTTGATAAGGTTGGGCTACAGGAGGAAGGCAGAAGATTTAAAATGGTGTCTCGCTGTCGCTAGGACTGGATCCATTTGTCCAGCCATAGAGCCTGTGTATGATGCACAAACCCCTAGGACAAGTGAAGGAAGCACAGCCATACTCTGCAGCCTGCAGATAACCGTGTCAGGGTCTAAACAGACAATAGACATGAGAGGAATTGATGTGCAGAACGGTTGGTTCCACGACTGGGGTCGCGTGAGTTCGGATTTTCCTCTTTGGAGCAGCTGAAAGTTTTACTTGAAGACACGGCGTGTTGTAGGCACAAAGTGGTTAAACAGCTGCCCAGCCCTGCTGTAACTGCTTGTGGTAGGTGTTCTGTGATTGACAGGGCAAACAGCAAAGCGGTGCAGCACGTTCCTTCCTTCAGCAGGGAGTTGTCCTGTCTTTGCTCAGACAGAGGTGACGTGAGTGGCAGGAGGATGTGCTGTGATCTCTGCTGGCACACGGCCTCAACTCCCTTTGCCTTGCAGCAGGAAGGGTGGCTGAGGCTTTGGTGGTTGCTGCCTAGAGTAACCTGCCTGTGCTGCACTGACTTTAGAGTTATGTTATTTTAAGGAAGCCATTCTAATGCGGATGCAGAGGGTACAGTGGTGCTTTTTATTCATCCTTGGTTAATGCAAGTGGTGTGTTTTTAGAAGTTTTGCTGCTAGTTTTACTGGATCAATGTTTTTCTCCTCCACTGGTTGAACTATATTGTCTAGGTTCAGAAGTATGGATTACTCTCCTCAAAACTTAGTAATTTCAAAATCTGCTTAAGGAATAGCATCACTTTTTTTTGAGGTATGTGCCTCTGGACTGAATTAAGAGCTTGCAATGCAGATACAGCCACTGCTCTTTTACTAGTACAGTTTTTTCAATTTTCTTTGTGTTTTTTGGAAGCTTTAATATTATTTTTCCAGAGGTTTTTATGCTTTAATGTTAAAAACATTTTTAGTGTGTTGCACACATGTACTTTGTCTTCCTGTGCTCAAAGCTTTGTGGAATTAATCTTTCTCCTCAATTTTTTTTTTTTTTTTGAGGCAATTTAAATGTTCTAATTTTAGTTTTAAACCAGGTCTTTGTACAGCCTCTTTTAGCACCTGGAGAGACCTACCATTTGTCTTGAGTAACCTAACTTATGCAAAAATGTTTCTGTTTTTAATGCAGGTTGGGAGGACCTGACCCTCTGGACTATGTTAGCATGTACAGAAACCTGGGAAACCCAGCACTGAATGTTCCTGAGCACTGGCACTACGTCAGCTTTGGGTTAAGTGACTTGTATGGAGACAATAGAGTACATGAGTAAGTGTCATTTAAGTTCTGTAGCTGTGCATTGTGTTTTGTGTTGCATCTCGTGGGTGTGTAAGTAAAACCCTGTCCTGCTGCTCATATTATTTGAACAGATGGTTTTCTGCTGAGAACACCCTAGCCCCGGTCTCAAAAAAAGATGATGTGTGCCCGTTCTTCTATGTAGAAGAAATTCTGTGTTCCCCACTGCAGGCTTTGAATGCAGTATATTTCCTTTCAGTGTTGAGTGGGGTTTTGTTTAAATTTCTTATAACCGGTTGGGAAATCTTCTTTTAACTGTCTGTCTTGCTGTTTTTCACACTCTGTAATCTGTTATGGTCATACACTTAAATCCTGACCCCTCCCTGAGCATGTTAAATGTCTTCCTCTGGAAAACTGCTGTAAGGGCATTTTTGCTGTTGCTGGCACAGCAGTGTTACTGTCAGCAGACTGCCACCCCAGCGACTGCTGTATAAAGTGCCAATCTGTATAACAGAAGCCTAAAACTCTTCATTTCAGTTTGACTGTCTTTTTTCCAGTAATTAAATTATTATCTTAGGTTGTTGGTATGGATGGTTTCTAGCAGGAACTTTGGATTAGACCAAGCAGGCAGCATGAGCTCACCCTGTTCTTGTCTTTCACTCGCTAACCTTACTCCTTAACTCCAGTTAAAGTGAGTAGCAGTAGCCAAACCATCCCGAGTTTGGGGCTGTGAACATGACCTTTTAACCAGACAGAAATGGCACAAGGTTTCTGCTGTGGCTGTTTACTGAAACTGTCTTTGCACTATGTTACAGTTGCAGGATAAATGTCCTTGATGAGTGGTGCGGCAAAGGCTCCGGTTTTTCACACGAGCTTTCCTCCTTTTGTTTGCCTTGGTTAAGATTCAGCCATCAGTTTTTTTCCATCAAAGTGCTTCTCTTGCAACAGCAGCAGTTGGGCAGTTCCTTTAGCTTTACCCATTCCTCGAGGCAGTTTCTCCTGCCTTTTCTCTCCTTGTATTTACAGAACTGTTTTTCAGAAAACAAATCTGGAGTTTATACAGGACCCTAATGTTGCAGAGATCTGTCTGGGACCTTTAACCAACACTTCTACTAACAACACACTCCAGTTGTTAATTGCAGGGGCAGAGGAAAAGTAGGGCAAGTGAAAGAAATAAAGTTTAAGGCTTCCCTTCCTCGCTTCCACGAGACTTCCTGGCGGGAAGATGTAGGCCTTCACATGGTGTTTTTGTTTATAGATCAGGTGTGTGTTTCCCTTCTCTCCCTGTGGCTGGAACAGCATCCCATCCCCAGCTTCACAGCACAGCATCCCTGTGTCATTTGCCCTGGGATGTGCAGCTGTCTGCAGTCTGTCACCTTTAATTTGGCCTCATTCTTGGAGCTAGAAAGCTTAATAGTACTTGTCCTGTCGAGTAGGTTGGTTCTACCTTGTGTCTAAAAGTCTTAATGTACAATTATGCATATGGCAGAGCTGTCAAGTCCTGCACATCTCCTAAACACTGAACCTGTACATCAGCCGGTACGTGAGCACTGTAGACTGGCTGAGAGGAGATTTTCAAAGGAGCTGAGCACTCACCAGCAGTTCTCACTCTCAAGAGCAGTTGCTGCTTGCTAAAATTGCTCTCGAAATTCGATGGCTGTGGGAACTGCACGTCACCAGCCCAGCCCTGGGTGCACATTTTAGGAATGTGGTGCATTTTCCTATGCGCTCAGGAGGTTCTTGTTCTCTGACAGGGAACTTAATAAAGTTTTATTTAAGAAAAGATGTCTCTTCTGCTTGAAGGGCTTTGGGATTCTGCTGTTCCAGGTAAAGCCATGGAATGGTTGGCAGGAGCATGGGTGGCAGGGCAGTTGTTTAAATATTTGGTGTATTTCCTTTAAAACCAGTGTGGCACTGAACTCTGCTCAATTGCCCTGGCCTCTGGAGACAGGAAAGGGTCTGTAGGGCTTTTTTGGTTTCCCAGCTGTCCACAAAGAGTGCAGAGCTGGATCTGCTTGTGACAGTCAGCAAGGTTCCTGCAACATGGATGTGCTTCTATAGCCTTGCTGTCCTTCATACTTCAGGATGGGAAAGATAGAACACTGCCAAAGGTCTTGTTAATTGCAAGTTTGGTATTGCATAGCTTATTTCTTGTGGATCTCTCATGGTAATACAGTGCAGTCTAGAACAATTATAATGCAGTATTAAATAAAAAGGACTTTTTGATTTTTTTGAGTGAGCTAACACTGAATTGGAGGCCCTCATATTTTTATTTATAATGGAATAGCAAACAGATGTAGCAAATAATGTGAAAATGTTGACTTTAATTTATATTTTTTAATAAGAACCTGAAAAGTCTGAAGTAGAGCTCTCCTGGTGCCTCCTTGTTGACAGATTTATTTTCAGTTAAAGCAGCACTGCTTCCTGCTCTGCTTACGTATCAGCTATACTCTACTTACAGAACCAGTCTGGTTTTAAGAATCTGTAGAATAAGATGGAAGAAATCTAAGAATTTCAAACAAGGCAACCTTTTTTAAAACCTCTCCGTGTTTCATGGTATAATGGCAACCATGACACCAGCTGTGCTGGGCTGATAGCTCTAAAAATCCTAAATCATGATGTCATGACAGCGTTAGGGAACCACAGACCTTTCAGTGGGATTTTATGCCAAGCTGCTTGCATGGAAATAAGTCTCTCCAGTCGAGCACGTTGCACAACTTGAGTGACAGCAGAAATCCTTCCAGGACGTCTTTGCAAGTTTTACTCCGTTTTTAGCTTTTTCTATCTTCTTTCAAAACAAAGCAAATGTGTAACTTCTTGAATCCCTTCAGCAGGGTTAAAGCAGGGCCCTTTTTTTCCAGACAGTTCTCGCCTTCTGAAGAGGCTGCGCGCTGCAGTGCCGAGTGTGTGTGCAGCCCGCTGCCGGCAAGCGTGTGGCCCGTGCAGCTGGGGGAGAGGAGACGCCTTGTCCTGCACTCTTCTCCCCCTCTTGCTGGCAGCAACTGCCCACAGCAATGCCAGCAGCAAGGAAGGTGTCCCTGCGTGCTGGCACCGGGCCGGTGCCTCAGCTGGCAGTCGCAGGTTCGCGCTCTTGATGCCAGGCCGTCAGCGAGCTCAAGGGAGAGGTGCCCGATCGTTCCCGCAGTTTACAGACATGATGGCGGCTCCTTCCTTGGT
Source organism: Regulus satrapa (assembly GCA_013396955.1). NCBI lineage: Eukaryota > Metazoa > Chordata > Aves > Passeriformes > Regulidae > Regulus > Regulus satrapa. The sequence continues at coordinate 73,576 of VWZN01022541.1, forward strand.
GCAGAACAGGTGCGTGAGGAAGGCAGCGTCAGCAGGTGTAGCTGGACTTGGACTCCATCAGTGGCAGTGCCAGCTTCAGCTCCTGCTGAGTGCTGCCTTTGCAGCAGCCCTGGGAGTCTCTGACCCGGGAGGCAAGGGGCAGACACTGACACGCGGGAAGTTCCACCTGCAGATGAGGAACAACCTGATGACCATGCACTGGAACAAATTGGCCAGAGAAGCTGTGGAGGTACTAAAGAACCATCTGGACACAATCCCGCCATGTGCTCTGGGATGACTGGGCATGAGCAGGAAGGTTGGATCAGATTCGCGCTGTGATCCCTTTCAACTTTACAGTCTGGGATTCTGTGTTACTGTGGTGCCACGGTGTGTGCCAGCCCCAGCACTCTTGGGCTGGCACAGGTTTGCGGGGTTGTCCAGGGATTAAGAAGGAAAATGTGTTTTTCCCAGACTGGCTTCTGTCTTCAGTTTGCTCAAGGCCAAGGTTGAATCTCCTCTTAACTGTTCTGTAGTTCAAGTGTTCATCTTTTTCTTAATGCTTTAAAGAAATGCGTGGAAAGTGAAAACAACGATGCGATCGATGGAATTCCTGAACACCTTGAATAGTCTTAATTGTATTAAAATTGAAGGATTGTAATTCAGAGCTAAAATAGAGAGTAAGGCTTAAATTATGGATAGATTGAGATAAGATTTTTATCTGTGGTCTTGCCACATCCTGCAAAGTGACATGCCAACTGTGTTTTGATGTTTACTACATCTGCTTCATACTGACAAGGGTGGGGGGAGGTCGGGGCTTTTTGGTTTTGTTTTGTTTTTCTTCCTGGCCCCTAGCCAGGAGCCGAAGTGCAGCATCCCATTTGCATAAAACCGGAGAGATTACAGCTGCCTTCATCTCTATTACAGATGCAGGGTACCACCCGCTGAGACAACAGGTTCCAACTTGCTGTGGTCCTTTTGATTTGCGCTGCTTTCCATTTGGATCAGGAGGGAGCGGTGCATGCCGGGATAACGTGTTGTCTCTGTGGGTGGTGCCTCCCTATTAAAGGTGAGGGTAAGCATGAGCCTTTCAAGATCTTCAGTCCAGCTTGTGTTCTGCTTGCTTGTATAGATCCTCTGAATGACCTTAACTTGTAAAAGGGCAAGGAGGCTTGTTAGAGCTGAGAGGAAGAAAAAGGAGCGCAAAACTGGATCAGGTAACCAATGCAAGGCTTGCAGAGGGGTGGATGTTTTCTGGAAGGCTTTTTCTGAGTATAAAAGGAATTTGAAAAGAGTATTTAGAAAATAGCCTGGAAGTTGGAACGAGTGCTCTCTTTCTTTTGAGTGCATGCTGGCTTCTCCTTTGTACCTGCATGAATGTAGGATGGAGTGGTGCTGACAGCTATCACTTTAGTGGCCTCTTAGTTCTGTAGCCTTTCATAAATTTGAAAGCTCACTGCCCTCAGCTTGCCAGCCTTTAGCCTTAAATTTTGCTATTTAATGGGTCCCTAAGTGCTTTATAAACCACATACCTAAAGCCCTGCTGAAATATTACACCGAACTCCAAGGTAACTGTGCACGCTTTTGAAATGGTGGAGGCTGACTCTGTCCCCCCTTGTTTTCATGATAAAACAGAGGGCCTTTTCAAAGATGGGAAATTAGAGAGAGGTGGTGGATCCATATTTCAGATAAGGTTTGTAAAGTTCAGCATGCCTACCTTGAGAGATAAGAGATTTCTGGAGGTGGAGCATCTGCCCCAGGTAAAGGGAATTACACGGACGAGGATATCAGTGAGCATCACTTTAGGAAAGAGGTACTTGGAGGAGAGAGGTTCCAATGTGGGCACCATACTCTGGGCTTCCTTTTTCTTCCCAGGTCTTGTTTGCCTATCAAAGACTGACCCCCAAATGTAGCACTTATTTTTTCAATTGGTCTGCTGTCTGAGGCAGAGGGGTGAGAGGAAGATTCATGGCAGAGTGCAATGGGAGCCATAGAACTGGGGAGTTCTGTGACAAAAAAAAAGTGTTTTCTTTCAATAATAGTTTATTTGAGAATTTGTCAGAGTTGGAAAGAGTAGATTAGCTGCACATCACAACAAATTCTGTCTTTGAAAGGATTAGTCATGCGATTAGATTTTTTTCATACCTATAAAGATAGGAGTTTGAATGAGCTTTTCTTAAGACAGAGGTGCTTTTAACAAGTCTCACCTGTGTGGATTCTCTTGTGTGTAGAAATACAGGTGTGCTTCTACTGAAACTTGCTTACTGGCATCTCCCTGTAGATCCTTCTCTTCTGTCTGGCTGTTTGTTTTTGCATACTTTGCAGAAATTTGACTTTTTAGGGACAACCCTTCCTCTGAAGGACTGGATTGAATTTCACCAATGAGTTCAGCCATTTTAAAGAAACACGGGCACAAGTGTGATCATGTAGGATTCAATGCTCTGTTTCCCAGACAAAAGAAACCCAGCTAAACCAAGCATCGTGCCTATTTATGTGTCCCACTGAGGGTGTCCCCCAGTGACTGCCGTGCACCAGAACCCTCTAAGGCTTGTGTTTCACTGCTGGAGGCAGACCTCCCCTGAAGCTATGGTCACCGCAGGGAAATCTGATTTTCCCTCCTCCAAGGCAGAGTGCACTTGGCTTCCAAATGTCATTTGCTGGAGGTAGTTAGTACCCTTAAAGAAATGAAAGATGTAGGCCACCTACGGAGAGCAGCCCGCTTTGTGCTGCGGTCTATCTGTGTTTACGTGCAGGGGCTGTGGGAGCAGACCACTCTTGAACTGTGCTAGATTTGGAATGGTTTTTCGAAGCATTGAAGGAAATTCATTTAACGTTTACAGCACGGTAGTTGAATTTACAAGGAGGACTGTTTTCAATTAAAAAAAAAAAAAACAAAAAGAAGGGAAAAAGATTGGGAGGTTTAGTGCTGCACACTGAAGGCAAACACCATTTCCTCTTCGGTGGTGTGTCTGCACTCCAGTCCATCCTGGTAGGATGAACCTCTTGCTGCCATGCAGGGGAAGGGACATAGTGCTCAAACTGGATGATTTCACAGGTTTTACTTTGCCAACAGAACTTCCACATCTGTGATCTCGGCACAATGGAGGAGAGTTGATCCCAGACGCAGCTTCCTTACTCTGTCTCCAAGCTAGGTTAGTGCTGGATGATGTGGGAGAGTTTTCAGGTTCTGTTCTCTCAGATAGTTCAGCCTGCCAGGAAGAGGAGTGACTGAGGATCAAAACTGGGTCTTCTAGTGAAAGATTGCTTAATGTGATAAAGATCTTTATGTTGATTTAAAAATCAAGACTTAAAACATAATCGGCTTTTTTTTTTTCTGTGAGACATGAAGGTAAAAGTATTTTTGAGCAGTGCAGCCATTCCAGTTGTGAGATCATTGACATTTTTTAATCCATTTGCTGCCATTTGGAATAGAGATACCAACAAAATAAACGTTTGAAGAAAGAGATATAAATGCTGTTATTCATACCTAATCCCCTTTGTTTTTTCCTCAGTGCATTTTTAGTGTTGGGAAGATGCCTTCTTGACTAGTACTAGAATAGTGAACGTTTCTTGATGAGGCAGTGGCTACAATTGGTAACAACAAATTACCACTGATAATAAAGTTACCAATTTTATGTGAAATTTGAGCTAGTGGTGTTTCTTTCTTCTAAGCTGGAAACTCCGTGGTGATGACCTAACTCAGCTGCCTCTCTACTGTCATCTCAATTTTGAATCAAGGCCCAATAGGCAGTGACACCAGGCTAACAAAAGAGGGCTGCAAATCTTGGTGGTCTCCCATTCAGATGGTATTGCCTTCCTTGGACAAAGGGGTGAGTAGGGCTCCTGAGTGCCACTCTGCCTCTAGGGATGGTAAACAAGGAACGGATCACTGGTGGGAGGCATTTTTTGATCACTTGACAAAGCTGGGTAGATGGGATGCCACCTGACAAAGGGCTGAGGTTTAAAGGAAGATTTTGCAAGGGCTCTTAAGAACAAAAAGAAAAAAAAATAGGCCAGAAAACTGTTTTTTTTCAGGATGTAAACAGGGTGGGCGGAGGTGAAGGGGGACTCAGCCATTCTTGGGGAGCTCTGATTTAAGCTCAGAGGATACAGACAAGGGAAGGAGGGAAGAGTGCACAGATGGCTCATTGTTTTGTCTAGCTCAGCATTCTTGCACTGCCGAAGTGAAGGGCAATTGTTTTAAAATCCTTTTTGCGAAGAGTGTTCTTTGCTTTCCAGCTACCCCCGGTCCGGGAGATGCAAACTGTAAACCAGAGGGACTGCTCTTAAATGCCCATTTGTTTTGGAGGGTCACTGCAAGGGGCCCTGGGCAGTTGCTGGGCAGCAACACATTGCTTCTATAAAGGAATGGGGGTAAAAGAGTACTCCTGGGAAAAATGCACTGCAGCATTTGGGGAGGAGGCAAGAACAAAAGGATGTACACGGAGGGGCTGATGCAGACTAGTGTCTGGCTTGGGGGCCTTTACCTAAGCTATGAAATGTAGCATGAAATTGGCACATACCTTACCTGCAGTGATGTCTGATGTACAGTATAGTTTTCTTACAGTATTTCTTTTTCTTTTTTTCTTTCTTTTTTTCTTTTTTTTTGTTTTGTTTTGGTAGCAAAGAATTCATTGGTATAAAGAAATACTGCCATTTCTATACTGTTATTCCTTCTACTGCTCCAGTTGCACTGGCACAGCTCCTTCCCCTCCTCCCCTGTAAATTGTTGTGGCCTTTCTGGAGCAGGGGCCTTTTTTGGCATAGTCGACAAAAATAAACCATAAAGGCAGTTGTTGTTATGAATAAGACTCAACAGGGGAATTTTACCAGTAGAGCTACAGCAATATAATTATACTGGTAGACTAGTTACAGTAAATTTCCTCATGAAGACAAGTCTTAAGTTGACATTTCCTAGCTAAGTTGAATCCATATGTATAACCTTATTACGCAAAAATAATGTCTCTGGGCCTTGAATTCCTTTCTTACCCAGAAGAGTAACATTAAGCAGAAAAGCAAAGAATTTAGTGTTCAGAGATAGATGGGGGATTTTCTCTAACAGAGCGGCTGTGATGAGCTGTATGCTGACCTCTGTGTTTTTTACTGGGCAGGTTATTCCTCCAAAAGTGATCAGGAACATGAGGGGAGTGTTCCTGCTTACTGCACTAAAATGTAAGCAGTACTGAAATGTGCTGTAAGCTGACATCTCTCTCCCAGCTTTCCTCCTGATTGAAAGACAAGCTGAGCCATTTTGCAGTTTCCATAACTTAAGTCGTTTGCTGAGAGACAAAACTGTTTTGTCACTATTCAACTTTTTAGGGGTAAGCCTGGAGCCACTGAAAGGACGGGTGAGAGAATGACAATTTCTTTCCCCCTTTGTTTGATTTTTAAGAGGCAAAGATTTATTTTATCCTTTTGGACATTGTCTTATAACAAATCGAGTTTGTGCAACATTCACAACCCTTAGAAGTTTCAAGTGCTTCAGAGGAAAGATAGTCTTGCAGGAGAAACTTAACACTTGAAGGCAGATTAGAAAATATATCTGTAGTAGACTTCATTGCAGATGTCTCATGTTTCCCTTTGTGAGTCTTTGACCTGCAGTCCAGTGCTTCCTTTTCCCTGGAATTACAGCTCAAGCTGCAAGGACGTTTCGCTGCCTGTTTAATTGATTGAGATCTCATGGTGCTCATCAGTGTATTTTTAAGTGCACCCTTTGCAATGAAGTGAGACTCTGTAACAGCTCACCGGGGAAGGCAGAATTGTCTGGATTTCTGTAGCTGATGCAGTGAAAGATGAGGGATTGAATTCCAGATCCATCGGAATCATAGGGACATAGATGAGTTTAGGTTGGAAGGGACCATAAACATCTTCTAGCTCACTCAAAGCCCCATCCAACCTTGCCTGGAACACTTCTAGGAATGGGGCATCCGCAGCTCCACTGGACAACCCTGTGCCAGTGCCTCAGTAAAGAATTTCTTTCTAATCTAAACCTACTCTCTGTCAGTGTAAAGGCATTCCCCTTGTCAAGTCACTTCCTGCCATTGTCAAAAGTCTTTCTCGAGCTCTCCAGATTGTTGTGTACTGGAAGGTGCTCTAAGGTCTCCCTGGAGCCTTCTCTTCTCCAGGCTGAACAGACCCAATTCTCTCAGCCTGTCCCCAGTCCTCTGAGCATCTTCATGGCTATCCTCAGGACTCACTGCAACAGATCCATGTTTTTTAGGATGGGAGACCCAGAGCTGGAAGCAGCAGTCCAGGTAGGATCTCACAAGAGCAGAGTAGAGGAGCAGAACCACTTCCCTCAAGCTGCTGGCCACACCTCTGGTGGTGCAGCCCAGGACACAGGTGACTTCCTGGGCTGCAGGTGCACCTTGCTGGATCACACTGAGCATTTTGGCAACCAGCGGTGCTTGGGTGCCTACAGCCTGCTTGCAAGCTGTGGGAGTTCAGGCTCCTAAGAGCTCCAGGATACCTTTTATGCCCTGAGTTCATTTATTGCACAGCTGAGAACTTAATTCTATGAGTCCTAAAAATGTGCTCAGGGATATGCTAAAGTTGCTTCTTGCATGATTTTTCTTAATGTATGTTCTTTAGCCAGCAGGAAAGTAATGAGAGACAGCAGTGTTTATATTCTACATAATATATTAGAGTCCTGATCCTTGCCTGAGACCTTTAGGCAATGCTGAAAAATACTAACTGTAGCTGTCAATGGCTTTGAGGTTTTTTTCATATTCTTTCCACCCTCCTGTACTGCTTTTGAAAGGCGCTTTTGTTATGTGAATAGGTTCCTCCCAGCAGCTGCAGAACTTTCCACAGTAGGGGCTAGCAAGGAGCCAGCAGACACTGCAAGTGAAGTTGGTGCCCTTTTCTGGCTGCTCACCAAGCACAGCAATCCTGCCCTTCCCAGCCATGCTGGCTCAAACTAGCCCTTTGCTAATGTTCTGTGGCCCGGTGAGGGTGAAGCTGAGCCCTGAGGTGAAGCTGTGGAGATGTATTACTGCTCCCTGTCTATCAGAGCTAAGGATTCAATTCCCATGTGAGGTGGGATCCATGTGCAGGTGGAAGTTTGTCTTCTCTAGTGCACTGTGTTGTGCAGTGACTGTGTGCTTGGCTGGCAGAATCACCTTCAGCTCAGGTCAAATGAGAGCACTGTTGTTCTTCTGGGCCTTGTAGAAACCAAGGATTTGCAGTTCTGAAGTGCAGCATAAATTGGCAGCTTAAGTAAAATCTTGGTAAGTTTCCTTTTTCATTAGTGCCTTCTCTCTTGTTCTGTGAGTGCAGTAGTAAATGCTTATTGTACTCCTGGCTTTTCTTTCCAGTTTCTTTCAGTGGGCATTAAGATGATGCAAGTCTGCTGCAACTTCCCAGGCTTTTGCAGTGAAGTTGTTTGCACTTTCTTTGCCAAGAAGCACAGCCTCACTTGTGGTGCTGGTTGTGGTGGTTCAGAACCTGCTCTCAACACCTCACCTGGGCTGGGACTGATTCTGTTTGCCATGAAGTGGGAAGCCAGAGTAGCTCTGTGGAGAAATGTGTGAGCTCTGAAGCTGAAACACATGGTCATAGTCTAGTTACTTGATTATACATAGATTTATTTATTTTTGATAAGTTGTTTTGGAAATGATGAAGTTGAAATGGCTTGGTTTTGTCAATTTAGTTGTAATTGTAACGGGAGAGGAAACCATCACCTACTGGTATAGCTACATCCATGCACCATAAAATAGAGAAAATAAAATGTAAAGTGCCCTCTTGTGAACATCTTTTGCCAGAGTAGGGAGTGACATATCCCATGCAACCTCCTGTTTCATATTTCGCTGTTTTAGTCATTTCCCATGTTCTGTATTTGTCCATGCTGTGCAGAATGTGGAGTTAATTTCCCAGCTTTTGTGACCTTGATGGATGGAGTATATAAGCATTTCCTATATGATCAGTGTGCCACATTACTCTTTGAAGCAGGGAGCTATCATTATTTACATCTGAGAATCAAATTCCTAAGTAACTTGTTGTGGAGAGTGAGAAGTTTGTAGCAGACAGGAGGTTCAGACTTGCGTTACCTGGATGCTGTTTTAGCACTTTCAGAGTATTCTGAAGTTTCCCCATGTAGTGTTAATGAGGCAGGTCGATCCCTTTGGCACCAATAGGGCCTTTGCAGCCTTCTGCCCTTCATCTGCAAGCACCATCCCTACAGGTGTGACTGTATGCTGGCACTCTCCAGAATGAGACAATAATGCTTCCAAGCCTCAAGAGCTCTAAGGGATTAATCTCCAGCAGCTAAGCATGATCCCATCCTTCTTCCAGACAGAGTCTCCAAGAAACAACCCTTAGGTTGCCTTAACTTGCAGCCCAGCATATTAAAGTGACCAGGAAACCGATGGGGGTTTACTTTAACATACTAGGCTGGACACAGCACAGTTCAGGAGCTGTTTTCCAGGTGGCTAGACAGGAGCTGAGTAGAGGAACCCATTCTGTCAAAAGGAGTTTAACTCCAGTGTTTGTGAATTATCATCAGGGGGTCCTGCAAGCACAGTTCTGGATACAGGGTATCAGTGGCAGAAGTTCATACCTGTGTTCTTGGCAGTGGAGCTTTGTAGGATCACTCCAGTTGGAAGGGACCTCCAAAAGTTTCCCATTGATACTTTTCTTAGAGGGCTGACTTCCCTGGATCACATCCTAGATCCTCTTCTGGAGTTTGATCACTGTCTAGTGATGCTATATAAAACAGTTGTGTCTGTAGAATTACAAATTAGGTTTACTTGCCTCTGTACGCTTAGAGGAGAAAACAATTTATCTGTTGTATCATCATTTGTTATTTACAGGGACAATTTTGTAAAAACAAGATCTAAACTGTGAGTCTCCAGCTTTCAGGGACAGGATTGTAACTGGGTGAGTTTTGAAGAAGCTGAATAGTGAAATCAGTGTGAGTGAAACTGTACCTTGTCTCCTCTTCCCTCATTGAATGGTAGCTCAGTGAAACACAATTCTGTTTTCATACTGGCCAGCACAAATCAATTCACAGATTTTGACTCAGATCTATCTCAGTGTAAGCTTTCTAAGTGGATCCTACATGAGTATTTCAGAAAGCTGAGAAATGCCTCCAAATAACTGCGGAGTGAGTGCCTCTGCATCTGTTTGGATTTAGATGTTGGAATAAATCTCTAAAAACAATTTAACTTTCTAGAAGAGTTTTCCATTTGGTTGATGGCTTACACATTTGATATGATGTACTACAAGAGCAAGCTCTAAGCAGCAGCTGCCATGGACTGACATCTCTGAGCACTGTCACTCACTTTCCAGACATGGTTTTACATGAACAGAAATCTTTGAGCACGTGTTTGTTTTATGTTTGTATTTGCCCTGCTTATGCATGGAGTTTTTTCTTAAATCAAACTACAAAGGAGTCCAGTAAGACTGTGTGTGCAAGCTTGGGGTGGCAGGAGCTCATGGAATTTCCTGCTAAGCTCTCTGAAGAGATAACCATCTGACATCCAGATAACCACCCCCTGCTTCTCTCAAATGTTTTTATTTGAATGAATACTTTTTTAAATGTCAGAAAACAATCCAGGAGAACATGTGAGCAAGCAGGTAGGGTTTGGCTGAAATAATTCTTCTGGATACTTTTTAAGCCTTTTAAATAAAGGGGTTGCTGTGCCTATTTTCTTATGGAATCGTTTCACAGGAACCTCCCAGCATGCTCAGATGAGAGCATATTCTCAGATGAGAGTTTTATACTGTTTGACAGCTGCACTAAAAACAACTGCTTCCTGTTAGGCAAGATGCTGGAAGCACTAGGTAGGGTCCTTTTTTTTTTTCTTTTTTTTTTTTTCCCTCTCTCTCTTAAGCTCTTGGGTCTGAGGGTCATTTGCTTATGGTGGGTAGAAATTGTGCAATGCACCTGGAGCTTGAATTCAGAAGACTGACTGTGCATAATCTTGTTTAAGCCACATCACCTCTTGCCTGATGTCCTTCCCAGGAGACAGACACTGAAGTGTTTAGCTCAGTGGCTGCTGAAGGCTTCTCTTCTGGTTTTGGACAGGTGGCCACTCTCTGTGTTTCTTATTAGTGGGCAGTAAAAGGGAACTGTTTCTTGGCTGTGATTCTCAGGGAGGACCTGTGAAGTTAGTCACTGGGTACCTTGATGCTTTTTGTGACACCAGTCCTCTGTATTGCTCTTTGCTACCTAAAAGAAAAATCTGTTGGGATGGGTATTAGCTCTGCAGCCTTAAAACACTGTTGGATTCCGAAGTGCTTTGGGATCAGCAGGCAGAGTGATGGATACTGCCTGTCACCTTGGTTTGACCATCTCCTCAGACTTCTAAAAGATTCTGAGAAGCTGATCTGGAGTACTGAAAGCTATGGGGATTTTTTTGGGTTTTTTTTTGGGGGGGGGTGGGATAGCAATTGTCGATACAATTAAAATTGGTAGTGATGCAAATTACAGCAGCTCTTCCTGGTGTCAGGTTTAGAAAGGAAGTGCTACTGTATTTCTGCAGCCTTAAAATGGTATCAGAGTAGCCCACCAGCAGCAGAGCAGGTAACTGTCTTTGTAGAAGATGTGGAAAGATGCAATTAAGGAGTTGAAGCAAAAGGCATCTTAAGTGGCTTCACAAAAGTACTGTTGGAGCAGCTGAGTGACATGAAGAGACGTGTCATTCCAGAGTGCTGTGACCTTGCTTCCCAGAAGAGACTCGGTTTACCTCTCTGAAGCTATTGGGAGTGCAGCTGTGACTTCTGAAAGTGCAGTCCTAACTATCCCCAAACAGCCTGAAAGGGCTTTCTTGTTGTTCTCAGACTGAAATAATCATGGTGATTTCCCTATGTAAACTCCCTTTTCCAGGGATTGGTTCACCTGATATATTTATATGCACATACTCTTAAAACTCTCAAAAAAATAAACATCTAGTACACTCTGCTCCTTGTACAGAGCTGTGTAGCTTTCAAAAGCAGAATTGCAGAAATACTGCTGTTTGCACTGCAGTGAAGCAAACCTTCCCTTCTCCCTTGCAAAAGTGAGAATGAAAATGCTTTGGCAAATAGCTTTGATTTAAACTGAAAAGCTTCTGGTTTTCAGAGCTGCTTTTAAAGCAAAGGGCTACTTTGGCTTTTGATCCTCTTAAGCTGGGTTATTTGATGTGAAAAACACCCTGGGTACTCTGCTGCAGAGGGGAGCAGCTTTTCAGTTCTCTGTGTGTGGCTTCAGGAGAGGGCCTGGCAGAGCGTGGGGTGGTGGAGAGCTCGGGGGAGCCTGGTTGCACAGCTCTGTAAATAAAGGGGCCACTATTTCTTTGGATTCTTTTGCTGGAACTAAATATCATGATCAGTGAAACTCTTACCTCATTAAAGGAACAAGCCAGGCTCTTCCAGCATATGTCCAGTGCTGCAGTGTGGTTTGTTCTGCTGAGCTGATTTGCTGAAGAGATAAAGGGAGTTTTAACCTAAGAATGGCATGTAATGTATGACCTTGGCTTTGGAAAAGTTTATTTTTGTTCTTTTGACAAAATAAGGTTTTAATATTAAATATGGGGTTGGATTTGACTTGGCAGATACCAGAGCCTTCTATTACTGCTGTAGTCATAATATAAAACTATCTGATGTGTGCCAGTGAGCATGCAGCAAGCCAAGAATTTCTCCATCAGTGTTTATTTTTCTGAAAACTTACTCGGTTGCTTTGCAGTTGGGTTGGCTAAAAAGGTGACATGCCCTTGTGTTGGAGGGAGCAAAGCAGTGGTGGGCACAATATAGTCCATGCTGACTCTTTATATTTAGCATCTTTAGTTTTGGGGCAAAATATAGGGTGTACCCCCCCCCTTAGTATTTTAGAAGTGTTTACAAGAAACTTTCACTCATAACTCCAGGGTTCACCAGAACCAAGGCATAAAACAAACTATGTGAAATATTCAGATCTGTTAGTACAGAAACTTAATGCTGTACTGCAGCTTTCAGTTTCTGTAGCCAGGGCCATGCAGGGATACAAAATACTAATTCTGAGGCTTCCTTCCTGCACACATTCCATCCCAGATCATCATCTTACTCTAAGGCTGAGGCGCTTTTGGACTGCTGCACTGCAGGAGTTTGGCTGAAGAAATGACCTGTAATGTACTTCAGTGCTGAGGTGCCGAACTAAGCTCCGAAGTTGCTGTTCTAATTTAGCTGTAGTTTGAATTGGTTACCTTCAGATTTAAACCACTGCCACCCCCCCAAAAAAAAACCTCCAACGAAACACAAAAACAAACAAAAAAACCCCACACCAAACCAACAGAACCGTGACCAGAAAAGCCCCTAACAAACCTACCATGTCAGTACTTACCTGCCTAGCTCTCAGAGAGACCAGCCCCAAATGTACCAGAATCTTGTTTCTGTAGATCAAAGGCTGCAGTCACAGTGTGTTGCCTCTGCAGCTGGCACAGGAGTTGTGTCAGGCTGACCTGCTGGAAATGCTTTCCATTGGAAAAGGGAGCAGGTCGGTGCAGGTACAGGTAGCAGAGAACGTGGGGAGGTCCCTGGAAGAGCTCACGGCTTCCATGTGGTGTAGCAAGATTTCTTCCATCTGGGGGTTATTGTTACCCTTCCACCAGGAATTTTTTTTTTTTGTGGGGAAAAAAACAAAGGTTTGTTTGGTCTTTCTCTTCTGAAAGTATTAGGGGTTTTAGCTTGTTCATTGACTGTGGCTACATGAAGGAGGTTGATTTTCTGGAAGTTTTACAGAAGTTTGGGAGAAATTTGGAACTTGAAGAAGCACAAATTTGAACATCTGCAAGCCTGCAACCTGTGATGGGTTTTTTGTCCCGCTTCTTGTCATCCTCCTAAGATAATGCTTAAGCAGTAGAGACATACTATAAAAGGCAGAGACTGCTATGAGAATCCAGTGTTTCTACATAGAATAGAGAGGAGTCTCTCTGTCCCTGTGAGAGATGATAAGCCATTTGCTCTGTCTTCCATTGGCACGTGTATCTGGAGATCTTGGGTTTCTAATTGGGAAAAATAATTCCCCATGCTAGTTGCCTCTCCACTGGCAGACTGATGCAGCACAAATTTTGAAGCTGGGGTCAGTGTGAGCACTTGTACTAAGAAGGAGATCCATAAGAGAAGTCAAGCTGTATAACTTGGATACTTCTCTGTATCCAAGATATGGATACTTCTGGATATTTCTCTGTCATTTTCCTAGGCCAGGGGTCAGAAGCATACTGGAAGGTTGTAGGTCTATGTAGCTCTTGAAGATCATGTCTGCCTCCGTTCTCAGGTACATCCCCCGTTCTCATCCAGGAGCTCTGATCCTGGATTATGGTCCATTGCTCAATGAGAGAAATTTCATGGCAGATGTTGAAATTAAATTGATCTTACCTTCAAATACAAGACTTTTATTAAGAATAAAAGCAAAACCTCTGGCGAAAATACTAATTAAATTACTATGCTAATTACATTCTGAATATTAATATTTCTTTCTATTAAAGACCTGTCTAAATTAAGCATAAAGGATTTCCAAAGGAATCGCTTGTATTCAAAGCCACGTGTCACAATTTCCTCAAAACCAAATTACCAAGATAAAATTAAACAGATCAAAGACTTTTTACTTTATAGACTGTTACCTCAGAACAGCTGTGCAGTGCAGGTGAATTGGTATTTAAATTTTCCCTGTATTTTCACCAACTTGTGACCATTAACTATTGAGAAACATTTTAAGTCTGATCTTTAAATACAAATCTCTTACATGCAAATAAAATTCTTCAAAGATATAACTGTTAATTAGAGACTGTATACATTGTATGTTGCTGCATTTTCTGAGTGTTCTTTGGAAGATACATCTTGAATCTTTGGGGATTTTTTTTTTTAATCTTAAAAGCAAGTAGCTTAATGCTTGGTTTTGTTTGGTTTTTTTTTTTTTAATTTAGTTTAAGAGTCACACTACCATATGAACAAATCCATCTAAGCAATGTTGCCTGTCGGCTTTACTGTTTTGTGACTATTAGTGTGATGCTGACCAGCAATGTTCTCCTAAATACAAATGTTGCTTTAGATTTGATGGATACTCACCTAAACACTTCTGTTACTCAGTAAGTTCCATATGAATCAATGTAAAGCATGTGTGGTCTTCTTTAAACAGCTATTTTTGGGAAGCCGAGATCCAAGAGGTTAAAAAAAAAAAGCCCACTGAACTCTAGCTCATTGCATATTAGAAGTAAAGCCATGTTGTTTCAGAACATGCCTTGAAAGGAGGAAATTCAATAGGGAGCCATCTTACTTTCAAAAAAATTTGACTGTGAAAGATCAGCTCCAAGGCTTTTTGTTAACTTTGATCTTTCTTAAAACTGACCCATTCATAATGTGTTTCTGGTTTATGCTTTTTCCTGGAATCAGTTATTGAAAGCTATCCACTTTGAAACATTTTTGGTTCTCCCTTTAAGAAATATTTCTTTTTTTTTTTCTTTACTAACTGATATGTGAAACGAATCAAACACTATAGGGATGTGGTTGTCCAAGGTACAGCTTTGCATTTCTGAGGCTGTCACTGTCCTGTGTCAGTCAGTTAGGTAGATCTGCACGTGTGGTTACAGAGCACAGGATTCACTGCCCATCCAGATTCCGCTTCCACCATGGTTGGTTCTGTGAGGAGAACGCTCATCCTTTTTCCATGCTCTTAATCTCAAATCCTGCTTTGGTTACAAGAAGTGCGTCATGACTTTTTGTTTTTCATTCCCTGCAGGTTTACAGGAACAGATGGGCCGAGTGGTTTCGGGTTTGAGCTGACGTTCCGACTGAAGAGAGAGACGGGGGAGTCGGCACCACCCACCTGGCCAGCAGAGCTGATGCAAGGCTTGGCCAGATACGTCTTCCAGTCAGGTACTGCAGGGCTGAGTACACAGCCTGGCCTTTTCCTGCTCTGGTCCTGAAGGGCCACATCTGTTACAGGGCATGGCACTTGTCTCGTCAGGTCCTGGAAACTGTCTTTGTGTGGGAGCTCAAAAGAGTGTGTTCCTTCCTCCAGCCCAGCCTGCAGGGACAAAACCCATCGGAAGTCTCCCCAGTGACTCTTTCCTTCATAGCTGGGTTCACAGAATGTACTAGGTTGGAAAAGACCTTTGAGACCTTTATGGACTCATTAAGTCCAATCTATGACCTAACACCTCATCATCAATTAAAGCACGGCGCCGAGTGCCTCGTCCAGTACCTTCTCTCAGCAAGAAAAACACGTTTGTTATCCTGCATGGCTGAGGTTCAGCCATCTGATAAGGTCTCACTTCTCAGAGGAAGTGCTGTAACTTCCAAAAACACTGCAGCTCCAGCACAGGCAAATCCCTTCCAGTGGGTCCCTGCAACCCAGCAGGAGCATATGAACATGGGGTTGTTGAGGTGTGAAAATGTAAAAGTTGTAAGGAATGCTAGGGCTGGGAGGGCCAAGGAGTTAACAGTTTTGAATCATTACTGCCAGAAAACCGAGAACCAGGGTGCCTACAAACCATCCTTTTGCACTGTTCTTTCTTAGTTTCATTTATATCAGTAGATTGAATGTTACTTTTAGTATCAGCATATGCAAACCTGTGGAATGGCTGTACTTGAAAGGTGCTTTCCAGCAAGATATGAATGAAAATATTTAAAGAACATTTTTTAACCTAATTAAAGATTTTTTTACTGGTAAAGTACACTCTAAATCAATGGTTATTGAATTTGTAGCATTTGGTACCTGCTGTACTAGTTCATAAATTGCTCGGTAACTTCTAATTCTGTTGCTGGTTTTCAGTCAGCTGGCTGACTCTCAAAGGGAAAAGATCTGGGTGAGAACAGGATTGCTCTGCTAACCTCTAACAAATCTGAGGAAGTGGCAATCTTCTGTGTTTTTTTTCTAAATATTGGTAGACATAGTTCAGGGCCAGCCCAGATTATTGCTTGTCTTTTTGTAACCTTTGTTGTGTAGCTGTCTTCTCCAGTTGCCATCCAAAATCTGTGTCACATTTCTACCTCGATTTTTGCAACTGTGAAGCTATGTGACTGTCACTATTTTTTACATTGTTTGAGATTCCCATACTGCCTAAATTGTATATTGCACAGCAGCTTTTTGATACTGACCGTGCAGTGGTGAATTCATACTCACATTTTCTATGCAATGATTGCAGGGTCTGCAGAAAACATCTGAGTCTAAAGTCTCCCTCTTAGATACAAAGTAATATACAAAGTGTTCTGTGTTAACTTACACTAGATATCCTACATTCTCTTTGGAACATCTTAAATTTCCTCCTCCAAGCTAGGTCTCATAGCAGTTGCTTGTTGGTCGCTGTCTTTTTGTGGGTGAGAGGAGGTCTGCATAGTGCAGGGGGATTTGGAAGGATACTCTAGGGCAAACTTCTTGGTGATTAAACTGGCAGTCAGGGCAGAGACTTCCCATGTTTGGTTCCTGCTATAATGTAATCCCATCTTTTTGATCTCAAAGCCAGAGAACTGTTCATAGAATGAAAAGAGTGGTTGTGTCCATGCTTATCAATCTGGCATGAGCCACCCTCCAGTATTATCTTGTGCTTATCCATGCTGGTTTTTATTTTATATCCACCATGACTCTTTAAAGGCACGCTCAAATTCATGCTAATGGATTCTAGTCTCTGGGTGTTTAGTTTTCAATTTGTCTTATGAAAAACAACAGTGTATGGATCATAAATTGACTTCTTTCTTTGACTGTGAAATTGGGTGTGAGCCAATTTCACTCACATCACCCCTACGCTCACCATACAATGGGCAAACCACTCGCTGGGTTACCTTAGGAAAAGCAGGAGAAGAAGACAGAGGGAAGTTATTGCCTCTTTGGCATGGCACTGGGAAGGCCTTGCTTAAAATACTGTGTCCTGTTTTGGGCCTTTAAGAGATACTGGAAAACTGGAGAGTGTTCCAGGTGGTCAGGGTTCTAAGGCATGTGAGCCATGAGGAGAGCTGGAGGGAGCAGGGCCAATTTGGCCTGGGAAGAGAATGTGCAGGGTGATCTAACTGGAGCTTACAGCTGTAGGGAGGGTAATTACAAGATTGTGGGGTCAAGCCCTAGATGGTACATCAAAGGGCTGCAGCTCTGAATTGCAGTATGGGAGGCCCTGGAAAAGCTTCAAGGAAAACTTGCTCACAAGGAGAATGGCAAAGGACAGGGGATGGTTTATAAGAGAGGTGCTGGAATTCCGTTCTTGAAAAGATTCAGGACTTAGCTCAACAAAGCTAAGTTGGCCTGGATCTAGCATTGGTGATGGCTCCATTTCAAACAGGGAGGCTGTATGAGAGACCTGCAGAGGCCCCTTAAAATATTACTGAAGTGTTGGGTTTTGGGTGGTTTTTTTCCATACTGCTTCACGTTCTTCACCAAGCAGCTGTGTGTTGTCACCAACTGTTACCAACCATTCCTTGCCTTGTATAAAAGGAATCTGTATGCTGTTGCAACAAGTGAACAAGCTCTAGTTTTATTTTAGTACAAATTTGATTATCACGTCTCTTTTAGAAAAGAATTTTCTTCAGGCTAAAATCGTCTGGTTAATAATAGACATCATGTTAACCATGACAAGACGATACATTTAAAAGTAAGACTTGGGGGCTACTTTATCATGTTTCTTCTTGATCTTTCAGGGCAATGCCAGTCGAGCACAGCTAGATGCAGTAATTTTCTAATTTAGTCAAAGATCTCTCACTCCATTGCTCTGCAGAGTTCCCAGTATTTCTGCTACATCTGAGGTGTCCTACTTAGTTTTGTTGTACTCCCTTGAGCTGTCTTCTCTCAGGATGGCTGTGTCCAGAGCTGTTCCTGTGTTCTCCCTTATGTCCCTCGTTGGTAATTAGGCATCCTCGGCAGTGTTACTTTGTTTTCTGCCTAGTAGAGTTTCCCCCAGTTCAACATTCTCACTCTGCAGAGCCAAGTGAGCTTCTGCCGCTGTTTTTTCTTGGGTTTTTTACAGGATTTCTCTGTTCAGGTGTTGAAACTGTAAAATTGTGAACTATTTGAAGGGTTCTTCGGAAGCCCATTGGACATGAAGCAGGCTGTGGCATGACAGCATTGTTTCACATGATGAAAGGTTTCTTTTTTGCTCAAGTTCTTTCTGACTGTAGAACTTAGAGTGTTGTTTAACTCTGGTGTATGTACCTTAATATTGTCCTCTTCTCTTGTTTAAAAAAATATAAAAATCAATGGTGTCTCTTTAATACCCCAAACTAGCCTTAAAAACTTGATGAACCAAAACAACTTTTATAAAGCTTATGAATCCACCCTGAACAAGAAGCAAGAAAAAGAATAAAATCAGCAGAAACTTTTTGGATCAGCTCCAAGCACTTTCATATGTCAGAAAATTGTTTGCTCTGAAAGTTGTACTAAGAGCTAAATTCTTAATCTCCTGATAAAAGCCATCTTTTTAGTAATCATAGAGGTGTGCTGCTGAGTCCAGTTGAAGCTGGGGGAGAGTAAGATATAGTTATATTCCTGCTGAGCCTGAGCATTTTCAGGTGGTGACAACTGAGGTGAATATTCACCTGCACTGTCCTAAATATTATTCATGTGTGTTGCAATTGCAAGTGATGTATTTTTCTAAATACAAACACTTCTAGGCAAATGAATGTTGCATTCCTTTGTCTCTCTCTCTCTCTCCTGCACTGTGGCAGTGCTTTAGAAAAGCAATCTTCTGCATTGAATTTCAGAGCTCTTTCAGCCTTGGCTTCTCTGTTCACTGTAACAAACGCTTGGTGCTTTTGATTAAAGGGCAGTACTTACTCTCCTTCAACAAAACCAAGCTTTCAAGTCTCAAAAAGTTTTATTTGTGGCTTTATCTGTTCTTAATTTTATCACTGTTTGACCATGACCACAAATTCCAACTCTATTAGTTTAAAAAAATCCCTAAACCTTCAAACCTTGAAAATGAAACTTTGCACAATTCCGTGACCTTAGCTTGTCATGGTTCATGGGTGTACTGCAAATATCTCATGGTAGAACTAATTTATACTTCAATTCAAATGAAAAGGAAGAAACACTCTTTGTACAGAAAGCTTATCCAGAGCTTACTACAATTGTTAACCCTTTATGTACTACAGTATTAAGACCCTTGATCACTGCAGAGGAACTATGGTTTGTGTTTTCCTGAAATTAAAAGGTACTTTTTTTTTTCTCTCTAGGGTAAATTTATGTTGTTTTCAAGGATGCCAGGAATCTGATATGTGTCATGAAGGCAATATATTTACGTAGCATAGAAACAAGTACATGTATATATGAGCTCTCGCTGCTTCCGTGTTTTTAGCCTGGAAGAAAACAGCTGCAGCTGTCAGATAGAGGTTTGGAGAAATTGTCATAAAAACTCATCATGCACAGAGCCTAAAGGTAATGATGTGGCATATGTCACAGTTATATTCTCCACAATGCACAAGTTATAGTGGGGAATGAGCCAGAAGTATTAAGAGGATGTCCATGGATTAGAAGCTTGCAGGTTGGCTGAGCTTGATGACATTTACCCGAGAACATCTCAGCCAGCATGAGTAGGCTGAGCTCCTGCTGGTTTAGGTAGCATCACAGGAGACTGAAAAACCTGCAAATGCTGTTCTTCACATCCCATTAAAAAAATCTGTATCAAAACGAAAAATAAACTCCCAAAATAAAATTAGAAAAAAAAAAAGAAAAATGTTTCTAATTGGTCAATCAGATTTCAGGTCTTAAGAAACTTAAGAAAAGCATCCAGAAGGCATCCACAGAATAATGGATGTTCCAGCATGGATTTATCAACAATAAATCAGAAGAAAGTAAGTTGGAGGTACCATAGGAAGCAATGAATGTTGGTTACCTTGATTCTACTGAGACTTTTTGCACTTTCCCAACAAGTGTGTGAATGAACTGAGGGAATGAGATCTTGGTGAAGAAGAGGGCTGCAGTACTGGCTGGATATTTAGACTCTGAGTAATTGTCAATGTGTAGCCGTCAGCTAAAAGATGGCTAGAGCTGGGATGTGCTGGTGTGCAATAAGGGCAGGGAGGCACAACAGGCACCAGGTCCTTTCCTGACAGGAACCAGCTGGGGGAAAGCAGCAGTTCTGAAAGGAGAAGTCAACTATTTGGAGTGACTATTACCAATATCTATAAATATACCTAAACCAACATGCTCTTCATGCTGAGAGATAGAAGTGAAATTATTCTGATGTATAAATAATGATGTCTCCCCTGGAAAGGAGGATGGCTCTCTTCCATGGAAGTGCCCAAGGCAGCACAGCTGCAGAAGCCTTTGGCAGCCAGGCTGAAAAGCAAGCCCAAAATGAGGTGCACGTTGCCTTCCTTAGTAATTTCTGACATGTCGTATTTTCTTCAGGTAGAAATTATTTTATGACAGCTTGTCTCTAAAGAAGGGCACACACACAACTCCTGCCATGTGCATGATGTCCCACTACATCAGTTTGGGGCCATTATGATGTTGTATTATGCCACAGTTTCACCTTTGTTTAAACAAGGGGGATTATGGGCGTTGTAAAGGCTGCAGGTGTAGATGCACTCTTCTTATTCAGCAGTTTTCACCCGAATCAAGTTAGTTTTGTGTGAATCGTGGAGGTTCTTTGTGATTGACAGGCGCTATAACTCTTACACTGGAAGTGGGGCTCAGTGGGATTAGGGGATCTGATGGGGGTCACAGACCTGCAGCCATTAGCCAGCAGCTACCTTGGCACCTGCTGTCCTGCCATAACCACCAGGCCTTATCTTCACATCTCCTGGGGTACAGAAAGCTTCAGTGGAGCACCCTCAGTGACTCTTTGCTTGCCAACGTGTTTTCAAACATTCTTGACACAGGCCAATTTCTGTGTGTAAAAAGGAAAAAACCAAAACAAGCAACCAAACTCTAAACCTAAAACAAACTCCTTGCTTCCTTGAATACAAATGAAGTTTCTCTGGCTTGTTTGTAAAGCTGTTTATTTCTTCCCAGGAGGATGACTGAAGCCAAATAAAATCTGCCAGTAATTCATACATATTTTTCCCTGACTGTGCCCTTATCTTTTTTTTTTTCTAACCCCAGACCAATTTATTATTCTATGGTGGTTGCTATGGCTTTGTAAAATATATATATTTTTTCTATCATCTGTTTATAATATTGACCCGTTTCCAGTGTAGAGCTGGCCCTGTCTCCTCTCTAGTATTCCAGGATTTTAGATTAAAATTGTATGGAGATTAACTGCATTTTTTAGCTCTACAAAGAAGTATAAATCAACATCAATTTCACTTCAACAGAACCTGTTATGCAGTGAACTCTGCTGCGTGAATGCTGAAATTGTAGCACAGTAAATTGCTGTAGGTGAACAGGACTCAACCAAGTGTGCAGGGGCTGCGTGCCTTTATTCTGCAAAAGGGTATGGAAACATTAAGTCACTGGTTCCAATTTAACCCAAGTTTGTCATGGCCAAAAGCTCTCATCATCTGATAGCTATTCAGCGGTCCATGAGAAATTGGTTGGGTTTTAGCCTAATTCCTCTTAGATGTTTCCCATAAAACAAGCTGTTCTGTGAGCAGCAGCTCAGATCGAGCCTGGTCCTTTGTGGTTTTGTGCACTGTGTCCTGCACTGCTGCAATAAATCCCCTTCTCCCCATGCTGCTGCCTTTGAGCTCACCTCCTCAGTACTTCCCATCCCTCCCCGCATCTCCTAAGCCAGCCTTGTCACATCCCCTGGCTTCCAGCTGGGATGTACGTGCTGTGAGTGGTACCAAATGATGTGCTGGCTGATAAAACAAACCAGTTGCTGGTGTGCAGAGTGGTTGGCTGATGAGCTGGGCACGACAGGCAGCTGTCAAGCTCGTGCTTTGGTCCCTAACCTATAGCTGGCTTCCTCTGGAGCTGGATGGCAGGGCTGAAGATGTTGGCAACAGAATTGCCAGATGTAAGTCTTGTAAATTGTCTTGAAAGGCATTGCAGCAAAATGCTGGCTGCAGATAGACCTGGCTCGTTTTACTCCCCATTGTAGATCTGGGTTCCACTGGTTAAATTAATGCAGGTACCTTCTGCAGGCTTGCTAAGTTTAATGTTATTTGTCAGTTTGTACGACTGTAATTTTGGGACCTCCAGAGTCAGATGCTTTTATCCTCACTTGTGGGGCAGGGATATACCCAGCTCTCTTTTGTGGCACACGCTGAGGCACAGGCTTGCCAGGCCTTGGGCAGCAGCTTTGCATGGCCTTGGCCATGGCTGAGGGTTCCCTGGCTGTGAATTAGCACACAGCTCATGGTCTGTCCTTCCTCTCTGTGGGTCCTCTCTTGATCAGAGTGGTTTCAGGTGTGCGTGGTAAACTGGGAGAGGCCGTAGAGCAGGGACACAGCTGTGAATGCCACCATGTGTGTGGTGTGCCTGTTCTTCCTGGCAGCACAAATGGTGTTGCATGGCCCCAGATTTTGTGTGATTACATTGCCTTCACTTCTCTTCCTGTTTCCAGCAGGAAGGATGTTGCCCCTTTGCAATACTGGAGGTACCCCAGTGCCAGGCTCAGTCCTGCCCTTCACCTTGGAGCACTGTCACTTCATCAGCCACTGATGGGATAAGCTGGCCATTATTTTTGCTGATTGTTACGATTTTAGTGAGTTGCAGCTTTCTGGCCTTTGTTTGTGACTTGCTGGGACCTTGGGCAACACTAGAGGATCTCTTCCCCACACATTTAATTCAGCTGCAGTATAGGAATTACTGAAGCCCTTTGTCCAGGTTTGAAAAGTGCAGGATGATTTCCCAGGAACATGAGAAGAAGGGACCAGCACCGTTGCTGAGTGACATTGCCTTTTGCTTCATTAGCATGGGTGCTGTGAAGCAGGGCTGGGCATGAGACTCCTCCCAGTCAAAAGGGCAGCAGTGGGAAAGCACCACTGGAAACCCAGGAGTTTCCAAGGACACCTGTACTTTCATTTTACTTGGAGGATGAAAAGTCTATGTCTTATGTTGTCATTAAGCTAGTTATATAATATGAATTAAAGTCGTCTTCTCTACCTCCGTAATCTCCCACAGTTTGGGCTTTTTTCCTCTCCTGCAGTTTGTCTGGATTCATGGTTATTTTCTGTGTCTTGCTGTGGAAGCCACTGTTGTCTTTACAACTTCTAGTTCTTGGCTGGGAACAGGTCTCTGACCTTCTCCAGCCCCAAAGGATAGGTTCACACTAAGGCATGGAGAGACTTTGCCAGGAGCAAGGGCACAGAAAACCTTTGTTGCTTATAAAAGACTTTGTTGAAATAGAAGGAAAGCTGTCTTCCCCTAGACTGCTTTACTGATTACACAGTATTTCCAGGCAGTAAGTGAGGGATCTCAGTGCTGCCTGAAAGAGAAGGCTTGTTTGTAGCTGCTACTGCAATTTAGATAAAGTAGGTTTAGGCCCAGTTTGAGTTGGCAAGATTTCAACTGATGCTGTCCCTTTTAATTCTATCAACTCATGTCCTGTTCCTGCCTGGGAACTGAACTTGCCTTGTTGTTTTTCAGCTGTTCAGTACAGTTCATTCAGTTGGTTTATTTTAAAAAAGGAAAAGGAAAAAAAAAAAAGGGATGGGAAATTTGTCTTCTCTCTGTGTTTTACATCAGTCCGTGTGCTCTGATCCTGCTCCCAGAGGATTGGGGATGGACAGAGCACCAAGACTTGTAACTTTGATACGTGGTTATATTTAGAAATGCCCAAGTTGTTTTAGCCTTCGTGTTGCAGGTGGGCTGCTGTTGGGAGAGGGAGGGAAGAAGCTGGCACAGAGACCTGGGGGAAGCGGTGACGCATCTCTGCTGCAGCAGCCCAAGTGGCACAGGGACAGCCAGCAGGCCCCACGCCCAGGGACGCCTGGATTCTGGCCCTTAGCAGGTGTTTATCCAGAGTGGCTGCAGATCAAGATCAGGACTGATCTGGCTAATGTTTTCTGCCCAAAGTGGAGGGGAGCCAAGATCTCTACAGGAAACTTTTCTTCCATCCCACCCAGAGCCTCCTCACTGGAGGAGAGTGAGGAGGAGCCCACATGATGGAGACCAGCAAGCTCTGCGAGGAAGAATGTCTCTTAACCCTGAAATAAAGGAAGCAGGGGAGAAGCTGCACATGGTCAGCCCGGCCTTGGATAAAGGCTCTGTCCCCTGTACTGAAGGAGGAATGCAGGACAAAGGAAACAGCGCAGGGGAGGCAGAAAACTCCCCCTCCTGCTGGTGTGAGGTCCTTTGGCCTCTCATATATGAGGTCTTTTTCCCACCCCGCCTTTCCTGGGAAACGGAAGCAGCCGCTTTAGCAGTTAAAAGCTTCTGCAGAGAACAGTGTTGCCTCCTCCTATGGAGGAGCTGAAAGCAACAACACAGAAGGATTGTTCTGCAGTTGCAAGAGCATCCTCTCTCACTGCCTGTGTGCAATTGTTTGGGATGCCCAGAGGAGAGTTTGAAGGTTACACGTACTGTGTAGCCTTCTGAAAAGGACTGTGTTTTCTCTTGACAGCTGCCAAGCCCATGTTAGATGAAACTGCCAGAGTAGAGTAACTGCAGATGAACTGCAGAGCTGGAAGTTGGGTTCACTGTTACATATCCACCTTCTTACACATTCTATTGAAGATCTGTGCAGCAAGTGGTGCTCAAACTGTGCTTTCTGACTAACTCACTCTGCCTGTGAGAGTGGCAGTGTGCAGAGCTCATTACAGACTGTCTTCTGACAGCCTCAGAGCCAAAGATCCTTTGCAGCAGCCTGCTCAGCCAGGAGGCAGCAAATGGGCACAGCAGGGGAAGTGTTTTGTTCTTGGTGGGAAAGAGAAACTGGGAGAGTATATTCAGAGGCTGTGGGCAGCCCACAACCTGAGGGAAGTGGACTCGTGTGTGCTTTTTGATTTAAAATTAGGGGCTTAAAGGAGTCTTCTTAGAACACTTGGGATGGTGTTTCAAAAGAAGCTTCATAAACAGGCTGTCCATTTTGTGTTTGAACCATAAATACTGCTCTTGGAATAAGTGTGCTTCTCTTGCAGTACTGTAATGGGTTGGTAGAGCTCAATCCGTAACTATTTTATACAAGCATGTGTGAATGCAGAGTTTTTCTGTTTCCTGCCCTTTGGCCTCCCGCTTTGCCAAAGTAAAACAAAAGTTTGGCCTGTGCAAGCTTTAAATTCCTGAAAATTTAAGGGAAAATAATCAACCACTGAGAAAAATGACACAGTGCTCTCTTGAAGACCTCTGCCCTCTTGTCCATTACAAGTCCCAGAACTAATGCCTGAGTAATTAGAACCTTTTTCTGAAAGGGCTACGATGTGGTAATTTTGTGGATATTTTCTCACAGACCATCTCTCCTTTCTTGCCATTTCTTAAATAATTTTGCTGTAGGAGATACCCTGGTGCAGTCTAACAGTCTCTCTGTCAGATGTCTGTGCTGTGAAGGCTATTAAAAGAAGCTTCTTGCCTGTTCTTTGGGTTCTGCAGAGGCAGATACTGCCTTTGCTTCCCCTTCAAGCTCCTTGAAAAGCTCCTCAACAAAATACCTTATAGACGCATATCTAGGGGAAGATCACAAGTGGCTGTAAAGGCTTATGGTGCTCATGGGTCCATCTAAGTATCCACCTTTTTTAAGTGGCCTGCACGTGTGGAACAAGAAGGAAAAAGGTTTTTCTCACTTTCTGCAGTTCTGTTCCCTCACTGAGGACGTTTAAAGGTTGCCAAATGCTGTGCTACCCTCTTTGTTCTAGTTGTGCCTGGCTGGGAAACATTCAGGTAACTAAAACAGTCTGCCTTTCCTTTGCCAGAACACTGGATAAGGTTTTAAAATGACAGGCAAGTATCTCTTCAGGTTGGTCATGTGGGGCTACATGATCTGTAAATAAACTGTCATTAAGTACCTGTTTTGAGCTGAGTCCTTATCTGACAGGAGATCCTGCTGTATAATATCCTTTCTGGCTCCTGGACCTTCACCCTATCCTGAGGCTGTTCAGTTTTTGAAACTGTTGACTGATGTAACTACCACCCTTTAAGGGGGTGCTGCAAGAGGCATCAGCTTCAGGTGAAGAAGGATACAGAAAGCTGGTAGCAGTGCAGCTGGACAGAGGTGGAAGGGTCTCTTGCCTTGGAGCTCAGAATTCAGTAAGTGCATCACTCCTTCTCCCTTATGCTGGAACAGGAAGATGGAGAAAGTCAAAAGAAGACTGGGGGAGGTGAAAGCACCCCAACCCTGCAGCACCCAAGGGCAATGGGTCTGAGTGTTGGCGTGTAGAGGAGCAAGAGCTTGGACCAGCAGACTTCTGTGGGACTGAGAAGGAGCAACTCACATCTGTGTCCATTTTCTTTTCCTGCCATACTCAGCAATGGTCCTTTCATGCTGCCATGCCTTCTTCCAGCTTCCCCTTTCTGGAGGAGGGAGCCATGCAGGTAAATCTGTAGATGCGTGAGAACTGTGTTGTTGCAAAAGCAAGGTGAGAGATG
Source organism: Regulus satrapa (assembly GCA_013396955.1). Classification (NCBI taxonomy): domain Eukaryota; kingdom Metazoa; phylum Chordata; class Aves; order Passeriformes; family Regulidae; genus Regulus; species Regulus satrapa. The sequence goes on from VWZN01022541.1 coordinate 99,899, forward strand.
TAACCTGCCCTGGACAATGCTTACACAAAGGGGACTCCAAACACGATGAATGTGCCAGCTCCTGGTTCTGCTGGTTGCAAGGGCTGCAGAAGCCTGAGGGGAGCAGAGTGGAGGAGCTGATTGAAGTTGTGGGGAGGAGAGAAAGTGTGGGAGAAGGTGGCTGGTGGAGCAGGCTGAACAGAGTCGGGGGAGGACAGGGGGCCCTCCGTCTGCAGAGGGTGGGAGTGTGCCCTGGCCACTGGAGTCACTTGCTGGGAGCCTGCATGAGAAATTCACAGAGTCTGCAGTCACAGAAATTGTGCATACACATTGCATGGGGCAGGGAGAAGGAGCAAGCCAGATATGCAGATCTGTAAGGGATGGAAAGAAATGTCTTAGAAAACAGAAGGGGGGGAGTGGAGGCTCAGAACCAAATTTTTTTGTTACACAATAGCATTGATTTTATTTTTTTTTTCCTATAATACTGCACCCTGAAATGTTACAGAAGGCATCTAGGTGCTTGGGATCTACTTTGTGATAAGACGGTAAGGAAAGCAGTATTTGCAACTCTGTCAGTGGAAGCTGCAGTACAATGTGACACATTTTCCATCATCCCACTGCCAATAGCAGTGACGACTCCAAGCACAACATGGATAAGTGAGGAATCACCTTGCCCTGCTGGTGATGTACCCTGGGAATGTGTGGGAGGCTTTTCATTGGGCTTTCAGTTCAAAGAATTAAATTATCAAGTAAGTTTATATGTGTTTGCATAAATTGATTGGGTTCTTTTGAGAGGGTTGTTAATTTTCCAGATTTAACACCCTGGAGCTGTGCTGTAATCAATTTTGTATTTTCAACCTGCAGAGCAATTTTTTTTAAATAATCTGCATCACGCTTCCCTGCTTTCTGAAACTGTCTTCAAACCTCAGAGGTCAAGCAGTCCTTACAGTACTGATAATCTGTTTTTTTCCCTGCTATTTTTTTCAAAGAACCTTTTGCCTAGGCCCCTTGTTTCTAAAAGCCCAATTTGAATCCCTGCAGTGGAGCTATTGTTTAATTGTATTCCTGGGATTTAATTCTTCCTAAGGGATCTTCTCTGTGCTGCATGTCTGCAGCAGGCAGCAGCGCTGTGTGAATTTGCACCTCTTTGGAGTGCCAGGGCTGGGGCGGGTCCTGTTTCCAAGGCAGGAGGTAAGGGAAAGCTGAAAAAGAAAAACAGGGAGGAAAATAATTTCTTAAACATAGTGCAAATACATCATAGCTTGGATTCTGCTAATTCCTTGTATAATCTTAAAACCTATTCATTTTGACTTGAAAACAAAATTATAAACTAACTGCCAGTGGGCCCCACAGATCCCAATTATTTTTAACCTTTACCAATCCATGTGTGCTTTTCTTTGTAGGTTAGGAAACTAAGCTTGAGACTGAATTTAGCATTAATTATCCTAGATTAACATGGTTGGCAAATGAGTCTGAATAAAGTCTTTTTACTCTGCTTTTAAAAAATTTTCATCCATTTTATGAGTTGCAATTACAGTATTACTTCGAGATATATTGGCACAACTTTCATCTTTAGCTTTTGTATCAATATATTATAGCTAACATCCTTGCATGCATGCTTGTATTTATTATTGAGCTAGTTAGAAATATATTAAGTAGGTCTGGTGAAAAATATAGCTATTATATTTCAGCATTGGACTTTGTGTTTGCCCTTCATTTCTCTCAACTAATTCTAACCGTTCAGTCTGCAATACGGTATTGAAAAACAGCATCAAGTCTCACTTGTGACAGATTGCCAGATTACTTTTTTTTTTTTTAACAAAGCCAGACTGAATATTAAAAATGTGTTGGAAAAAATGCATTTATATAATAAATTATACAGACCATGCATGGGGTAATGGCAATGCAATAAATTACGTTGTTTCTGTAAGTATTGGGTAAGCTGCATTCAATTTAAATGTCTGGCTGCATCACTGTCATGCTGGTCAGGAACTCACTGGGGGCCTTTTTAACATTCCTGCACCCATAAGTCATGGAGTTAAAATCCTTCTTTGCCCTCAAACGCACAATTTCTCTGAGTTATGCAGGCTGACATCTGTGACTTGCTGCCTGCAGTTTAGCTGGGATCTCTGAGTCAAAATGCAGGTTTGTAGCCCTTCAGAGCAGCCAGTTTTCACACCGCCGAGTGCTGTGGGTCATGTAGGTCTGGCTCGTGTGAGGGATGTGGTCATCTTGTTACTGTGCCAGCATCCCCAGTGCCACACGCTGATGCAAATTTACTGGGGTTTGGTGTTCTTTTGTTTGTTTGTTATTTTTGTTGGCTTTTTATTTTATTTTTAGACCACGGTAGCAGAGAATTGCCAAGCGTTGTAATAGCATAGCTAAGCAACATCACTGCTCTGAGGGCACGATCCAGGTAGCCCTGCTTTTGCAGGGAACAGGCAGGACTGTTTCTTTCAGCATCATCTTGCACATGTCCCCAAATAGAATGGCCATGTAATGATGGCCTGGCTTTCCCCAGAAACAAGAGGAACAGAAACGTGCTCTTGAAGGATACGAGTCTAGAGTGGCTGTTTTCCCAGCACATGTAATAGTTCGTGTACTTTGGGCTTCCCCCCTCTCTGTGCTATATCAGCTTCTCACCTGTAACACGCTGACTAGGTGGATTTATCTGGCTACTTACTCAGCACAGTTTAACCCCTCCGTTGCTGATTTTACCTGGCATTTGGAAGGGGGAGGTGTCTTAGAAGAGATACAGAGGAATGGTCAGGCTGCAAATCTGTTCTTCTAATTTTAAGATTTATCTCAAGAATTACATGACGGAACCATGTCAGAAGGGGCAAGTTTCTGGCCTCTGGATGAACCAGGGTGGTGCAATTTGAACTGCATTGGAGCCAAACAGGCTGAGGACAGGAGCCTGCATGGACAGGAGAAAGGCTTGAAGTTGCCTTGCTGTCTTCTTGGTGGTGGAACAGCATCAGCTCTTTGTTTTCCTCATTTAGTTGCCAATGCACATGCAAGAGAAGATACTAGACTCCCAGATGCCCAAAGAGTGTTCACCACCTGCTCTGGTGCAGGGTAGCCAGCTCACTGGAGATGTTCCCTGACTCACTTTCAGCCTGGGCCTGCCTGTAGGAAGGAGCTCCCTCTTAGCTCCTGCTATTCCTCTAAGTTTGCTGTCCTTTTCAGTTTACTCACTGTGGCAATCAAGGGAGTAAGGACTCCTAGCCAGATCCCCTGTATGGAAAGCTAGCAGGTTTAAAGAAGGAATTGAAACAACAGTGGGAAGTAATCTGTGTTTCTCTCTAGAGCTGGGTAACACCATTTCATAGATTCCATGCATTATACTGTTTATAAAACATCCCGAGGCCAAGAATATGACTTGGTTTTATTTCTTTAGGCATCAGCTATATTTGGTCAAATTAAAGGAGGGAGGGGGGATGCACTCCAAGAAAATACATGAGCAAAGTTAGACAAAGAAAATTTACTAGTCTACAGTGGAATGGTTCCCTCTGAGTTATTTCCCCAGGTCTCATTACAGAGCAGTTGGATAGTAAAGTTAGGAGAGATTGTGCAGCTGAATTATGAATATTGGTGCATGAAGGAACCTCACCTGCTTTATGTGAGCTGTAAAAGAAAATTGATAATGACATTTTAAAGACTTCAAAATATGGGTGGCTTAACAGAGTGGTCTGGTATAACTGCTGCTTTTTCATAATAGAATAGTACAAGAGCTGCTCTGTGGCAGATTTAGAGACTTTTCATTTTTGTAGAGCTAAAGAGAGGCTTCAGATTTGCTATTATAAATTATGAACTGAAATAGTAAGTTTGAATTTGAAGGGTTTAATGATTTCCTTGATAAATTCTTATGAAATTGATACTTTCCTATGAAGCCGTTGGATTTCATGGAATCAGCAATCCTCACCAGAAAGAAAGAAAAGTCAGGGTTTTTTTGTTGAAACATAAACTTGCAGGAAAAGAACCAGTTTCCGAACGGCGAGGATGAGTCACCTTGCTGTGCTAGGTTTAAGGCTTGTTAGTTAGTGCCCCTTCCAAGCAGGAAGGGTGCAAGAGTCCCAGCGGGTACTGTGAGCAAGCCTGTGTATTTACAACACATCCCCTGCTCCCATGGTAACTGCTGAAGGATATGAATTTATCCTGGGGCAGATTGGGTCCCTTAGCTCATCCTGTCATGGGGGGAACATGTAACCACCTCAGGTTTACCACGAGGCAGAAGTACTCAGCAGCAGTCAGCTTGCATGCAGTATATCACAGCCTTTACTTTTCTCCTGAGGATTTGCTGATTTATCCATAGGCTAAAATAATCTGGATTTAACTTTTTAACATGTTTTCTTTTAGTTCCTTTGCTTTTAATTTCTCCTGTTGATGGCTAGATCATTTCTGTGCTTTGCCACCTCTCCTATGGACTTGACAATTACCTGGTCATGTCTTGGAACTTTTTCTGATGACTGTTGGTTTTGCTGTTCTCACCTAAGGAAACGAGGCTTTTGTCCCTGTCCTGTTTTGAAAACATGAGTGTGAAAGGAAGGATACTCTCCCTATTTCCAGCATGAAGCAACAGAAAGTGATTGTCTAGCCCTTTGTATCTTTAATTTCTTGGGTTTTATGGCTACAAGTCATGTAATCCAGGCTGTTCTCAGTGCTGCAATAGTCTCTGTACAAGAGCTGATCTTACATCCCACATGGGTGACAGTGCAGCAGGTTGGGTTTCAGGGTGTAATTCCAACTTGCTTTAACTCCCACAGCTTTTAATTTGGTTTCGTGTTATTTGCAGAATTTTTTGGGTGTGATTTAATTGAGTAGTCAGTGTGAATTTTGTGGTGTTCGTGTGTATGCAAGGGAGAGGGAGATTTTCCAAGTGTTCAGTGTTCACATGGACGTAAACAGGTGGGTTTCCAGCAGAGACATTTGCATTTGAAAACCTGCTCTAAACGGGCTGGGCTTTCCCAGGAGAAGCAGCACCAACAGTGAAACGCAGCGATCGATCAGCATAGAATTGTGTGAGCATTTGATGGGCAAAATGTTGTGGTATAAAGACAGGGCCCAAGAATAAGCTCTTTGTGGCTTTGTTTCATTCCTGAAAACTGTGACTGAGAGGCTTTTATCATTTAAAAAAAAATTAATCAGCTAAATTTTGTCTAACTTGGAAAATATAACAAGATATCCCTTGCAACATTCTAAGTGCTGTTTCTTTAATCAGATTTTGATACTAAAAAAAAAAAAATCAGTTTTCATTTGTCTGCTTATATTTCCTCAGCTCTGAAAGCAAAGTAATATCTGAACTAGTCCTTTCAGTTGCAGAGCTGGAAGCGTGTAATTTAGTGTACATAATGATAAACTCTTTGAACCAGCTTGTATTCACTGTTTTCTTTCTTTGCTTATTTAGACTAAGGAAAATATTTCCTTACTTATCACAGCACCTCCGTTACATGCCTCATTTTTCAGGCTAAGTTCCTTATGGTATTCAGAGTTTATTTTAGAGTTCTTAATCGAATGAGCTGTCCAAGAAATTCATCTGAAAAAGCATATATAATAAATGTTCAAACCCACACCAATGGGGACACCCAGTGGAGACACTCTGAGTTGCTCAACATCACATCCTGGAGCGGGCCAATAGCTCCTCATCAGGGAGAGGACTGCAAATATTTAATCCACAGCAATTCTGAGGGAGCTCTCATTAGTTTACCTGCCTTCTTATGAGGGCTCCCTTGGAGCGTCGTGCCCTTGCTGCCCTTGCAGAGTGTGTGCTCGCCGTCGTGGTGGTCCTGATGCAGTTATTGCCATGGGGTCGCCCAGTTCCTTGGCGGTGCTGTTTAATGCGACTGGGAATAAGTTGCAATTACTGGCAATTCAAAAAGTTTTTCTCCTGCTGCTGCAGATGCTGCCATGTTTCATCTATTAGCCCTATAGATATTTAAGAGGTGGCCTGTTGGGATGTATTTGAAAGGTGATGTGGGATGGTTAGGGGAAGATCCAGGACCATGGGGAGAGCTCTTCTCTGAGTTGGATCCTGCTCCTGTAGCATGGGAGATGCTCCAGTCTCAACAGACAGCAACTCAAATTACCACTAACCTTTTCCAGTCTGCACGGGGATTCCTAGTCCTCTTCCAGTGGGCAAGGCCTCCTTTCCTGCTGAGTTCTCAGTGTGGCCATGGGAGAGACCACAGCGAGGACAACAGCCCAGGCTGCCTTCAAGGATGAGCTTGGTAAAGGAGAGGGACACTGGGCCTGCACTGGCTTTGGAAGCAGGCAGTACTCAGTTCATCCCTGGGGCACTACACCTATCTCAGAGGGCAGAATGTGGATTCCGGGTTGTTTATTTGTATGTACAATAAAGCTCTGCTTGGACAAACACAAGACCCCAGATAAAAGCAGTCAGCTAGGCAGCATTACCACACATGCTTCAGGAACTGCATGCAAATGAAGCGTGCTTGAATTGCTGCGAGTGTGGTCATGGCTAGTTGGTTTACTTCTAGTTCACTCAGAAAGCAAGCATTAGCCTTTCCTGTGATGGAAGCATCAGACAGATGGGTTCTGGTTTGCCTTCTGGCGTGCACTAGCTGTGGAACATGGGATTATCTGGGGTTTTGTCTTTCTAAGTAGGAGTCGAGGAAAATAAAGGAATGCCTGCCTTGTTTTCATGCAGTCTATTCTGACACAGAATGAAATTTATAGCCTGTTTTTCTCATTGTTTGGAAAAGAAGAAACATATTAATTATAATTCTGCACCAGAGCCACCCTGACAACTGGGAGAGAGTGATTTTGACTTACACTATCACAAATAGGGCAGCAGAATTTTTATTACATATAGCAGGGTAGTATTTGTGTTTAATTCAAATTTCAGATTTTTTTTTCTCTGTGGCAAATTAAGAGTGTGAATTGCTGTGGTAATGGCCATCCAGTATGGCCTGCTGACTTTCTGCGCTCTCTCACAAAAGCAGACTAATAGTAATTGGGAAATTTTATTGGCTGGTATTCCTGTGCTGGGCTTAATATCAAAGTAGGACAGTGTTTTCTGCCACAGGACTTGAGAGTGGGCAATTTTGAAGTCGGTGCTTGAATTCAGATGACTCAATGAGACTCCATTCCTGCTTCAGGTGGTTCAGAGGCTCAGCAGAGCTGGCCAGGGACAGTGACTGTCCCAGCCCAGGCTGGAGGTCCCTGCCTGGCAGCAGTCAGGAGAAGCTGCCAACAGAAGGAATGTTGTAGCAGACTTCACAGACTAAATATTTCTTGTTTCTTGTCCTTGCAGAAAACACCTTTTGCAGCGGAGACCATGTGTCGTGGCACAGCCCTTTGGACAACAGTGAATCCCGAATCCAGCACATGTTACTGACAGAAGACCCCCAGATGCAGCCGGTGCAGACTCCTTTTGGGGTCGTTACTTTCCTTCAGGTACAGCCCAGCCACGATGGCTCTGACTGCCACCTCCTGGGCGTGGAGTGCAGCTAACATTGCATCGAGCTGTGTAACTCAGATATTTATTATCCTGTCTTCCTTTTCAAACATGAGCATAGAAAGAAAATGTTGAGAGAAACACTTTGAAAAGCTAATGTAAAGATAAATTAAAATTAATTCTGTGGTAATATCGGTAAGTGATCCGATGGTTTGAATGCCGGGAAGAAGAGTGTTTGGAGCGGGCTTTGGAGCTGTTTTAGTAGTACTTAATGGCAGAAATGTAGCTTGCAGCACTGACACAAAGATTCTTTAGAGGCTGAGTTGTCCTGCATTGATCTACTTTTTAAGAAAGGTTTGCGTTTCCTTTGCAAAAGAAACATTAAAACAATCCCTTGTAATTTTAAGTCTGCTGTTCAGCATGGGCAGCTTCTGTGGCCAAACAGGTTTGCTTGCTTTCCTGAAGTCCTTCTCAGCGATGCATCGTAGATATGGGCTGCTTTGGATATTTTTAAATTGCATATTGGGTTAATAACCTTAGTGGAAGAGTGGCATCGTTTAAGCCAACTGCTGATTTCTTCATGCTTTGTGGAAAAGCTTCCCTCCTGTGGGAAAATGCAAGTGTCTGTATTTTATAATTTAAGTTTCTAATTGCTCCTTTGTCTTTGGCTGGAGCTGCAACATGTAAAAGGAAGTTCTGTTACCACAAACCTGCACAAGGCAACTGCTGTGCAAGGCTTTTCTGAGGTGCCCAAATGGCTGTGTTTTATCAACAAAAACAAGGTGGGTGTGAGATTTCATTGTGCAAGGTGAGTTGTGGGACCTGGAAGGAGAGACAGAGAGCTAAGCTAAGCAGGATAATCCCTGGCTGACTCTCCAGCTAGCACTGTGTTAGTCCTCATCTCTTCTTTAGTGGCCAGCTGTCCTGAATCAAAGAACAGTCAGCTTGCTGCATCCTGAGGCCCTTGGCCTCTAATCTTCCACAACACATGCAGTTGACTTGTTTTTCCCCTTTGTTTGATGCTTGTTGTTATGGGTTTATTTTGACCCACGAGGATAAACGATTACAAAAAAGTAGAGACTGAACAGAAAATAATTTCCTGTTTAGAGTCTTGCTGTTTGTATGTAATTAGTGAGTGAAGGCCCAGGGAGGGGTGTCCTGAAGCAGGGGTGATTCAGGCTGTTGATGGAGGAAGCCTGGAAGATGGGTGGGGATGAAGTGCACCGCTGAGGGCTGAGTCCTGAGAAAGTGAACTCTGCAAGGGGCAGGAGAGGTAGGGTGTGCAGGGCTGGGTACATGCTGATATGAGTGTTTTCCACACAGATTTCTATCAGTGCAGATATGTGCCTACAGCAGAAGGCACATCCTTCACTTCTGCTTGCTGCTCTCCAGAACTTAGTTTTCAGTTTTCCTCTTTTCTGATAAAACATCAGTTGAACAGATTTTCACCAAAAATTCAGTGTTGTTGGAAAAGACTTAAGAGTATTGAGGAAGAAAATAGAAGGCCATGACTAAAAATATTTTTCATCTCAGAGTGAATCATTGTGCTCAAAGGCAGAAGCCAGTTTTTGATGCGGCAGGAAGAAACTGCCTTCTGCTATCAGCTGAAGGGTGTTTCACCCCTTCATTTGAAGCAGCTGATCTCAGCTGCTGTTAGAGAGACATCTGGTATTGCTCAGTGTGGCAGCTCCTATCCTAAAAAGCAAACACATCCTGCTTTATACAGGAAGGCAGAAGTCTGCAGTTGCCCACAGTGACAAGTGGATTATGTGGTGTGTAAGCAGCTTTACTTTATGGTGCTGGGTAAGACGTAACCAGTCAGCAAACTGAGTTGGTCAAGGATTTTATGAGCACCAAAGCAGTCCCAGGTGGCAGCAAGTCCCTTGCCTGGTTGAGATTGTGCAGTATTGCATTTGCCCCTAGCAGTCATGGGGGTGACAGAGCAGTGTTTGTATGTGCTCAGACCCTAACATGTCTTGCTCCATCCTACCTGTGTGGACTTGATTGAAAAGTTGAGCAGACTAGTGTATAAACCCAGATTTGTCATCTCCTCATTGTTAAATTCACACACTCTTTACAGGATTAAATGTTACATGACCAGGGCGCTTCACATGGTAAGTGGAGAGAGAGACAAGGACTTGTGGGATCCCACTGTTGTCTCAGGCTCCATTTGTCCTGGCATATCTAGTTAGATTAAAGAAAGGGTGCTTCTCTGTATCTTCACTGTTTGATCCAGTACCACCTGGCACATTTTCCCTACACTTCTTCCATGGCTCCCACCCCGTTTAGTATCTCTGTTGTTGTTTATTACAGATTGTTGGGGTTTGCACTGAGGAACTGCATGCAGCTCAGCAATGGAACGGTCAAGGGATCTTGGAACTGCTTCGGACTGTCCCGGTGTAAGTGCTCATATAGCCCATATAGGGGAGCATTTCCACGGAGAACAATTCAGTTGTTTATTTTCATTAACAGTCTGTAACTTGCTGATGGAACTTATTTAATCTGTGCTGTAGCAAGAGATGGGAATTCATTGCAAATCCGTTCTCACGCAGACACTTAGATGGCAAATTAATGCATGTGGAAGTCCACATGTTCAGGGTGAAAGAGAATGAGGTCTTGAAAGCTTAATTTCCTTCCTCTTATGCCTGCAGGGTTTTCTCATTGGTTCTTCCTGGGATAACTGTTACTGGTGACCTCGCTGTTTAGTTCAAAGAAAGGAAGGAGAGGGTCTGGCTTAAACTGTCTAAGAGTACTGTCTGAAAGTGAGAAAGTCACTCTCAAATTTGGCCCACGCTTGGTGGGCCAGTTTGCAGCAGGAGGAGCATTCATGAAAGTTCATTGTTGTGCCATGGGAGAAATAACAAAGATGATGTTGGGTTGGGGAAGACATGGGTTTTAAATGGTAAATGGTGATAAATGTTGATGCTTTGTTTGCTGCCAGGGTGCAGCTAAATCTTTTTGGCTTGCAGGTATTTTGTTTAAATATTTTTAAATTGAGTGGAAGTTATTGCCATGTAATTGTAACTCAAAAGACTTACTTTTTAAAGCAAAATAGTTCTGAATATTTGTTTCTGGGCACAATAGTACACTCTCTAGTGTCAAAATAGCCTTGAATTGATAGATTATTTGGAAGAGCTAGATTTCTTTAATTTGAACTTTTACCTTTTAGGCACAAGTGCAGATAATTCATGCAAATGCCCTAGAGTAGAGTGAGTTTGTCCAGCTGCAAGCTTTGTTTTTGGGTCTCTGAGACAATAAACACTGCCTGCAGCTCCCTTAGTTCCTCTAAGTCAATACAGATACAGCACCTCTCTCATCAGTCTGTTCTCATGTTGGTTTTTGGCTTTTGTGCTGCAGTATAAACACCTTTCCAAAGAAAAAGCGAGACCCAAATGTGCATGATTTGAAGACAAAACTGCAAACTACTAAGCTGTTGATGTGGAACCAGGGTAAAAGTCTCTTGTGCCCCAGTGAGGAACTGTGGCAGGTCACAGCCCTGCAGTTAATAATTCACAGCTTCCAAAGTGATGTGAAAAAAATGAGTGGCTATCCATGCATCTGAAAACCTGTAAAATATTAACATTTTTTGTTCCCACTCTTAAGTGTTTTAGGAGACTAACACAAACTAGACCAGAGGAGGGGGCTTTTGACTGCAATAACAAAATATCTCATGAATTTTTTTTTTTTTATGGCAGTTCCGAAAGACTTCAGTTTTTACTTCAAATGAAAAGCACTAAGGCTGACTTCTGCAGTCTAGCTGCACTATGACCCAAAGTGAAGTTTCTGAGTATTTAATCTTCACAGTAATCTGTTTTCTATCACCTTTGTTGGGAAACACCTTGAGCCTTCCGACTTTTACTGCTAATGATAACAAAGATTTCCCTGAACCATCTGAGTAAATGGCCTTTAAGTACCGACTGAGCAAAATGTCTGTTGTGATAATATTTATCAGAGCAATAAGCTCTTTGTGGTACTGAACATGACTGCCAATCTTGGCAAAAAGTGCAGTCCCACTGGGGCCCTGCTCTCTTCTTAGATATGTAATAGAGGAATAAACCTTGACTCCATGCCTTGCCCATCTTTCTTTGACTCAGGCTACACTGGACTTCTTGGTCCTAGTTTGTTTCCTGTAAGATTAAAACCTGTCTCAGCCCTGTGCGAGCCGGGGGCCTGCACAGGGGATAACAGCCTGTGTCAGTCCTGACTGCTCTGCATGTCTGGGTGGTGCCAGACACTGAGCAGATTAACTGCTAGGTCATGGAGGGCTTTTACTGTTTATTTATTTGGAAAATGTAAAGAGCAAATGCATGCTGTGGGATGTATACACTATGTAGAAGGGTTTCTAGGCTTATTTTAAACCCTTATCCTGTGCTTCCTTACAGTACAGGTCTAATCAGAGGGGAGTTCTGCTGGGGAGTTCTAATTAAAGGGCTTGTTTGGTTCATTACCTGTCTTTCTTTGTAGAGCTGGAGGCCCCTGGTTGATAACAGACATGCGAAGAGGAGAGACCATATTCGAGATTGACCCACATCTGCAAGTATGTCTTTAGTTTATAAAATGTCACGTCTCTTGTAGCAGCCAAGGAGAATTGGTTTAATGTTATACAGCAGTTCTAATATTTTCTGCAAAGGTGCTTGGATCTTCTCAATGTTTGTAATAATCTTGGAAAAGTCTTAGACACTCTTTGCCCTCTTAGAGGTGGTTCAAGAGGGACATGTCTAGCCCCACGTGAATGGCAGCTCTAGGAAGAAAACCAAGGGAAACCAGGAAAATGGAATCTCCTATATGAGAAAAACTGGGAAAATTAGGACTGGATGTTTTAGAAAGGAGGAAGAAAGAAGATTAAAGACATAGAATAATACAAGATTTAGGAATGGTATACCAGGAAATTCCTCCTTCCTTTTATATGGAAGCGTGAGGAGATATAACATGTATTAAACCTTCTTCTTCGGAGTTTGATTTCTGAAATTTAAAGATAAGACTAGGACCTCTATGGAGAAGTTACCATACTATGGACTTCTCCTGATCCATGCATTTGGGAGACAGTTTTGCAATCCCTTCAGCAAAGCTGGAGTACATGGTACTGGAGTACATGGGTTGCCAGCAAATGCAGTGTGGTGCTGGCCATGTTTCAATGAACCACTATTTGCCTTTAACAGAGAACTTATGGCTGAGTCTGGTAGGGCACGTGCAAATGTGCATGTTTTGTACAAGCATTTGCTTATGGTCTGCATGTCTGTGTCTGATTATTCTCAGTTGCCTCACAGCATCTTTTACTTTGAAAGCTTAAGAACAAAACCAAACTCTACTTTTACTGGTTTTAAGGATTTGTTCATCTAAAATAACCCTAGTCTGAGAAACACAAAATAATGTTCCACAAATGTTCCACAGTGTGGGAGCTAATACAACTGAAAGTCCCATAAAATTTTTAGACTTTCCAGAACCTTGCCCTCTCCCCTCCTGGAGGTGTTTCTGTTGTGTGCACACTGGTGATTCCTAATGATAACAGGGTTTTCTTCAATTTACTGTAAATGAAAAATAGCTCAGCTTACTGGAATCTGAGTCAGCCAAGGCAAGTTAAGGCATATAAAAGAGTACCTTTGCCTCACCAGTGTGTCCTGCTGCTGAAAGCTGCTATGTCTGTGGTCCTTCCGGACTTCCTCACATTGAACACATTCCTGTTTCTGTTCTCTCTTGCCCTTGGAGAAATGCCTGTGGGCAGGTGTGTGTGTGCACACCCCCCTCCTGCTCTGCTGCCGCAGCCACCAGGGATTCAGAGAGGAAAATCCACCCCTGAGTCCCACAGAGAGCCTCTGCTGAGTGCAGGGAGTAGGGCTGTGCCAGGCTGGTTTCAGCTCTGTCATGTGCCTCCTGCTTTAATTAGTGGGGAAAGGATAAAGTGTCATTTTCTTGGTGTTGGTAAAGGGTGTGTGAGAGCAGAAAGGCAGCAGTGGAAGAGAGGTGGAGGGGAGGGAGGGAACAGGCAGAGAAACTGGACAGCTTTCCTGGGAGCCAGCAAGCATGTTGTCTGCCTAGGAAGCAGGCAGAGCTTGTTTGGAGGCTGCATTGTCTCTTGTGGGAATTGGTTGAGGCCTAAACCCAGCCCTGGCAGCAGCAGCTGTACTTTCTGTTCGGAGTTGCTGAGAATGGATCCCAACTAAGATGTCATCCCAGGATGTCGGCAATTAACGCTGTGGCAACGCTGGTTGTTTTCTGTTCAGCCAGGCTTCCCTGTAGGCCATTCAGATTTCCCTGGCAGCACTGTCAAACAATTCCTGTCGGTCCCCAGCTCTGTGCTGATTCTCAGTGCTTTGCTTCTGTTTAGCAGATATCTCAGAAGAGAATAAAGCTGATTTGAATTTCCTGAGTTGTGGTTGCTGCTCTGCAGGTCACACTGCAGTGCTCTGGCTCGTTTAAAAAGGGATCAATGACTTGGAGCCTCAGAGCATCCCTCCCACATGCTGAGAGGAAAATGGGACAGAAATATCCTTTCTTTGAGGAACGAAAGAGCTGAACCTCCTTTGCCCTGGGCTCCTCCAACCTCCTGTTCAAGCTCCCCTTTCAACAGAGGAAGAACAGCCCCTCAGTCCAGGCAAATCCTTGCTGGCTAAATGTGGGGTAGAGCTGTCTATTGCCAGCTATGAGTCTACACTGGTTGGGGTTTTTTTTACTTTTCCCCCTTTAACATCAATACTTGCAAACATTATGAAACAGGCATGGAAATTAGGCAGCCTTAAGCCAGCTCGTTTCCATCAGCTTCCCTTGATCTCCAAGGGATGCCAACAGAGCAGCACTTCTCCCCCTGAGGAAGTGCTCTGCAAGCCAGCTGAGATGCAGATGAGAGTCCTTTCCCCCTCCCTGAGGCTCTGCACTCTGTCCGCAGGGTCTGGCTGGAGTGGGGCCCTGGCTGCGGGGATGGAGGAGCAGATCCCACCAGAGCCTCACAGCCCTCTGGCCTCTTCTTCTTCCTGCTCAAGAGCAGATTTGGTGGCTCTCCCATGCTTCCCCAATGACTGGGATAAAAAATAACTTTGCTGACAAATTACACCTCCTCACGCCAGCTCATTTGGGTCCTTGCAGAGCACCGAGGAGGGTTCCCAAAGGAGCCACGTGCTAAATCTCACTTAGAGCATTGTCTGCATATGTAGGAACGGATGTATTTTTATTTGTTTCCCCACAACTTCTATTTCTGGATGACACAACTAATTTTATGTTTAGGATAAAACAAAGGAAAATCACAGCAGATTTATTATTTCTCATATTTTCCTATTACATTTTCAAGAAGCCAGTTTCCCCTGACACTGGAGGAAGGTCCTAACAGGGGGAGAAAGACAGAAGAAAGGCAGTCTCTTGAATGCTTAAATCTAAGTCAAGACTCCTCTGGTTCTGCACTCAGCCACAGGCTTCTACCTCAACTTTTGGGCCAAAGAGCGGGTTTTGGGAGCTGATCCAGATGAAAAAAAAGAAAGAGTTGGCTGAAGGGAAGGGGTAGGAGCACATGGAGGAGGGTGGGACTCAGTCATTGCAAATTACATCAGCCAAAACCGCTGTGCAACCACACCCTGAATGCTTGTGCTTATCTTTGAGCTGCTCAAATCCTTTCTTGAATGGTCACAAGAACAGGCAATGCTCTTCCCAGGGTGCAGCATGCTCAGCTGGGCAAGGGGAGGGATGTATATGAGTTTAGTCTGGAAACTGTTTCTTGGGGACAGATTTTGCAGAGAGCAAAATGTTTGCACAATCTCTCTTCTTCAATGGCAGTGTCAAACCAAAGGGTACTTACATGGAGTGGAGAGATCCTCTCCCATTGTGTATAACACCACTCTGCTCTCTCCTCAAATCTTTGAAGTTTCTTGGGAGCGCCTGCATTTTGAGGTGACCCAGACGTATGCAGAGAGATGCAGATCTTGCCTGGTGCCACTGAGCAGTACCAGAGCCAACAGCCCTTCAGAAAAGGGGGAAGTGAGCCTGGCTGGTTCGATGCCAGGGAAGTGGTGCCAGCCCTTCCTCGGTGTAGCACAGCCCCGAGTTTGTTCAGCTCAACATTACCCCCTTGTGGGTCACAGGTGGAAATTCAGACTGATGCCCATGTCCAAGAAGGTGGAACTTCCTGTAGAAGTTTTGGCTGTAGCTTATTAGGCAGTATTGCTGGCAACAGATGCACGTGTCATTGAGAAAATGCCTGGTGCCTGAGAGCATCCAGCTGCTTATGATTGGTGTGTGACACCTTCTGAGACCCAAACACTGGTTACGTGCTTGGAAAGTTCAGCTTGCAAGGGAGGGAGTTTGTTTATTTGCCAAGAGAGAAAGCTGTGCAAAAGCTTTGACACTGGGAACAGACCTGTGTCTCCTTGCCTTTCAAAACTTACATGTTTGTCCTTTATGGGACGCCCCAGCACACTGGAAAGCAGGGATTCTCTGGGCAGTTTGCAAATGAAGAACTGTGTGAATTCTGTGAGCCGTTTTCATTGTGGGACTCTTTGTTAAGGTTGGAAAGAGAACTTTAGTTTTTCAGGGGTTTGCTATCATTGACATATAAGAGATCAACTGCCAAGCTGTGCTTCGTGTCTTAAGTCTTACAAGTTGGTGTAAATCAGTGTTAACACTGAAAGAAGCAACCCTGCACACCCCAGGCCACCTTTCTCTCTCCCTCTTTTGTGCCTGCCAGGGCCACATAGTGAAGCAGTGGGGACAGGGTGGGATTTCAGACCAACTTGCTATGGAAAAGGTTCGTATACTTCAGAGTGGCTTCCTGATTCGGTCCATGTGCAGCTGCTGTTTGCTGACACAGCAAAACACAGTGTCCATGGATTTCAATTGTCCACCAAAGGGAATCTGCAGGGGCTGCACCATGGTGTATTCCAACTCAGGCTCAAGCCACGCTCAAAAAAAGTCTTGGTGCTTTGGATCTTTTCAAGCAGGAGAGAGTCGACAAAGGGATTGAGACAGATGGCTCAAACCTGAGTGGAGTGAGTGCCAAATGTGCCTGGGATGACCTGAGCCGGCCACCAGAGGATGATGAAGACAGCAGGAGTATTTGCATTGGGACCCAGCCTCGGCGGCTCTCTGGGAAAGGTAAGAGGTCCTGGGCCAAGTTGCTGTCATGACCTTTCAGCTTCTGTTCTGGGCAGTGCACTGAGTCATGATGCATCTTTGAATTCATAAAAAATCCACAGCCATTGGGAGGCTTGGTGTGTCTCAGGGCAGCAAAATGGATTTTGGCCTCTTTGAAGTAGGCAGGAGAGAGGAAAAGAGTTTTATCTAGAAGCATTATTTTGTCTAAAAGTTTCTTTCAGTTTTTAGGCAAATTGTTATTTGAATCTGCAAAGTTAAACTGAGCACCTGCTGAAACCAGGATTGTAAACACCTGAAATGTGAAGCAATTTCATTTTCCCAGGCTGTGTTTCCTTGTTAACATTATCCCATGTTGAGAGACAAGTTGGACTGACACTGCACATTGCTGCAGCTGAACTCAAGGAACTCATGCAAAGACAGAGCTCTGGAAAGAAGAATTAAAAAACCATGGAGTTCCCCTTTGCAGTGAGATGCCTTCTCAGGGTAGAGATGTCATAGCCATTACACAGGCTTGAAATTGTACATATTGCCTTTCAAATGGGTAAAGCAACATAAAATTTGAAGGCTTGAGATTTCCTGGAATTATCAGTGGTTTCCCCAGGAATAGTATCTTATTTGTTCTTAAATCAATGGTAAAAATTAGTTTAATGCATACACAGCATTTCTTCTGGCTTCTGTGCAAATATTTTGAACTGCACTGGATCAAAAAAGGCTGTTTTGCCTCTACCTTGAAATGAAAAGTCCAAGGGAGGTATACATGATGAAATTTGTATATCATTCAAAAGATTTTAAAATAATTTTGGGTTTTTTTTCTCGACCTATTTCTCACGTTTCTCAAAAATAGATGAGGGAACTTCTAAGAAAGGCAGGAAAGCTTCCTATTGAAAGTATTTGACCAGTAGACATTCCAGAAAAAGGTGGAAGCAAAAAGACTGCATCTGAACTGCATAATTTCCAGCTTATTTTCAGATGTAAACTTGAGGCAAAAGGTTGCCCTGCATAAAAAGCCCTCCCTTTGTGAATCTTGTTGTAAATTAATCAACAGATTTCTAAAGCCAACTGCAAAAAAATGGGATACCTTCATACATTTGTTTGGGAAAGGAACAAATTCCTGTTAGGGCTAATGGGAAAAAATATTTCCAGTACAAAGGCTTTGAAGTGTCAGGAGGTTGTATGAGAATTACAGAACCAACAAACACCTCATTTATGAAAATTTACAAAACTATTCAGAATTTCTTCACTGGGAGGACACAGTACCAAAGATTCCAGTTCTCCTTGCCTGACATAACAATGAAGTCCAAACAAGGGAGTTCAAGCTGACATAAAGTTAAATAACTCCTAAGGAAGTTCAGGAAGTGCAATTAAGTGTTACCCCATAACATTTCTCCACTTCTTTCTGAAGGGGAAGAGTTTAGATGAAACACACCCCATATCTTCTCGTGTCTGTGTTGTTTCTGGGGATTCCAAATCATCTTTTAAAAATTCTCTTTGCAGATACAGAGCAAATCAGGGAGACTTTGCGGAGAGGGCTTGAGATTAACAGCAAACCTGTCCTACCTCCAATCAATGCACAGAGACAGAATGGGCTGAACCTCGACCGAGCACCGTGAGTTTCGCACATTCACGTGGTGGCAGAGGGAGGCTAAAGAGCTCAGCATGGAAAACAAAGTTAAAGCTGGGCGGGAAAAGACTTGGCAAGGGGAGAGGAAAGCTGGCAGTGAATACTTGCAAAGTGCAAAGAAGAGTTGTTCAGGTTGGATACATGGACTAGTGCTCAGGAGGGCAGATTTTTAGAGGGGTTCAGGACAAGCCGTGTTAATGCAGAGTGGCTCTGACTGTTCTGTAGAACCTGCTGTTCATGGTCTGGTGTTTGAATTCAGACTGGGCTGATCCCTTTAAAAGGACGGTGCTGAAATGTGCTATGGTATCAATAGAGATAGGTGGCATAGGTGACTGCTGATTTTTTTTTTCCTGATTATTTTGTTTTCGAGCCCATAATTATAAACCTTTTGGTTAAAATATTGACTTTTTTCTTTTTATGTGACTTTGACCTTGCCTTGCTTAAACAGGTGGGTTCTGTCAGTAATTACATGTCAATAACACCTGGGTCTCTAATAGCAGTAGTCTAACAGGTGATTTAAGTGGGACTAGGGTGGCCTGTAGATATCTCTTGTAACTTTTGACTCAAGTTCATCTATAGGAAATTACCTGTGGTTGCAAGCCATCTGTAGTATCTGCACTTCTGTCTTTCTGGGCTCCTTTCCTTCTCTTCTTAGACTTCAGGTGCTAGTCCAGTGTCTTCCCATCAATTTTAATGTTTTCATCTAAATGATACAGAAAGACATGCATCTTTGCTGCACTCTTTCCTTTGGTTTCTTAGTCTTTGATGAACATCTGTGCCTTCTGCTTTCAAGAGTAAAGATCATCATGAAATCAGCACTTCCCTGTAGTGCCAGGCAGGAACAACACCCTGGTCTGCTTCAATTCCTGTTTCATTTTTTATTCAAACATTTAATGAGAAAAATAATTCTTGTTGTTGTCCTTTCTTGTTCTATTTCCAATTTGCTTAATATATAAATGTTTATGAGTTGCCTAATCCTTTGGGGGAAATATTATGTGACAATTGCTGATGCTTTTTGCTAATACATAATATGAGATATAGGTACTTATATTAAAAAAATCTCAAGTGACTTTATTATTGCTTAGAAATAACCTTCCTTTTGCCATATAGTAATTATATGGAGTCAAAATCTGATCTGACTTGGGTTTTGAGTAGTATTTCTCTGCCTGCAGATTGGTCACACTGGACCATTGGTTGGTCCCACTGACCCCACTGGGAAAAAAAAAAAAAATTATATAATGTGATTTGCACAAATCACACCCAGCCTTAGAGAGCTCAAAAGTACTGTGCAGGATTTCTCGCAGATGCAGGGCTCCTTCATGCATCTGCATGCCCAGTGTAAGCTCTGAGTCCACCACAAACATTTTGGGTGCACATCAGGTCAAGGAGGCAGCTGATGGATAAGCCTTAATGCTGGGAGGCAGTTGTTGCTTAGATAAGAGAGCTTTACGTTATTCAGGGTGAGATAAACAGATACGTTTGAGACAGAGTGGTGAAAGGTTAGCAGAGGTCTAAGATGAAGCACACAAATATTTACCTGGGTTTTTAACTGTTTTGAGGCAGAGGAAGGCAGGTCAAATTCAGAGCCTCACATCTGTGACAGTGCTCTTGGTTGCAAATCTCTCTTACCTGCAGCAACTGCACACCCACCCTGCCTGAGGCCTGAGTGAGAGGAATGGCTGGTTCCCAATGTTTGCCTCTCAGGAGGTCAGTACATTTCTCTGAGGTCTATGGTTACTCCTGGGGAAACTGATAGGTAGCCTGTGTCTCCATAAGCACTTCAGTTAAGGAAAGACAGCTATCAGCTGTGGTGACCCTGTTGGAGGGATAGGGAAAACCTCAGCTTAAAACAGCGGTGTGTCCTAATCCTTTCTTCCTCCATCTTACTAGCTGCTTTGAGAGGAGTTTGGGAAAGGTCATCTTCTCCTTGTGCAGCTGCTTCTCCTCTCGGTGTAGCAGATACAATGGGACTTGTTCAATGCATTGACCATACCAAAAGGGGTGGTTTGTGCTGGAAAGCAGTGTTTACTTACAACCTCTGACTAACTGGTACTTAAATCAGACCTGATGATTACCCTTACTGTGGCTAAAACTGATCAGTCAACACATTTTCCAGAACACTGTGGTATAGATGAAGCAGAAGAGGAAGATCTTGTTATGTCTCCGCCTTCCTTAATACACTGTCTCAGCACGTCTCTTGCATTTGAGCAAAATTGCTCAATGTGCAGTAAGTACAAGAACATGATATGGAGACTCTCATCTCCAGCTGCTGCGCAGGAATGTAACTCAGGAGCTCAGCTTTTGCACACGGGAATGTATTTACTCCCGTGTGTTCCCTCCAGGTACCTGCAGGGATAAAGGCTGAGACACAAAAGACACAAACCTAGTGTAGATATAACTCCTTCATAGGACTTCTGAGCACCTGAGATGAAGGACAATTCTGTACCTAGATCTAATCCTTCTGGTGTGATCCTTGCTTCCATTGCTTGGGTCTCATAGGGCTGAGACTCGGGTCTGTCCTTCACTGTAAATCTTGTGTAATCAAAGGCAAGTTATTTAGCTATAGAGCTTCAGCTCTGAATCTATAAAATGGGACTAATAACAATGTCATCTTCTTGAGGCACCACAAGGATAAATATGTTAATGATTACGAGGTGCTGGCTGATGGGAAACAGGCTTGTGTGTAATCATATCCTGCACTGTACACACTAGATCATAAAATATCAAACCTGTGGTTCTTTGCAAGGGTCCTGTGAATAACGGGTGCATTAGAAGTTCTTTAGGAACTTGACAGAAACACATTCTTAGGGCATGGCAAATTATTTCAAATCTGCTTTCCATGGGGAGCACTGCAGAACCCCCCAGGCTGTCAAGTTTGCACCCAACTGACAGTGGGATGGTAAAGTCTGACACAGACTTTAAGGGCTTTGTGCAGAAGAGGAATGTGCTGTTTATTTATCATGGATTTGAAACCACCAACTGCTTTCCTAGTAGTTTTCTTCCCTTTCTTTTATCCTAACCCTACCACCCACACACAATAATGTATCAAGGTTTAAAGCAGACAACCTGTTCTGCATTCAGCATCACAAATAGTATCAGGAACACTCAAACTTTTGAATATTTATTTGTGTAAAATTTAGAGGATCCAGATTTCGCATAGATTTCCCAGTCTTTGTATAGTTACAGTTTTCAGTACTTATGCAAAAACCTCACATTATTTGGTTGCAGATAGGGCTTGATTCAGTATTTTGGATCCAGCAAAGCACATACTTACATGTTAAGCATGCATATTACCAGTTGTTCACTGTCCCAGAGTCCTAAAAAAGAGTTCCTTTGAGAAAAAGCTGGTTTCTGTCAAAACCCTGCTGGGCAGCTGTAGTGCTTTGATTCATTAGTGTTATTACCATAGACTGTGTAGCCCTTTTTCTCCTAAGGATATGAATAAAAGCACACTTAAAGCTTAAAACTGCATCGGACATCTGTTTCTCAAAATGACTGTTGGCTCTGTTCATAAGCAGCCATTAAATCAGTTCATCCATATTAACAAAAGAACATATGAATTAATCTTTGGAAACATGACTAATCATTTTGAACACAGGTAACTGAATACTCTCAATTACCACTTGGGAAAATAAGACATGTATGAATACCAGTGCACGTTTCAGTGGCACATTATTTGTTTCTTAGGACCCATCAGCTTAGTAGGTGCTGCTGTGACACACAGGAAGGCGAGGCTCCCAGTCTCCTGAACTGTGCTGATTGACTCTTGCTGGATACAGAGAACTGCTATCCGTAGGGGATGTTTAAATGTCAGACTAAACACTGCTGCTGTCAAGCCCTCGGTGGGCTGGAAGCTCCAGATGTCAAAGTTCAGTGACACTTGTGGAGTCTTGCTTCACTCACTATTTAATTTCTTGATGTAATAATTTCTGGGGCCGGGTCTTTGGTTGTCCCTGGTAATTAGCTGTGTGCTCTCCTGTGCCGTAGGTGAGTAGTATCTCCGCGTTACGGATTAGGACAGCAGAGTTAATTTGCCACAGTTGCAGTGAGAGCCAGCACTGGGATAAGGGAATTCTTGACCTTTTCCACCCCTCAAGGGCCCCCTTGATCATGCAGCATTGCTGAAATGGATGTTTTTCTGCCTCTTGGCTGACTCAGACTGTTCTACTGTGAGTTGAGGCATGGAGTAGAAACCTAGTGCTAGCATACTGCATTACTGCACGTGCTGAAGCTAAAATTATCTGTAATTTTTGCATTTCATTGTGCCAGAATTCAGGTATTGCCCACGCACACCCCACTGTCTGAACATTAAGTTTGAGTGATAGAAAAGGGTCTCCCAAGTCTGTATTACTTTGATAAGGCTTTTCCATCCTGTCTCTGCTGTTTATAACTCTCCCCCTTCTCAAGAAGGATCAAGTGGTGTGGTTCACGTGCCTGACTCTCATATTCCTGTCTGGAATTTCCCAGGTAATGGTGCTGGTCCCTTATGTATGGTGGTCATTTGTCCAGGGACCCACAGAGACCTCAAGTCCCATCTGCATTCAATTTCTAGGCAGAAAGACAGGTTGCATCTAGGGAAACTTGAACATATGGTAGCCCTGTAGCCGTGTGCTAATTCCATCCAGCCCTGAACAGTTTCCAGCTGTGCAGGGAAATGAAGGCAGGTTCCTGGCAAACAGAGTAGGAACAACCCTCTGGCAGGTGGGGCTGGCAGGACTGTCCTGGCAGTGACCTGTTGGAGCTCTGCACTCTGAGCATCTTAGGTGGTTCCCTTCCCTCGTGGGAAGAGGGAGGAGTTGTGTCACTCCAGAATTCCTCCTGGGATAACCCCAGACTGTCACATGGTGTGCCTGGTTTGGAGCACATGAGTAATAGTGCTGCTTCCAGGGCTGGAGTCCACTGCTCCTGTAGTTCCTCTGACTTGTTAAATAGGGCACACAGATATCTCCTGTCAGGGAGCAGTACTGGTTAATTCACATTAACAAGCTCCATCTGAGCAGTATTTCTGAGGAAGGTCTGACAGTAATACCAAAAAGTAGGATTTGCTTGGAGGCAAGTCTGCACTTTGCTTCTCCCCGTTGCCCTGGATTTACATTCTGCTTTACTTGGGTGGAGGAGAGCTGTTGTCTTTGTAGCTGGTTTCCTGTCTTCAGTTCTTGGAGGCAAACTTTACAGAAAGAGGAGCATTTCAGCATTCTCCAAAGCTGTCTGGTTCTGGCTAGACTTTCTGATTCTGCAACCACTAAGCAGTAAGTTTCCAATCCAGTCCTGCTTATTTAGGCGTGCTGTCTCATCGGGTCGCCATTCAGTGGTGTCCTGGTTGAGTCAGGAATGCTGAATGGAGGGAGGCAATATATTTTAGGGAGTGTCTCTCAGTATGAGGCTGAGTGCTGGGTGACATGATTGCAAACTAGAAAAGTAAATGTCTGGAAAACCAGTGTCAGGAGAAGTGCAAAGCAGTCACCATGCTAATAATTTGCACCCTTGCATAGCTTTCCCCATCTAAGAATCCAGAAGTGCTTTGCAAACATTGACTTAATCCTTGCAATGTCCCTACATGGAAAAATGTCTCGGTTTTATAGACGGGGAACCTGAAGCATAAAAGAGTTGTTTGACTTCGCTCATGAGTCTGCAGGGTGCCAGAGGCACAGCCTAAATCTCTCAATTCCACTTCAGCTGCAGGTCTTGGAACAGTCTGGCCCCTGCAAGCTCTGACAGTGGTTATTATGCAGCTTTCCAAAGGGATATGTGAGTGGCAAGAAGATTGTTGCTACTGGCATTGTCCTAGCAGCCCTTCCCTGCCAGGAAATGCACACAGAACATCGTCACCATCCTGTTTAACCAGGCTGAGGAGCACCCAAGTACTCGAGGCAGCCTTGTCTCAGTGTGACCACGGCAGGAGCTGTGTAACCATGTCCTCCCCAGTTCTGCACTTGCCCCTGTGCATTCCTGACGGCTGCTGTAACTCTGTGTGCCAAGGTGCTTAGGGCTCTTTCCCACAGCTGCTGGTTTGCCCTTCAGGGGAAACTGTGGGAAAGAGACTGGAAGATTGTTGGCACTTAAGTGATCTTTGACCATATCTTCGTGAGGGAGTGAGGAGGTTGGAAATAGCCACGGTTGGAAAGGGAAGAGGGGGGAGTGGAAGGGGGAGGGCGGGAGAGGAAGAAAGGAAAAGTGGCCCGACCTTTCTCTCCCAGCTGTGCAAGCCTGCGCTGTTGGTTTGCATTTGTCAACTCAGAATACTGAATTTTATATGGAGGGAGCAAGGAGCAATGACAGAAACTAACTTTTGTAAGGCAGTGGGTACACACTCCTGGAAAGAGCCCCTGCCATGGCCAGCTTCTAACAACAGCATGTCCTTTGTGATTTCAGTACCTGGGAGGATAGCTTGGAAATGCAGCAAAATTATGCTCCATATCAGCAACAGAGCTTGGAGGGGAACTGAGACTTCCTTCCTTGACAGATCCATGAGATCAAGCGCTCTGATCATAAAGCGAAGCGCAAATGCAAGAATAAATAAACCTTTCTTAATCCGATCAACCTGGTTATTCTTGAATCCCATAAAATAACTGCCAGTGGTTGCTTGAGAAGGAGTTGCTATAAACATGACTTATGAGGAGGGGACCTCCAAACTTTGTGCAACCCAGTGACTGCATTGGCAATTTTCCAGGATCCCCACGGGCTGGTGCTAATTGGCATCAAATTAAGCACCCTCATCTTTAATACAAAGAGAGGGCCCCTGGGAGGCTACAGGTTCCAGCGTGTGGCCTTCCCACATCAAGAAGGAGCACAGCACACTGGGACATCAAGTCTCCTCAGGCCCTTTCCCCTTGTTGACAGATCTGGGGAAGCTGCAGGCCATGCTGGACACCTTTACAATGGCTTGATCACCCTCTCTTTCTCAGAAAAAGAGGGGGGGAAAAATCAAATATGGCTTTGTTTAAGCTCACGTTAATCAGCATTCATGAGACTTAACAAAAAAACAACAAACATCATTTCCTCTCTCTCTCCTCCACCCAGAAGCAGACTACTGGTAAAAACTGAAGCTGGAAAAAATAGTTGAAAGTCAGCTAAAGTCACCTTGGTAACTGCAGCAATACACTTGCCCAGAACAGGAGACATCAAACCCAACTACAAACAGCTTTAAAGAAACAAAAAGAATGTAATCATCTAAAGAATTAATCTGACAACTGCCCACGTTTACACCTCCCACAAGCTCCCAATCAGAGGGAAATGTGCTTTAATCTCCTCCAACTCCCCTCCAGTTTCACAAAACACTAGATGTGCAGTCTTTAAACTGGGGCATTTCCGGCATGCTGCTTCCATTTAAATCTCCTGCCTTTCCTAATGCAGCAGCCCTGGCTTTTGCAGAGTTGTTTTTTCTGGACACTGAGAAACATGAATTTTTTGTGGGGGTTGGACAAAGTATTAAATCTGGAATAGACAAAGTTTGCAACATTTTTCGTGATAGTCAGCTAGATCTTAGTCATAACAAGTAAAACTCCACTGACTCTTGCTGCTGATTTATTTGGTGATGGGGTGGAGAAAGCAAAGCCTTACGGGTAACTGACAGTCATAAAACCAGGGATGTTAGTGTTAGAAAGCAAACTTTTTCTACATCTCTTTTTCTGAGTCTGAAAACGACAAGCTGTGGATGGCAATGTGTGTTAGGACATGAGCTTTTTACTAATAGCAACCTAGAGGTCCTGCTGACCCTTCATCTGTGTTATCAACCTTCGGAAGGGTCAGCACAAGGATTTCCAGTTCCAAAGAGAGAATTTTAATGAGTCTTTATTAGTCCCCCTGTCATATGACATTTTTCCAAGTCTGTAAATGATGGCAGTGTAGCCTCCTGATGTGTTATATGCAGTCCACAATACACAATTCTTGTTTAGAAAGGTCTGCCTTAGACAGAAAGTTACTTGGTTTCTGCTACTGGAGTTTCACCCTTAATTTTAAATACCTGAAATTGTGTGAGCTCCTCTAAAGGAAAACATGAAACACAGAGTATTGAGTATTTTGGGAAAATTTTTCCAAAAGGATTAATCCTTTCATGTCATTCAAAGTATGAACTACCATTTTGCTTCACCTTTCTGACAGGGTGGCTGGTTACTTATTAATGTGAAGTCATAATTATTGACAGCCGTAAAGTCATGACAGTTCCGTTTGATAGTTACACATTAGTCAACATCTTCTCTTGAGCATGTAATGACAAACAGCATTTACTGGTTTTAATAAGACTCAGAAAGCTCTGCCCCTTGCCTCCAGAATATTTTTGTCATTCCTATTATTGCATTAACAACCGGAGGCTGTTTTCCCTCCGGGCTGCAGCCCCATTGTGCTCGCAGCTGTACTGGCTGGCATGGGGGAAACCTAAAAACCCACCTTCAACTCGGAGGGATTTGGAGCCCAGGGGTGTGGGGAGCTGTCCTGTAGCTCTCTGTGCTGCTGAAGCACAAACCTTACACTGTGGATTGTCTGTGAGGTTGTTCTGGGATGTTCTGGCACACTTAGGCAGTTCGGGTGAGCAGGGCACAATCTCTTTCTTGTCTGTAGCAGTAACATTGAAACTCCTGATCCGCTCCACAGTGCCCAAACTCTGGAACTGCGTTTAGGAGTGCAAGTTTATGGCTTGCTTGAAAATCATGTGTTGCTAATG
This sequence comes from Regulus satrapa, assembly GCA_013396955.1. Classification (NCBI taxonomy): domain Eukaryota; kingdom Metazoa; phylum Chordata; class Aves; order Passeriformes; family Regulidae; genus Regulus; species Regulus satrapa. The sequence continues at coordinate 126,650 of VWZN01022541.1, forward strand.
GCTGACCCTTTTGGTAGGGGCTGATAAATGAATGATTGGAAGCTGTAGACCACAGGCTGACTTTCCCACAGCTCACTGTGTATATAAGATCTGATAAGGAAGTTGAGACAAAGCTTCGCTTAAGGTCAACTGATCATTAATCAACTGTAACTGCACTTCTCAGGTAATCAGCCTGAAAAATGCTGGCCTGCTTCACTCTTTGAAGAACCCACCTAGAAAGAGCTATAAAATGTTTGCTGAAGTAGATTAAACACAACTTTAAGTGCCACACATAGAGACCACAAAGCATGTTGTGTCTTTGCTTCAGGGTTAACCCACTAAACTGACACTCTGCTGACTGTCAGTCCATCAGCCCACCCTGTGCATAAGCTGTATCCTGACCTACCATGTCCCTGCTGGATCCATGACTACTTTTGTGTGCTGCTAAAGAAGAAAATAGGACATATTTTACAGTTTTTATCTTGCAGAGAACTGAACTGCTCTGGTATCTTTTTTTCTGCTTGTCTCTGGCTCGGCCATGCAGTGTATTTACAGGTTGGACCATGAGATTTCAGAGTTCAGCTGTTTCAGAGAGGGCAGCTCAGCAGCGTGCATGAAGGGCTCACCTGAGACTAGGTGACCCAGCAGAAGCAACAGGCTGATCTGCACTGGGATTCACACTGAACTGCACTGCTATGTGTGTGGTTGATGGGAGTAATTTTGGGACAGCCCTCAAAGGTAAAATCAAGTAAAGGTGTCATCTAGGTCAGCTCACGAGGGTGAAGCTGATTCTTTACAATCATTTCCAGATGTACAATAAAGACAATTCAGCTTGGATGGAGGAAGGATACAAGCTTGTTTTAACAGTGTTCTAAAATGGAGGCACAGCTTAATAGCCTTGTTTGGCTTTCAGTCCTTGTGGCACAGTGGAGGTACATTGCAATGTGGAATCTTAGTGCCCTGCTGCTTTCTCTGTCCCTCTGTTCTGGCAATTCTGTACTGTAAAAACTATCTTAACAAAGTCTTACCTCTATTAAATTCTTGCAAAATGTCAGGTGACAAAAATATAAATCACTTATCAGATACTTCTCATCAGTCCATGTCTATCATTAAAGTCATAACCCATCCTGTCCTTTATTCTTTGTTCCAGACTTTCAAGTAAGGCATCATGCTGGTGCTCTTTGAACATATAAAGTGTTTATGGTCAAGTATTTTGAGATAGATCATTTTATTATCTAGAGGATTTGGTCTGGCAAAGTTCCTAATCATGTAACAACATAACCGTGTTGTAGCTTCAGAATATGCTGGTCTTGCAGAAATGAAGGAATATGGAAGCAAAGCTACCATTGTCCTAAAGCAGCCTGACTTACAAGGGAAAAGAATCTGTGAATCTCCTACTTGTCACATGGAGAGTCTGTCTTTTGGTTGTTGCACTTGATGCTGGTGGAACCAGGAGATTCTCAAGGCCTTTTGGTTGAACTGTGCACAAAAAGGGCACAAAGGACTGGACAAGTCTTTCCTGCAGGCCACTGCCTGAAAATTCCTGAAAATAAAGCAAAAGCAGGAGGGAAGACACACCTGGTAATTCTTCCAAACCATTTTATCGTGCTTGGAGTTTTGGAGATTTTAATTTTGCTGCAGTCCTTTCCAGAATTTTTTTTTTTTTTTTTTTAATACTGGGATGGGATGCACCATGTATATGGATCAATTCAGATCCTAGGTTGTCAAATCAAGGTGAAGAGCTGCATGCTGGGACTGGTAGTCTGAGTGAGGCTGTACCTCTGCAGGAGTGGTGGAAACTCAAATGCGTCTTTGTCTTCGTAACAGTTTTATCCCCGTATCCTTCAATACTTGCAATCCGAATAGCACAGTCCTGCAATCCTGAATATGTGCACTTTGTCTGTTCTCTCAGGAGCCGTAAGGACAGTTTGGAAAGCGAGAGCTCAGCAGCCATCATTCCTCATGAGCTGATCCGCACGAGACAGCTGGAGAGCGTGCACCTGAAATTCAACCAGGAGTCCGGAGCGCTCATCCCCCTCTGCCTAAGGTGAGTGGAGCCATCCTCCTCACAGCCTGTGCTAACATGCTGCTCTTGCCTTGTGGCATTGTTTCACCATACAGACACGCATGCGATGGGTCTGTAAAGGCCAGAGCTTAGATATTTTGCCAAAACACATTAGAAACAGATGATTCTTTGCATGATTCTGTACTCATCATGTTAGGATTGTTTCTCATTCTTTTTATGTCCTCCAGTGTCTTTTGAGTGCTGAAGCAGGACAGGGTTAGTATAGGGCTTTTTTTTTTTTTAGTCTAATGCTAGCAACCCTGTGATAAAGAGCGATGTCTTAACATACTCTGTCAAAGAAATCCCTTAAGTTATTCATTCCGACTTACGTACTCAGATAAGTGGTTGTGCAAAACCTGTTTGCAATCAGTTTATGCATACAAGAGTGGGTTTTAGACAAATTATGTCACATGACTGAAGGAGCAACACATTGTGTGCATACTCTACACATTGTCTTTTGAAGGTTCAGTCTGTGCATATCACTGCCTTCTAGTTTTCCATAATTTCAGCCAGCATTATTTCTAAAAAATCCCTATGCAAATGTTCTAGTCCTCAAGATAAAGATGAACTGTCATATCAAGACAAATGATTGTAGGTGATTGAGTTACTTTAGCTTAATGAGTTACATGTTGGTAGTATCAGAGTTATCAGCAGCAGGTGCACACTTGCCTGGGCCTGTTGAGAAACCAATGGGAAAGTTAAAACAAACACATTTTATTTTACATCACAAATGTGTGAACAGTCTGTCCTGATCAGTTACCTCAGCTCATCTGACCCGCAGTAACTCATCAAGCAACTGTGACTCTGGTAGGCACTAAATGTATGACCTGAAGTCTTCCCTCTTGCATGTCAGAAGCCATGCATGGGTGTCACAGATGCTCTGAGCTGAAATACCAGATACCATGATTTTCCCTTGCATTGAATGAAAAAAAGGGAAGTAATGCTTTAGATGGTCATGTATGTGTGTTTTCTAGGCATTTGCTTAAATAACACGGGTGGCATTTGTCAAGCCCCAGGACAGTTGATTACTAGGTATTGTCACAGCAATGAGCCTTCTTAGAAATGCATCTTCACATTCCCACACGATGTGGAGTCTGGATTCTCCAAATTCTGTAATTTCCATCTTGTTGGAAAACTGGCAGTCCCCTGCCCTTACATACATCAGCACCTCATCACGGGGATAGGCATGAAGTGGGATTTAGATGCATTCTAGCTCTGTAACAAGGTTCTGAGATTAAGGGGGAAGGTAAGGGGTAGATCCCTGCCTCAGAAGGAGGCTTATCACCTGCTTTTTGGAGCAAATCATTCTTATATTCCCGAAAAATAAATATTTGCTGCCTTCAAAAGAGTTTCCCATGCTGATGGCAGAAACAGTAGTGATGTATCTCCAATGTTGTGTTGAATGCTGTGCACACCCTCTCAACTCATGCACCTCTTTAATTCCACAGGGGAAGGCTCTTACATGGACGGCACTTTACCTATAAAAGTATTACAGGAGATACAGCAATCACATTTGTATCAACGGGAGTAGAAGGAGCCTTTGCTACAGAGGAGCATCCCTATGCAGCCCATGGACCTTGGTTACAAGTGAGAAAGCCTGCCTCCTGCTTTCCCCTTTCCTCCTTTACTGTGACCTAAAAATTATCTTGCTAAGGGCTTACGTTGTTTAAAAGTGTAACAAACCTGTATTTTCTGCTGCAACATCTCTCATAACTCTTGCACAATATTTTCAGTAATTATGGCCTCAAAAAATAATGGTGAAATGTTGCTATTTATATTAGTGGAACTCAAAATGATAATTGACTGGAAAATTCAGAAATCATCTGTGAATACAGTAGTATCCATTTCCTGAAGTCGGTGGACACTTTACAGGCTGTGTTTATTCTTGATTTCTTCCAGAAAGGAATTTGGGGAGGCAGAGTGGAATGACCTAAACAAGAATGGAGCCAGGACAGAAGAGCTAGAAAGCTGTGGGACTGTGATCCTGCAGAGCCAAGATCTCAGTTTGACATCATCACTAACGAGAGAGCAGCACAGGGAGCAATGCCTTTCAGTTTTAGCTCTTTTCTATTGATTCTTTGACAAAAGCTTGTGGTTGCTTGAAGCACCCACACATTTTTGCACCCACATGTTTTTGGTGTCATAGATTTTCCCTGGAAGATCCCCATCTGCTTGGAATTGAGGGTCAGCCCTAGAGCAGTGATGCATTAATGATCTGACAGTGTAGCACTGTTCTACCCTTGAATTTCTTTATGGCTGTAAGCATATTGTGGAAAAAAAAATCGGAGGGAATGTGTTAATGCAGAAAAGCCAATTTCTGAGGGACTACATGTGCAGTATGTGTCTGCCTTCACTGTAGCTGTGGCATTCCTGCCTCCCCTTCTGTTTTGAAGACAGGGGGTTGTTTCAGCATTGCAGTGTTGCAGTTAGCCTTCCAATGACTTGTTTTCAAGGCATTCTGCAGCCCGCATTCATATGTCTGGAGGACATCATACCTTGGAATCTCTAGGACTTGTAAAGGAGCTGATCTTGGCCAGAACCATCTTGTGTAGGGATTTTCAAAGAGCCTGCATGCTTTGATTGTTCTGACTGGGAAGTGAATGCTCCTGTAATGATTAACAGCAAAGAGTCAGGTTTAAGGGTGGGTCATTTGCTGTTGGTTCCTGTGTTTGCCAACACGATACACAGGATCTTGTGACTGTGTTAACTCCAAACATGAGTGTTTGTTTGCATTTACATCACATCTCAAAATATATTGATGTGTAGAGTAGTCAGGTAACTTCTTAACAGTGAAAATGGCAATAATTATGTCACCATTCAGTTATGTTAACTCTTTAGAACCTGACTGGTTTTTGTGCCTCTTATTTTGGTCCTAAAAAAGGTGTAAGATTTTTTGGGTAGGTGGGATGGAAAGGTGAAGAATTACTGGCTCATATGGTAGGGAGAAGCAAGTTCCCTTGCTTGTTTCCTACACAAGGTCAGTGTATTGGATCTTCTTGTCTGGCCTAACCCAGCTGTGCTGCTTGCCCCTGCCCTGTCCTGTGTTGAGTACAAAGAAGGACAGGCTGAAGGGGAGAGGAAGGGAGGCTAAAAGCAGCCTGGGACAACAGGACTATCACCCAGTTGTGAGATGTGTACGCAATGGAAGGCTCGATCTATGCTCAGCCATTCCTTGTGGTGTTGGGAGCAGGGGAGTGGGAGCTTCATGTGGCTTTGCTTCAGAATTAAAAGAAGTTGTGGTGCATAGAATTTCCAAGGAGGCGAGCGGTGTTTGGTTTAGTCCATTGCAGCCTGGGTTGGCTGAGCTGGCAAGCCGTGCTAAGCTTTCACAGCAAGGCACAGAGAGGATTTTCCTCCTCCCTTGCTTAGGACCCCAGGCACAGCAAGGAGCTCCAAGGAGAATTGGTGGCTGAAAGCACGTGATTGTAATGCAGGAGCATGTTGCAAAGACAAGTAAATGGAAGAACTGTGGAGAAGAGGAGACAGACATGACAGTCTTTTTCTCCTGTGGACTTTTTCCATATCTTAGGGTTGAAATAAGAGCCTGAAAAATCCTGGCCTCAACTCTGCAGCAGCCAGAGACTGACTTCTCTTGAATCTAAGCTTTGGTGCAGTGAGAGCCCCAACCTGCAGACTAAACACAGTACCTCCTGTTTACATCCTGTGGGCTGGAGTGGAGCGTGTCCAAGGTGGGACAGGCCGGAGAGCTGCTGTCTATCAGCCCCCGCTGCCCAGGCTGAGCAATGAGCTGAGAGTCACTGGGCTCTGGTGGAGGGTTAGCAGATGACAGGAGTTTGGCAGGTGCCAGCACCATTCCAACCAGACAGGTGTCCATATCACTACCACAGCTGGTACTCAGCAGGAACCGTTTTAGCAGTCTCAGCAGAAAAAGTAAGGAGTCATTAGACCAGAGAGATTGTACGCCCCATTTCTATCAACAGTCTTTCCAGGTCACGTTTGAAGCATGTTAGTAGGGGAAGCCTGTCCTGCTGCTGCCCATGCTCTGGGGATGATTAGATTATTTCATTCTCCAGAGTTGTCAAATTGGCACCTTTCCCAAGTACTTGGAATTATTTTTTTTTTCATTTAAGTAACATTTAATTAGTTCTAAGAAGCTAAATTCTATTAAAGGTCTAAGCATGTTAGGCTGGTTTATTTCTGAACTCCTTACACTGTGTCATGTATTGTTGAATAGGGAAATTGCTTTAACTCAGAAATGTACAAACATATTCAAGAAGTCCTCCTTGTTAACACTAGACTCCTGTTTATATGCTAGTTACTGTGGCAAAGTCTCTGATGTGTAACACTTGAATTAACATTACACATGATCAAAGGCTTCCGCTTCCACTCCCCCTTCCCCCAGTGCTGTGACTGCAGAGCCCCCACATTGCCTCCTATGCACCTCTCCTCTGCTTTCCAAGGGGTAGATGTTCCAGATGCACAGGGAAAGGCTGTGCAGGAGGTGTCTGGCCCTTTGTTGGAGGGTTAAGGATGCTGATCATGCAGACAGACTCCAACATAAACTGCCCCACAGTGACATTGGTATTTGTGCTGGAGCGTCCAAGGTTCTCGGTCCAACGTCTGAGCTGTGCCAAGTGTGCAATTCATCACAGATTGACCTTGTTTGTCTCTAAAACATTCCCAAAGCAAGGTGAGGTTGTGCGTGTGTTCTCTCTCCCTCCCTTTTGTTCCGACAGATGATAGAGACGCTCTGTTGAAATGTGTTACTGATCAAGCCTGTCCCAATAAAGTTGCCTGAGCCTTTAATACATATTAATATTATCCTGGGGTAGTTTGTGTCAAAGCCTGTCAGCATGCATCATCCTTTGGGAATTACCATCATTAAGTCTCCAGTGATGGGAGTCAGGACATGCTTCTGCAAAGCTCCTCTGCTTTTATGTGGAGCTCTCTGCCCGTCTAGCACAAAGCAGGCTGTTCTCCCCTCCTGCCTTGTTCACCTGGACTGCTTACTCTCCCCAGAGGGGAGAAGGAGGTTTGTTTAACTCTACCTTTAGATAATTTCTGCTCCTGCTGCTTTAGGCAGTCATTGTTCTAGGCAAGAAGATGGCATTCAAGTCTTTGATCATGTGCAATGTACATGTTATGCATCAAATACTGCTGCAGACTGACATACAAGCCAATACAGTGCAGTAAAAACAAACCTATAGTTAAAGAGTCCTTGTTAACTGTAAAATCTAGCACACATAATGTAAGAAATATCTGCACTTTAGCCTTTCCTCTGTTACACGTGTGTATTTCAGCCCAATATCTAATTGAAGAATCATACATATTTTTAACAGAGTGTGCTTGCCTCATTCACTGCACAGAGATGTAGTGTGTTTGGGGGATGAATCAGGACTGTGGAGTAAAGTAGACTCTTGCCTGTAGGACTTCCACTTTATTTATTTGTTACAATTGGAAAGTGTGTAATGAATGAGGCAGGTAACTGCAGAAAAATCACTGTAGTCTTACAGTGAATCCAGTTAAATGTTGCCCTGGAGAATTGGGTCATGTTCCTGCCTCTACTACTCTTTTCTTTCTCAGTGCTATTCCAGTGCTATTAAGCTAAAATGTTCCCACCTGGTAAGTGACTTTGTGTTCTTCATTTTCTGGATGCCCAGCTCAAGACCTGAAGTCTGATCTGTGATCCCAGCAACAAGAGGAGGTCAGGAGGAATTCCCTTGTGCATACCTCTGTCCTCCACAGGACTAAGTGGACTGGAAAACAGGGATCTGCAAGTCTTGAGATGGGCACTCACAAGAAGTAGACATTCAGATTCAACTTTTTCTTCACTCATTTTCTTATGTCTGTTCAGAAGAACATTCTTCTGGTCATCCTGTGAAGAATGTAACGAATTCAGTGCTTGCCAGGCATTCCAGCTCCACAGATGAACAGCAGAAACAATTGCAGGAAGAGATTAAAATTTGTTCTTGCAGGTAGGAGAGAGAAAGGATTTATTTGGGGCAGGGGTTCAGCCTGGGAGCTGTGGTGGAAGACCCATGTTCAGCTTCCTGCTCTTGCAGATTTTCTCTGTGACGTTTAAGTCTCTACTTCCTTGAGCCTCCATCCCCCATCTGCTGCTGGAGGGGAGCACTTCCCTGCCTTGCAGAAATGTGAGGCCAAGCACATCAGAGGTTGAGAGAGTGGTGGACAGTAAGATTAGGTACTTCCAGTGTTATCCATGCTGGCAGCAGTTGGATGGAGCATGCTAAATAAAGGGGAAGAGAGTAGGAGAGAATGGGAAAGCAAGTTGAATGATAATGAAAAGAAATTATGACTAATACTGCATTCAGTGAGCAGAACCATGCTGAGGACTGAGCAGGGCAGAGGTCTTGCTGGAGAAAAACTGCAGGTGATCCTGTGATTACAGACTTGTTTCATGAGGCAGAAACATGCTGGGGCCAAATTAGCGTGGCATAGTTTCTGTGCAGCAATTTCCAAAGTTTTGTATGCCCAATGTCACTCGTCTCTGAGTGCAGAGTGTATTTTTTCTAGGTAATTTATTTGGGTTTGGGACTAATCCTGTTAGGCAGATGGAGACTATGGATCATTGGCACTTGGCACCCCCTGATTCTCAGCCCAATGCGAGTGTGTCTCTGTGAGCTAAAGAGCTCACAGAAGTGGTGAGGTGTTATCCTCTGGCACCAGGCACTGCTGGGGAGCCTTCTTTGCTCGCCTCTCATGCCAGGAGGTTCCCAATGTCCATCTGACAGCATGTGGATGTTAAGGCTGTGGAAATGGGGTTCTCCAGTCTCCTTGCACTTTGTTGTCGCCAGTTTTGGCATCTGATCTGCCCTTCATCCTGTTTTTCTGTGTCTCTGTCTTCCCCTCATCCTGGCCTGTCTCTGCTTTCCTCTCCTCCCCTTCATTCAAGCTGGAAAATTCCTTCTCCTCCTCCTCCACATGGTCTGACTTCCAGCAGAAACAATGAGAGCGCTGGAGAGTTTCCCTGCTATTAGTCCTGATGTGCCTGGTGACATAGCAGTCCTTCACCTCTCAGAGGAAAAAATCACTCCTTAGCTTCCTCTGCCCTGTTTTGGGGCAGAGCTGCTTTGGGCTGGGACTGCTCAATGAAGAAAGACTTTTCATTTCTCATAAAGGCTATGGGCAGACAGTACTTTCAGAGACTTTTGACTTAGCAAAGCATTTTCGTGATCAGGAGAAAGACTCTCCCTTGTCCTCCAGAGCACTCATTTGCTAATCTTCATCACCCTCTTCATAAGGGCTGGTTCTCATGCCAACAAAATTATGATATGAATTTGCTAATACTATCAAAATACACTTTTTCCAAAATACCTCTCTCAATTCCTTTTCCCCTAAAAACCTTTAGAAAAAAATCAAAGCATCCAGCATGGAAAAATAAGTTGAGGCTTAGGACATCAAGGTCAAACCTTTCACAGAAAATGTTAAATGTGCCTGTAGGCAGGATAGGTACATGGAAGCCGTGGGAAGCATCCAGCATGCAGGAGCTATCAACATGTGCTATCTATGCTGGCAGTCACAGCAGAGGGGGGATTACTGTGAGCAGGGTCATGGGGGACGATCCATTCTTTTGGTTTGGCAACCTAAGTGAAAAATCCGGGAAAGAAGATCAGACTGAGCCCAATCTTTAAATATTTTCAGTTTTTCTTGTTGAAACAAAAGCCTTAAAGAGACCAAAAGCTGAAATAAAATCCTTTTATGTTGAATGAAACCAGAAATAAGAAAGTTGTCTTCAATAAAAACAGGAAAAAAATATCTGGTTTTGCAGAATAGGGCTGGAGGTGTTAGAATTTTGCCTTCTCTAATCAATATTTAAGGGATATAATAATTGCATAGGAAATGAGAAACTCATACTTTATATATTTTCTTTAATTTGAACCCCTATTTCTACTTCTCTGCTTTATGGGCATCATAACTATAGGGTATTTTGGTTCTTCCTCAGCTCTTCCAATTGGAGTTGTTCCACATCATATAAAACATTGAATTAGTCACAGAAACGGAGTGCACAAGAGAATGACTTTGTTCCGGTAGAGTCAGGACATTCCCCTGGAAATGAGCACATCTGGTTCTTCTCTCTGCTAGACCACATGTTAAATCATTTATGCACATTGGCATAATGGCAGCAAGAGGTTCAAAGCAACCTTTGAAAGGGCTACTCTGGTGCTCAAGATGCTCACTTGTAAGCGGTCATGTCCTCTCTTGAAGATGTAGGATTGGTTTTTGGTCTCCCCACACTTGAATAGATGTGTTGTTCCTAGCGTGGTGAGTTTCAGGATGACACCCACAAGCTGGTTTGAGTTGTGTACAACTACAGACTGCTCTTCTCCAAAGCAGTTTTATGTGTCTACTCATGGAATTATTTTTCAGAATCTTTTAAGTGACTTCCCCCAAATTCTTGACCAGGTTCTTAGCTAACAGTTTTTCAGTAAGTTTTTCGTGTGCCCCAAACCCTCCCCAAAATTTTACTGCATTATCCTGTTGTGTTCTTCTCCCTCACAGCTGAATGAGACACTGGGAGACACTTAGTCTAGGGTAGAACTGCACCGTTAGAACATGATGATCCTCCCAATGTCAACTCTCCTGCAGCATGTTCTCTAGTACTTTGTCCAGGCTAGTTTTGGATGAGTCAGGTTCTTTCATCCTTTTTAATCTGACTGACTGTCTATCCTGCCACCTCATGCCCCTCCCTTGCCACTCAAACTACATTTTGGCTACTTTGTGTAGGTTTTCTTCCACCCACTTAGTGCATTCCTTGAAATGCCTGTTCTTCCTTTGCTTTTTCTCTCTGAAAGAATTGGATTTGTCTGTTGTCTTGGCTCCCTTGCCAGCATTTTCCCCAGCTGAGCCAAATTTTATGTATTGAATCAAAGAAGCCTTGTCTGCACGATAGATCTCATCAGTCTGGGCTCTAAGGAGCTCAGGTCCTCGGGATCAGCCTTGTGACTGAGAATGTTATGAAAAGATCCCACAAGGTCAAAATCTTTCAGTGTCATCCTATACTTCCTCTTCTGGGATTGTAACATCATGGTGTGAAGCAATAGGGTCCCTGAGGCATCTGTGAGTGGATGTTTCTCTTTTACAAGGAGGGTTGTGGATCTCCTGGAAGAGCAGCAGTGGAATTTCCCATCAGAGGTGTTTGTTGCAATACTGGTACCTTTGAGGCTGTAGTGAGAGCTGTGATGGATTCAGGCAGCAAGGTGGCCTTTTCAGGCAGTGTCAGGGCTGGCCTGACACAGAACAATGATGTGACAAGTTCTGTGCCCTGAACCACTTGCAGGGTGAGCAAAGCAGTGCAAAGAAGGCCAGGTCAAGGAGAGAGCTGAGAGGTGGGCTGGGGGGTGCCTGTGGCACAACACGTGGTCCATCAGGAGATTTTATTGGTGGCAATTTCAATGGGAAAGGCTGACACACTTGAACTTAACTTTTTGTTGTGCTGTCAACAAAAACTAAGCTGAAACATTTTCAGGGCAAAGGACTTCTAAAAGTTGCTAGGTGTTTGCAGATGTAACAGATGATTTGGCTTAGGATACAACTCTTCCACCTGTTCCAGGCACGGATGAACAGTTTCTCACTAGGATTGGTGTGGTTTATTGCAACGTGTCCTCACCTTCTCTGGCTGGACATATAGACCAGCTTGGTACTAATTCCAAAACTAATAAAACATGGTTTCCTTTTTTTGACAAACCTGCTAGAAAAGCAACTTGCAGTGTTTAATGCAAACAGAGAACTAGGGCAAAGTGTGTGCTTGTTTGGCTTTTTCTTAGGTAGGCAAGAAAATTGAGTATTATCAGTGAAAGCCTCTGCTTCAGTGTAGCTGGGCCATTTGCTTGTGTCTTGCCCTGGGCAAAGCATGTTTCCTTAAGTTGGGCAGAGGTGAGCTTGATACCTAGCTCAGCCTCTGATATTCCTCCTTGATCAAAGTCTTGCCAGCTGTGCCAGGCATTCAACATTGGTGTGACCTCTGTCCTCAGTAACCTTTCCTGAGGTGAGAATTTCAGTCCCTCATGGCAGTGTTGAACCCTGTAGTGAGAGATGGTGTGTTAACTGTGGGGTGGTACCTGTTAGCTGACTATAAAGTCTTTAATGTTTTACTAAGCACCAGCTGCTTTCAAAGTCAGCCGAACTCATCTGGAGCCCCATGATCTTGTGTACACTTTTAGATTTCATCCATTTTCATATGCCTGCAGCTGAGTAGCTGTAACAAGTCACGATACAAATTTCTCAGCCAGATGTGGGTATGAAAGCTTCAGCACAGAAAGCTTCACTACAAACTCCTTCAGGTGACCTGTAGGTGAGCCCTGTGGATAAGGAGTAGATTTCAGCAAGCTCAGGTGAGACTTGCCACGAGAGGGAGACAGCATGTGTTCCCTGAGCACATCCACCTGAATGAGACAGCCTAGCCTGGTGTTCTGAACATGTCTGGACGCTTGCAGCTGTTGGTGAAGTGGTGAGAACTCCAACTTTGTACCTCAGTTGTGCTGTAGGAACCTGTGATAGAAAACAGGGACTTATCTTCTCGCTAATCCTCATCTTCCAAGCATCTGTAGCATGACTCAGTGCCACAAAACACAGAGCAAATGGAATCCAGATCTGCTGGCAATGGTTTAGCACGTGTCCAGGCCTCTCTAGGTCAGGTCTGGGAGATCCTGGTGCAAGCAGGACTGTGCAGCACCCAAGGAGTGGTTTCAGATACCCGCAGCTGGCTGGCAGGGCCATTCCCTGTTCATACTGCAAACAGCCATCGCACAGGCTGAGCTGCACCCTGTGACCAGCTTTGGCAGGCTGGGTGTTTGCACAGGGCTGTGAAAACACGGTGCTGAGAGCACTGGGCTGCTGCAGCACCCACGACACCTGCTCAGGACTGCTCCTTTGCTTCCTCAGCACCAGCCGAGAGATTTCATGGAAGAAGAGGCTTGTTCAGTGCACATGGGATGGCTTCCTTTGCCCTCCCGATTGTGTCAGCTTTTCCCATGGCTGCAGCACAACAGTGGGGCTCTGTTTTCCTTTGGGAAGGGAATAAGCTGCTTCATCATTGTGATCTCTGTGTAGTGTCCTGTTGATAAGATCAGTCAACAGCATCAGAGGAAAACTCAGATTCAGTTCTGAAGTATACAGTGAGTGAGGCCTATTTGTTTAATTTGAGCTTCTAAGGTTTAAATCCCAGAGGAAATTAAATTAGGTGCCTAGAGCAATGGCAGTCTGTCATGTTTATTTGCTGGGAATGTCACCTTTAATATCATGCACATACAACGTGTGTGTGTTAATGTAATGGGGTATCATACTGTGCAGGAGCAGGCATGCTACAAGAACTGGAAATGTGAAATACTGTGAGTGAGGGGTGCTGAGATAAGATTGGATCTATTTTCAGCCTTCTCCATAAGACTCACTCACCAGCACAAAGGTGGTTTAGCTGATGGCAGCCTGGTCTGTGTATGAGCACAGGTGTTAGAGCTCTTGGGCCGTTTTAATTGGGCTACTTCTAACAGAAGAAATCTTGTCTAGACGTGAATCCAGGATGACAATACTTCTTGCTTCCAAGCCCTCTTAAGCAGTTGGTGTCCTGCTGGCACATGCCTTCCCCCTGCGTGCTCAGGAGAGCCTCAAGAGTGCCAGTTTCCTGTGCTGTGGGACGTGGCTGCTTGTACATTCGGTTTCACCTGCACTTTGGAGTCTCCTTTCTTCTCCAGGAAGGAAGGCAGGTCTCCCCAGCAGTGTGGGGTAGCAGGATTTGGGATGGGGTTTTTTTCTGGCTTGGACTGTTAAGGACAGGCTCTGAGAACACAGTGTATGTGGATGTCACTGCAGCAGTTTGTCATTGCAGCCTGTGACGCCTTGCCCTCCACCAAAGTTAACTGTCCATGCAGGGCTCGCAGGAGGCGCTGCAATCTTGCCTCATGTGCTGCACAGAGCAGGCTGCCATTGCTTTGAGCCCCCAAATGCAGCTGAGCTGAGCTGTGGCCTCTTGCCTCGCTCCACTTGTCAGGCCTTTCAGGGGGCCAGTTCAGCTCACTATCTCAGTGGAATTTGTGGGGGTTTGTTCAGCTGGATTACCAAAATTCACTGAGAGAAGGCAGTGAGCTGTAGATAGGCTCAGCCATCTTAAGACATCACACCCCAGTTTCAGTGCTACGCACAGTGCTCCACGTAGGTTTGTCCCTAGCCAAGACCTGACCTGGCTCCCTCCTTCATTCTCTGCACCCTTTGCTGTTTATCCCTGCATACCCTGTCTTGTTTTCCTACAGCCTCAGAGCAGCTGGCTGCCTTGCACACGTGGCTCCCATTTCTCTCCTGCCTGTGGCACCTTGGGAGAGCCCAGGGGTCTTCCTGCTGCACTCGTCTTCTAGTCTCCCTGCCAAAGCTGCAGCTCCTCATTCCTGCTCTCTCACCCATCCCAACCTCTGGCATTTTTTGTTCATCCGTGGATAGCTGAATATTCATTTCCTCCTGGCCTGATTGCTGTGAATACCAATTCCTCCTCCTTTTTCCGGCTGTTCTGTAGATTTTGATGTCTGCCAAATTGTTTTCATTCCCTCGCCCCACTGCAGGCTGCACCTCCGCAGAAAGCGATCCGCTCAGTGCAGAGCCCCAGCTCCCCACCCAGCCCTTCCTCCTGAGCTGGGTGATCAGGTTGCTCTCCTGCCTCCAACAGGGACAGACTTCTCCCTCCTCCTGCAAACAGTCAGCAAATGAGCGTCTTCAGCTCAACAGGCAGAAGAGTTGCAGGCCCCTGCAAGGAGACTGCAGCAGTTTGCGGTGGCACATTCAGTGCGGTGTTCCTCAGCTTGCCAGTCTGCAGATTGGTGCCAGGTTGCAGAGTCCTGTCCAAAGCAGCAAGCTGCTGGCTCCAAGCTGAAACAGAGTTTTTTCAGGCTTGAGGTATGATCAGAAAGGCCTGGTAAAGGTGCTTGCATGAATGCAAGGTCATTAATCCTGGCCTGGAGCCTGCTGCAGGTTGAAGCTAAGTAAAGAGGGGAATGTAGTGGAGAGGGGAGCTTGTGGTTCCATTATTCCCCAGGAAATCTGTATGTAGTGGCAGCAGTGGGGCAATGTTGAGGGGAAAGGACTGCAGATACCTTGGATTTGGATTTGGTGGTTTTTGAATCTCTTGTCTTGCCCAACAAAAGAAGAAAGGGAGACCAGAGTCTTCCCTTTTTCTGTCCGATAGTCCTGCTTATGTGTTGCCAAAATGGAGCCCGGAGGCTTCCACTTGCCCATGACATCGTGGCAGTCACTCCCTCTCCACTGGTGTTACTGGCCCTAAGCAGCCAGTGGGCACGGGAGGTGAGCTTCCTGCAGGGCAGTGGGGCTGCCTGGCTGCCCCTCTTCCAGATGTGAGGTGGAGAACAGTGCATCTGGCCACTTAGCTCCACCACTGCTTGGTGCTAGAACCATCCCTTCTCTGGAGCACAGGGCTCATGGCCAGGAAGAACAGGGAGAGGAAGGCTGAGAGAGAGGGCATGGGAATGGTGGGCTCTTCTGGATGGAAAATAATGCCAGAGAGGAGGAAAGGGTGGACCAGAGGAAGGAAAGGAGGAGCAGGAGGGAAAGAAACAAACCTGTAGGCTAAAATGGAAATAATAATCCACTGGATGCTGCTGCAACCTAACTCCCAGGAATGCTGCTCCAAGGCCCCCTCACTGCGTGGGGATGTTTGCCTGGTCCTGCACTGCCGTCTCTGCTCCTGTGCCAAGCCAGCTGTCCTGCCTGGAGCTCTGGCCTTTGCGGCTGTTGTGAAGAGGGCAGGATGTGTTTGCTTTTGCCTATCATGTATTTTTTTAAAGAGGGTGGGAGTTCCTCTGCTTGAATTCCCGGGGCTGATTTCCCCCGTGATGTCTCTGGTTTCTGTGACTTGGGGGACTCCATGGAGCTGGGGTCATGGTCTTCATCCAGGACTTTTGACTTGACAGCAGCTGTTTTCTTGGACTGCTTCACGCCTGCCAGCCTGGCTCTGAGATGAGCCCAAAGCTTTCCCAGCACAGGCACTCAGGATGGGCATGTGCCATCACAACATGGGGGTGCCTCGCGTGTGCGCCTCTGGGAGCCAGTGGTTGGGCCAACATCTGGTTCATGTGAACAGTGTGCTGGGCTGGAGTCAGGCCCTTCCCCATGCCCAGAGCACCAGCTCTGTATGTGTCTCCGGCTCTTCCTATGCTGCTATTTCCTGATTAAACTGTGAGCTTGACTTCAATGGATCAGATGAAAGTGGCTGTCTCCCACTGTCTCTCCAATAGTTGTTATCTTGACCCTTTTTTCTCCTTTCCCACTCTTTCTGTCTAAAGCTAAGCCTCTAATTTTAGACTGAGGGAGATAATTGAGGGTCAAAAAAGATTGCTGTATAATTTCAACATTTTTTTCAGTGGTTGGGGTGGAAGACAAAGTTAGGAGCTCCTCGCCCTCAAACCTTTGTATTGCGGTAAAGAAAGGCATAGGGAGAGAGTTGGTCTGCTATGTGCAGAAGTCATGCTGTTCCTTGCAATTAGCTAAAACTAAGAGTGTAAAGGCATAAAATACTGTATTTCCTTTGCAGATCCTATTGACCGAAGAGTTCGTAGAGAGAATGCTGGAAGATTTAGAAGATCTGAATTCTCCAGAGGAAGTAAGGCTGCATCATTCCTGTATCTTCCATGTACTGTCCCAGAGAGCTCAGCCCATCCTGCAGCTTGTCTTTGATCCTCCCTTCAGCCTGCAGGCTGCAGCCCTGCCCCATCCATCGACTTGAGGCCACGCTAAGCCTTCACATCTGCTGTGAGCTACTGAGGCACTGAGAGAAGGGACGGCAAGAAATACAAGACAGGGATAGGTGTTAAGGGAGACTCTGCATTTTGATTTCCATCAGCATCTTTTCCAGCATGGTATCTGAGCACCCCAAATGAAAGCTGTGCAACCCCTGGGCCAGGTGGCAGGGTTTCCTCCATGCCAAGCCATAGACATTTGTCCACACCAGCAGCTCCTAGCACATCACCTTCCTGGCTTTCAGAAAGGCTGGAAGTGGTGGCAGCACATTTGCTTTTGAACAGTCTGCTGTGTGGGCCTCTTTTAGTGGGTTTGGTAGCAGGCAGGGCTGTTTCACATCTGCTACTTGGCCTTCACCTGCTGGCCCTGCTCGGTGTGTAAAGGACCATCACCAGTCTGGAAGCATTACAGCAACAGCCAGGGGGGCTTTATAAAGCTGGTACTAAACTTCCCATTGCCATGTGATCTCTTCCTGGGGAACATTTAACACCCCGTCTCCCATGCATGCCATATAAATATTCTGCTTGACTTCAAAGATCAGTGGCAGAAATGACATGTAATATTTTTAATCCCATTTTTTACAGCTCCCTGCAGACTCTAAAGAAACTTTCCTTGGCTTGTAGAGCAACCCTCCCATCTCTTGCTCTGCTCCCCTCCCCCCCGGAAAATCTCAGGGCTCTAATTGTTTAATCCAGAGTTGACTTAATGCCAGGGTGTTCTTCACTGTGTGAGTGAGGGGAGCACGCTGCTGGCTGTGCAGTGACTTTCAGGCCAGCTTTTATCCAGTTAAACCTAATCCAAAGCTCATTTTTGCTAGTGACATGGAAGCCCAGGAGCGCTGTGGTTTGAAGGCCTTTAGTGAAGGCTTTGGAGGGCTCACGTTCCTTCGCTGTCCATTGAGGCAAAGAGCATGGCAGCTCCTGGCACAGCGACGGGGTGTTTGGTTCCCACTCACTGTGACTTTGCTGAATTAAAAAGTGAAAAACAAACAAATGCAAAGGATGACTTCTCCAAGAGGATTGCTTTGGAACCACTGCTGTTTATAAAAAGGAAAATACTTGAGATGAAATGTGATCTTTCAGCATCCAGATTCCTCCAAGGATTTGTAACTTGCAGGATCCAGGCTGGGCCAACTGAAAGCATTCCTCAGCAGCCCTGACTGTTGCTGATGATGTTCATGTGGTAGAGTGAAGCAATGTGAAGAGTCTTTGCTGCATAAAGAGCCACCTGTGTTAAGTGAAATTAAGTGAAATAATCTGAGTGTCTTTAGCATGTTTTTTACATGTCCTAGACAACGACTCAGAATTCTCTGGACTGTGCAGTAGATTACACAGTGCAAGCTACACACAAGGCTTGAGTTTATAAAAAAACTTAAATGGGACTTAAGCTGTTTGTTTCCTAGAGGATAATGAACAGGAGTTTGTGGTAGCCTCTATCCTGAAGAATCCTCTTGCTGTGCTCCCAGATCATGGATCAGACCATGAGCCACTGGCATGTTAAGGTCAATGGATACCTACTGCAGATTACCCTCATGGGCAGCTGCAAATGGAGCAATGTCAGGAGCAAATTCATGTTAGAGACACCCTTGCTGTGGAGCAGGCAGCTAGAAGGGATCTCCTTTAGCAGGAACCTCACACTGAGCCTGTGTTGATGTCCATCAGAAACAGGGTGCTTACGGGAAGAAAGACATTGGAAAAAAAATACTCAAACTGCCCCTGGGAAGCTTACAGTGCTGCTGGCTGCCATGGGTCTGAGGACTCTCCTAGGAGAGGACCACTGTGTCCATAACCATTCTGAATGAGCCACCTCCAAGGCAGATTGTCACTGGTGATACTGGGTCCCCATGAGATTCCTGCCTGGGAGTCCCATCAGGGTGTCAGGGAGTATCGCAGGGCAAGGCAGTGGAACACTGGGTGCAGTAAGTTTTGAAAACAAAATGAGCCTGCAAACAGGCTTCCAGAGCTATCCCCCATGTGATTTGGGCCCTCAGGTTGGCCACCAAAATTGCATGAAATGCCTTTGCAGAACTGGTTGCCATTCAGCTGCGGACGGGGCAGATTTGTTGGGCCCAAGAGATTCCACCCGCACCCCAGAGCTGTGTTTGAGAGACCTGTGTGAATGCTTGGGCACTGGTCAAGTGGGTGTGAGAAGGGTTGGTGGTAAGGCTCCTTGCAGCTCTGTCCCTGCATGGCTGTGTTTGGGTCGATGTTGAGGTGACCTCTCCTAGCCTAAGGAGGGGCATCAGGATGGCACCAGTGGACTTGCCTTGTTTGGGAAACATTGGCCACAGACAGTGCTGTGTAAACCAGACTGGGGCAAAAAATCTCCCTTCTGTGTGCTTCAACCAGTGTTTGCAAAACAGCCTGAGCAGCCGAGTGCCTGTGTGAGCACAGGGCATTGTACGGCTCTGTGAGGCCTTTGTGCCAGAGGTGGGAAGGACTGGAGCAGGAATGCTGTGCAGGCACATTGGCTCTGCCCAGCCAGGGCAGCACAGTTTGTCTGTCACCCAGCAGAGCTCTGATGGCTCACCTACGTTCCACCCTGAACGAGCAGGAGTTTGAAAGCTGCCCTAAGATTCCCTTTAAAGCAAACGTGGGCTCCGGGGGGCTGGGCTGGTGAAAGGAGAGGGACATGGTTAGATAGGAGAGATGACACTTCTGCTGCAAATCTTCTGAGAGGTTGGAAGGGGAGATGGTGATGGGGGCAGAAACCCTCCAAAATTCGTCTGATTAAATAAACAGTGCTTGGGCTGAAAGCTCAGAACTTTACTTTGGCAGCCGAGACAGGCCACATTATCTAATGTTCACTGCTGTCCAAAACATACTGATGGGGAAATGTTTTCTTAGTGGCCTCTTGTTTTAAAAAATAATAATAACATGGGGCTGCCTGCCTTTGCAACAATTTTGTTTTTTCTGTGCAGATTGCAGTGATATGCATTAACTGGTTCTCTTTACTGTCTTACAGTTTAAACTTCCAAAGGAGTACAGCTGGCCTGAAAAGAAACTGAAAGTTTCCATCTTGCCAGATGCCGTGTTCGACAACCCACTGCATTAGAGCTGAATTACACTATTCTAACAACTGGGAGAGCCAAGTTACTGTCCATTACCCAGTGACTCACAGGATAATTAATGCAGTAAAAACTCTGCCTGCAAATAAAAAGAGTTTGCTGCATAACCACTGCAAACAGAAGAGGAGCTACTCAGCACCAGCCCAGACCGAACTGAGCCCTTTTCCTTTATCCTTCCCAAGGCTGAACTCTCTGGGAACAGCCTGCGTATGTGTGAGTGCGAGTGAGAAATATTTAACTATGAAAATTAGTAGTAAGAATCCTTTCTCTCTCCTAGCTGCAGAACTCCCCTCTGCCTTAGCCCAGGGTGTAGACGCTCTGCACGCCTGTATTTACACATACATTTCTGCCAGGTGCGAGCCTATAATCCATGGATTAAATGTTCTTTACGTGACTCTGGAGTCCTTTTGTTAGCCAAACTTTTACTGACTGCAGAACTGTTCTTCCATCTGCTTTTTTTTTTTTTCTTTTTAGAAACGGAATGGTATTTCCCCTGTTTAAAGGAGGCCAAAAGCTCACATGCTTGAAGCTGAACAGATTTAAAGATGAACTTTCTAGTTCAGTCAAGAAAAACAAATCCAGATCCTCCCTGCCCTCAAATTAGGCACGTTTTAAGTGTTGGTCTTGGTGCTATTAGCTATGGTATCACTGCAAACAGAGGCAACTTTATTCTAGTGCATCCTGTCCTTGTGCCTGAACCCCAGGGAAGGTCGCAACCTCTGGTTTTGCACAAGCAGGAGGAAGAAAGCTACCGGGGCGGGGGAGATCTCCTGTTTACAGTGTGTTTATCTTTAAAGAGATACTGTCAAGTATTTTTTCCCTGCTATTGTACAGCATTTGAGAAGCTAGAAAGGTTCGTTTGTTCACAGGGACAACTTCAGCAGCTCTGCAGGATCAGGGGGCTGCTTGAAAGCATATGAAGTGGAGATCTCTGCTGCCCTGGCACAGCATAGAGGAGACAGCCTCAAAGAAGCCAACTATTCTCCCTGTTCCAGCAGGGTTGTGCCCTAGTGCAGCTCCATTTTCCCCTCTAGCCTCGCTGTGGTGGCTCTTGTTGCTGACCTTCCTCCTTTCAGATGGGTTTGAGCTGTAAAGCATCAAAACCAGTTTGAAAAGATGCTCTCTCTAGATCCCTGTGGCTTCCTCCTTGGAGCAAAATGTGTGCAGAGGAGCCGGTCTCTGCAGTGCCAGGCTGTGTCTCTGCATCAGCTGCTGGCCCTGTGGATATGCTGCAGCAAACCACCGCAGGCTTTACCCCCTGCTGCTGCTGCAGGTTGTTTCGGATGCATATTCTCCAGCCTTCCTCTGCCCATTGTCTTTTGGTGACAACTCTTCACTCCTTGTCAGGGGAGGTGCAGCTTTCCTTCCACCCCTTTCTGCCTGCAAGATAACTGGTGGTTTATGCGCAGTTGCTGTGTGATCCTAATACAAGTATAACAAAAGCTTTTAACACTTAACTCCCCTGATCAAACAGCAAAGTCCAGGAGGCCTCACAGTACCCCGGGGTTGGTTTTCTGTTTGTTTTCTGATTTAATTTCTTCTCAGCACAATCAGCTTTGATGTTTTCTGCATATATTTGAGGCTGGTTAATGTTGGTCAAGAAGCAGAGCTAGGAGCCACAAAGCTTTCCTTGGACTTGCTACAGAATTCCTCTGTGGCCTCAGGCAAGTCACTCAATGTCTCTCTGTGCAAAGAGGGTGACTATTGACTAGAGGGCTGTAGGACCTACCCAACCATGCCAGGGTTTGCAGGGGAGGGCGTGCTTTGTGTACAAAGTAGCGTTTGTATTATTATAATTGTTTTTATATTATAATTTGAGGCAGGCCAAATGCAGGGTCCAACACTGCTCTGCAGAACCTTCCTTTCTGCAAAGCTATGAAAGCAATTTACATGTAAATGAGTTTGTCACTTTGTCTGAACTCAGAGGATCATCTTAAAATCCTGCTGTGAAAGAACAAACTTTCAGATAACTGCATGTGCCAGCCAGAGTGATTTCTGTGCTGTGGCAGGCTGCATTCATCCATGGGATCTCCTGGCCAGTTTTCATTGTCCTGGTTAGCACTAAGCATCCCTTCTGCTCTGTGCAAGCGTGGGTGAGGAAGTGGTATGAAAACCAGCTTCAGAAACGACATGCCCAAGTATCCCACCACAAGATAATGGGCAAACAGCTAATTGTGGCAGTGGGGAAAAGGCAAGGGCAGCAACTACAATTTTGTCCCAAAGCCATCCAACAGTAGCCTGTGGATGCTCTTGTATGAGCTTGCCGGGGGTGCTGCGGCAGAGCTGGCCTGTTGCCACAATGCTGGCTGCTCTTCCTTGTTTCCAGATGCTAGCTCTCATTAAAAGGAGCTTAAAATCCACATCTTGATGGAGAAGGGACATTTGGAAGGTCAGTTGTTGCTATTCCTGCAGAGATCAGCACGGGGCAGAGAGAAGTCCATCAGACCCTCTCTGGGCTCTGACACACATCTGGAAAGCTTGGGACCTCCTGCCCTATGAACTCTTTGAGCCTTCACAGCAGGAATCTGGTGCTGGATGCAGGGAAAGCACCTCCTCCAAGCTGGCTCGTGCTCCACTTCTGCCTTTCTCATGCAAGTGTTTTCCTCACCATATTTACTCTCATCAGATGCTCTGGGCTGGGTTTTCCATTGACTTCAGAAGGGAGCACGCTGAATGCATGTGATAATCCACCCAGTATCCTTGTGTGTGTGTGTGTGTGTGTGTGTGTGTATTTTTGTTCCGTGTCATGTATTTATATATAGTTCTGTGTATTTGAGTTATGAACAGGTGGCGTGGCAGAAATCTCTATTTCTGAGACACTTTCTCACAGATCTTTGCTGGTAGCCAGATAACAATTGAGGGGGAAAGGCTTGAAGAGAAGGAAGTGAAATTTTCCAATTTAGGTAAGGGGGAAATACTAGACAAATAATTGCTAAAATAGAATTCTGTGTCTTATTGTTAGAGCAACTGTGAGAACCTGGTGAAAGTCAGCCCTTAAGGTCTGTGGTCATGTTACTGCCTCTCAGCAACTTACCTGAGAGTAAGAAAGTTGCAGTAACTCGGTATCCTAAAGAGCTGGGCAGCCACAGGACATCCCCTCACGATTCACATCAAGTTTACAACCGTGCCAAAAGCTTACTCATTGGCAAGTAAATGAGATGTGACGTTTGGATATTTTCGTCTTGGGGCAAGAGGACATGTCTGTGTGAGGAAGAAAGGGAAAAGAAACTTTTGTATTTTAGTGAGCAAGTAGTTTGAAAGGAGAAAGTCATCAATGTTAATAAATGCCACGGTGTTTTTCTAGCCCAAACCTGCTGAGATGGTAGGACCACTGGTGCTGATTTTTATTAGATTGTGTAGAAGGCCTGAAGCAGATTTGTATGGAACCAAAACCTGTGAGGCTTGGGTTGGCTAAAGACAGTGACCTGGATGGAAGTGAAAGCAGTTTAGAAGCAGTGAGTACAGGATTTCTCTCTCCTGAAAAAAATCTGGCAATGCAGGTCAGTTCACTTATTTGGAAAGATGAAGAGCCTTGAAAATCCAACATGTGACAACAATTCTGAAACAGAAGAAGTCTTAAAAGCCAGAGCCACTCTCTCTCACTCTCAATTTCTGATTAAAAACAGGACAAGGAATGTATAATTTCAGTATTAAAATATGTAGGGTGTGATCTGAGCAGAGCAGTCAGTCTTGTAGCTGCTGTGACCGTATTTTCAGTGGCTTAGATAGGTGGTGCCTGCTGTGTCTAATTCTTTGAGGATGGTGTATATTGGTTTTGCTTTATGTGGAATTGCCAGCAGTGATTTGAAATTATATCTGAAGCTCTTCGGTTTAAATATTCAGTTGCTCTTGGATGGCTTTTGAAATTACACCATCAGGTCATCAGATGGTCTTGGGAGAAGTGAGGGTTGTGTTGTTTTTCATTTGGGACCAGTAGAAATATTTTTTTAAAAAACCCAAAACACTTGAAAGCAACACTTGGCTCTTCCCTCCTCCTAGGTTGGCATCCAGAGTCCACGTTCTGCTTTTCCAGCTTGTATCTGGCCAGGGCAAGGCAGCATCACATCAGGTGTGGAGAAAAGCTTCAGGCCAGAGGAAACCCTTAGAGCCATGTGTCCAGTTTTCCCCTAGCCCAGAGCATGGCCTTGCTCCTTCTGGCTCCCCTGCATCAAGTCTTGGGCTTCAGCCCCTGTTCCATCCCAGCCAGGTGAGGAGGGGTTCCAGCACCAGGAGAGCCCTTCCACCTCCCAGGGACTGGGTGACTGCCCTCCTGTGAGAGAACACGTTGTGCCTTAATTTTTCCTGTGAGTGAAGCTGCAAGGGCAGACGAATTGTAGAGCAACCAGAATTCCTTTCTGTGCATCTGTCCCTATTGATAAATGCCGGCCTGCACAGCAGCCAGGCTGTATCCAAAGCAATCTCAAAATCCACATTTGCCTATGGGGTTCACCTCTTAAGATTTTAAAGTCGGATTTAAGTCTTTCAACCTAACAAGCTCTGTTTCAACCTACTATTTTTATAACATTTTCTGTTGTGCAGTGTCTGCTTGTTCTCTTTTCTTTTAAAAAAACCCAACCCTTATGTTTTGACATGAGTCCAAAATTTCAAATGGAGAATAGGTCTGAGGTTGCAAATGTGTTTTAAACGTGGTCTCGTATCGACCTGTCTCTCAAGCGGTGAACCTGCCATGTATCGTGCTTCACCACCTCTTCATTTCTACCATGATTCCCCTAAAGTCACTGACAGACCATAAAATCATCCTAAGTGGCACATCAGTTCACAAACGTCATTTCTAGTCTGCTGTGAAGGGGCTGCCCCGTCCCTTTCCCTCGCTGGAGGACCACAGCATTGTTCACCATTTGGCTCGTGGAGCCCCGATGCAGGAGAGGATCACCAGCCCAGGAAGGGCTGCACATGGCAGATGTGGCTGGCCAGGGCCTGGTTGATTTTAAACTGTCCTGATGCTGTCCCTGCCCTCTTGAAAAAGAGGAAGAGAGAGAGAAAAAAAAAAACCCAACCTCCAAAAGCCAGAGGAAAATTTCCTGCCGATTGTCGTGTTTTGCAAACACTGGTCTTTTCTCTTGCCCTCTGCCTCCACTCCCGATGAGGCTGGAGATGAAAATGGCTCCTTTGTTCCTTTCCCTGGGGCCCAACTGCAGCGAAAGTGCGGCTCCGGAAACTCTCCACTGCACGAGCAGCGAGGGTGGGAGGGACCGAGCTGTCACCGTGTGCGGTAGGTCCTACACAAACACGGCTTGTTGACAATGCCCCGAGCAGGATGGGAGCAGAAGGGCTCTGTGGTGCTGGTGATGGGGCTCCTGTGCCGTTCTTCCTACAAAGCAAATTGTGGGATGCGAAACCCGCAGGGGCTGAGGAAAGGGAGATGGGTGGGAGTGGCTGTGTCAGTCCCTGGTAGGGACTGATCACGGGCTGGGAGGCTCTGGGCTTTTGGCCTTCCCCGAAGTGGGAATCTGCAGCCCTGTGGAAGGGACTTGTAGTGATGACCTGGCCCCTGCACTGGGATGCTCCTTGCATCCATCCAGCCCTGTAATCCTGGTACTCTGTGTTTGGCCACGGTCATGCTCCAAACCCAAGTTTACCCTTTCAAACCCTTCTCTTGTCCAGTCCAGGCTGGACACACTAACTTTTCCCTTTTTTAAACTGATGGTGGTTTTGCCTCTCACTGGGAACACTCCTTGTTTTGTGTGCTGAATGGGAGTAAAGGCAAGGTTCCCAGGGACTGGGAGCACAGCAAACCCTGACCACTGGGGTTGCCCTTGCAGCCCTGAGGTGAACTTTTCAGTACTTCAGCTGTGTGTGTGTGTGTGTGTGTGTGTGTGTGGTCTGTGGGTGTGGGGGTCGTGTGGATGGAGGAGCCCCAGGACACTCCCAGCGGGGCTGGAAGGAGCCTGTGTTTCTGTGGCCAGTGTACCAGTACCTTGTAGATGGCCTTTCTTCCCTCTCCCCCCCTCCTTTTTTTTATAAAAGACAAAAAAAAACCAAACCAAAACAAAACAAAACAAAAAAAAAAAACAAACAGAAAGCTAAACTAGCAGAGGTTTTTAAATATTTTATATTAGTTTCTAATGTAAATTCTTACATTGTTATTGCAGTGCTGGGTGTGTTTCGCCTGCACGTGACTTTTTGTAATATTTTTGTGAAACACTAAACGGTTTTTTTTCTTCCCGTGTATTCTAAGTGCATTAAAGGTATTTGCAGAATTCTCAGTGTCCTTCTCTGCGGGCGACACAGTGGAACTGACTGCCTCCTGCTCGGCTCTGCGACTCCTCTGGCAGCTCCTTCTCCTCGTTGACACCTTCTTCCCTGCTCCCAGGGAAGCGGGGTCTCTTGCCCAGACGTCTGAAGTACAAGAGTGGGAGGGAAAGGGATTTTTTTTTTTCCCCCTAAAAACTCAGCATAACGACTGGTCCCAGGGCCCGCCAGGTTCAGCATCTTCCCTGAGCATCTGCTGGCAAAACCCCTTGAGTCAAGACAGCCTGAGATCCCTGACAGCCAGGGTTTTCCGTGTTCTTTGGACAAGCTGGAATGAGGAGTGCTTGCACGTGGGTCCAAGGATGCAGCCAGTTGGCCGAGGGATGGCAACCTCATCCACCAGCACAGGAAGGAGGGAGCTGGGGTGAGTGTCAGGTCAGGTTCGTGTTCCTGTCCTCTGCCAAGTGCCTCCTGGCTTCAGTGGGGTTTGTGGGGGTGTGGATGTGTGCGCAGAGACCGAATACGCTGGAGAAGAGACACAGCAAACACTTATGAAAAAATATTACTGAGCTAATGTTGCAATGATTTCCCAGTAACGCAGAACGATTTTGCAGTAATCTTTTTACACTCATCAGTAATAAATGCCTTTAAGGCCAGAGAGAAAGGGTGGAGAAAGGGTGGAATATCTGGGCGGGGGGGGGAGATAGCAGCGCTCAGAGGAAGGAAGACAGGGAAAGGAAAGGATGCATGGAAAGCTAAAATCCAGCTTTAGGTAGGTTTTGCACTTGCTCTTCACAGGTGTTATCTCAGCCCACCCTGCATCAAAAGGGGAGCAATTGGCAGAAAGGGTTTCTGCAAGGATTTCTTTTCCTTTGAAGTTTGGAGTGAAAGCCATCCTTTTCCTAAGTCCTTTCCCACAGCTGCATCCAGACACAAACTGCCCCAGCTCCAATGCAGAGCAGTGAGCTCTCCAAGCTCTGCCAGTGCAGAACAACCCCTGCTGGACATGACAAAGAGAACGTCACTGCAGCTTGGCCAGGTTTCACCATTTCATTTGAGGAAGTCTTGATGGTCAGCTGGGTTCCTCAGTGAGGTTATTTACCCAGAGAGGGACTTGGGGGAAGAGAGGCCACCCACGACTGGTTCTTTGGCCCAAGACCACCTCAGCCTCTTGCCTTCCCAGTTTTTGAAGCATATAAAGCACAGAGCCACCTCTTTAGGACATCCCAGCAAGGACAGCAGAGCCAGACCAGCAAGGGACCCCATGTAGTGCTGGGAACCCTCATCGCCAGCCACTTGGTTAATGTAATTAATGAATTAAATTAATCACTTTTGCCTTTCTTGTGATGGCCAGGCAGTACCCCCTTTGCAACCCTGCATCCCAACTGATTCCTCTCTTCGGCCCCAAATCCGGAGGGCACCGTGGAGCTGTGGCACAGTGGGGTGCCCCTCTATTGTTGGCATCCTTCCCCCCCAGGCCCACCACCAGCACGGCAGTGCCCAGCCCAGGCAGCCTCGCTGCTCTGCCTCCACCCCAGCCAAAAGCACCTTCGGGCAGTGAATTTAATTAAGGTTTCTGAAAAGCAGTGTCTGGGAGCCCCTCCTGGATCTGCGGCTCTGAACTTCATTAGGAGCGGTTTGTTGCTAATAATGCCGGCAGCTTCTC
Source organism: Regulus satrapa (assembly GCA_013396955.1). NCBI lineage: Eukaryota > Metazoa > Chordata > Aves > Passeriformes > Regulidae > Regulus > Regulus satrapa. Next base: position 154,355 of record VWZN01022541.1, read on the forward strand.
TAATTAATAATGGAAGGGCTGTGAGCAGATGCCAAGCCAGGAGAGGGAAGGGATTTGTTTGTTTATTTCACTCCTCTCTTGGTGGTTTCTTTTCTGGAGTGTGGAGAGAGGGCTGGGGCTCATTTCCCATCTGAGAAGTGAATGGCAGTGCCTGGGAACCTCGGTGGGGAAGAGGGTGCACCTGTGAAGCCGAAGAGGGAGATGGAGTTGGTTGGGAGATGGGACCCCTTGGGTGGAACAAGGGAGCATCCCCACAGCAAGGGGCTCCCACTCCTGTGGTGGTCCCTGCCCACCCAGGACAGTGGCTGGAGTTGAGCACCCAGGAGCAGTTCTGACCCCAAACCCCCTCAGCATGTCCCTTCCCATGGCATGTACCCTAGCCCATGGCAGGATAGTGCAGACATGGGAAGGAGGTGTTTTCCATGCTTCAGCCCCCTGGCCCACAAGGATGTGTCATACAACACCCAGAAATGTGGGCTCACAGGAGATCAGCACACCAGGTCTCTTTGGATTTTTCTTTTTCCCTCTTTTTCCCTCATTTCTCTCCTGCTTGCCATCTTTCCGAGCTGATGTTTGTGGCACAGCAGCACCTTGGTGCAGAGGAAAAGCTCCTGGCATAACCCAGTGCACAGGACCCAGCATTTGATAACCCATATCCCTGGGAGCCCGGTGGCCAAGCCATGACTGGAGAGGGTCCCAGAGCTGCCAGGCTTGGCCTGATCCTGCTGCCACCCTCTGACACAGGACAAGCACCCCCAGACCCACAGCCAAGCTTCAGGGACACCAGGAAGCCATCAGGTATCCTTGTCCTGTTGCTTGTCCTTCAGGTCTGGGGCAGGAAATCAGGACCTGACAGGACTGGGAGGAGTCTGTAGGGAAGTCCCCTGCATGCCCCAGCTCCCTATCTAGGCACCCACGGCGTGCCCAAAAGCTTCAGCTTCTCCAAACAGCTCTCGAAGCAACTGCTCCTGCTGTCAGGCAGGGTTTGCACTGGGGAAAAAATGTCCTTACCTTACCCTGTCACCTCGTTGCTCACAAGAACTGAAGCAGGGTTTGGACAGGCCATGGCATCTCGGCCACAGTGGCCTCAGTGCAGGCTTTGTCCCCTCTGTCCCCTCCGTGGCCCACTGCTCACCTGCCACAGGGAAGCATTGCCTGCAGCCTCATTTCAGGCAGCAGCCATTGCCACAGTGCCTTTCCAAAAAAACTGTACCTCAGGTTTGGGTTTGTTTTTCCTAAGGGAGGAGTATTTTTAATGCCTTTCCCCATCATTCTAATGTCTTCAGACTTTCTACACTCTGGCCACAAATCATAACTTGCTGGAGGGCAGTGAGCAGGGCTGTCCCATGCTGGAGATGCTCCTGCTGCAGGAGATGGGATACCCACTTTGGAAGGGCTGGACAGCAGGGAGCAAAGGAAAAAGCGTGGTCAGATATTAAAACATCTCCAGCAGTGTCTAAGGCCCGGATGACCTGGGAGACCCAGCCTGCTGCCCGGGCTGGGATCATCCCCGTCTGCTTAACACACAAATCCGTACTCTGGCTGTTAAAACGGCTGGAGCAAGCACGGAGCCATGGCACCTTGCTTTTTGAACGGGAAAATCATCAGAAGCTTGCAGCAAAAGGGGAAACATAAAGGCAAAGGGGCTCAGGAGAGGAGGGGTGGCTGGGCCGTGTGACAGGGAGCATCCCCGGGGGCACAGGGCGGTGTGGCAGCCTGCCCAGCCCCAGCGCAGCCGGCCGAACAATACTGTGAGGCGTTGGGAACACGCTCGGCAGTGGGAATCCCAGTCCTTGCCTTAAAAGGAGATTTTGGGGAATGATTTTATTGGAAAATTGTTTTCTGATTATTCAGCTTGTTGAAAGTTTTGTTTCATTATTTGTAACATGGTGGGAGGGGGGGGGCTTCGGCTGCACAGGAACAGCGATGGCCAAGGATGTTTCTGTGGGCTTCCAGTCCAAAGAAGCCCATTAAATCATCATGTTTTACCTCCTGTGTTTGCAGACCAGAGAATTTCCCCCAACCCTCTTACACTGAACCCAATAACTTGTGGTTTTGATTCAAGCAGGCGGCCCAGGACGACGTCCTGTCTCGGCTTGGTGACTTCAAGAGAGGAAGAATCTCCCACTGACTTCCCTTGGCTGTTTGTCCTGGAGGCCNGCAATACCCCGCTGCCAACTTATTTCTGATGCAGCTGCATCCTGCTTGCCTGGAGCCTCTTTTGGATGAAGGGAGATGCCCACAGCGCCCTTCAGCTGGTGCAGGTGTGCCCTCTGAGCCTCATGGATTGATACAGAAAAATAGCAGGACACCCCCAGCCTGCCGTTAGGGAGCAGCTCAAGAGTTAATAAACTTCAAACAGATGTGACCAACGTGTCAAGACATGAGAAGTACGTAGTATGGATGTTTATAAGTACATCGACAGAAGGCATTCATAAAAGGTTATAAACTGTGGTAATAAGCAACCCATCAACTTGTTTGGACTCTAACACTTGATTAACCATTTATTAAAAGGTGCAGTAATCATTTATAAGCCATAAGTGGGACTGAACGTAAAGTATTACTCCTTTTATGTTAATAGATGCCTCAAGAATTTCCTCTCCCTTCCTGATATGTTTTGGGTGGTTAAAGACTAACCCTGGCTGCCAGGTGCCACAGCTCCTCCTCAGTGGTGTGCATTAGCTGGATTCCCTCCAGGAGCCTCCCACTCTCCTGACAGCCCTGGAGGGTGGGTGTCCCCACCACAGGTATGTCAGGGCCCTGGGGTTTTGTTCATGGAGAGTCCTGAGTTTGTTCTGGCCAGGCTCTGGGTGACCTCCACCAGCAGCCAACCATCCCTTCAGAGACTGGCAGCAGGGAGGGATGGACAGAGAGGCGTTTGCTGCCAGCAGTGCAGTGGGCAGCACAAGGTGGTGGGCAGCAAGGGAAGCCTGGCAGCTCTGCAGGGAGAGGAGAGCCGTCAGATTCAGCAAGAGCTCAGGCACTTCTCCCAGGCTTTCCTGGCAGAGCCCAGCATGAGCCCTGCTGCCCACAGGTCCCCGCTGGACCCCAAAGGGGGATCTGTGGGGGGACAGTGGGCACCAAGAAGACTTCAGAGGGGTTAAAGCCACCTGCCTAGAGACGCTGGAGCCCTGGGGTGCTCCAGAGAAGCTCCAGAGAAGGAGAGAGCACAGAGAGAGCTGGGAACCCTCTCCCTGCATTCCCCATACAGGAGTCTGTTCAAGCCCAAGGCTGTCAGCACACCACGATGAGACAGAAGTGCCTCCAACACAAAAGCAGCTTCATCCTTCTGTCAACAGGACCTCCTTTTTTGTTTGCCATCACACTCCTACCCCCAGACAGGTTGTGTTTTCCTTCCTGGTGTCTCAACAAAACCTAAACCCGTAATTGCTCCCATTGCACAACCAGGAGTGACAGTTTATTAGCAATGCTTCCTGACCTAATTTATACCAGTGTCCTCCTGCTTTTCCCTTCACTGTGGGCAAACAGACCTTTAGGCTTTCTGAGAGGAAGTTGAACCCCAGCAGCAATGAGTGCATAGGCCGCAGCTCTGGAGCAATCCTATGCCCTCGCCTGCCTCAGTTTCCCCCAGTTGCACCAAAACGGAGCTCTGTGGCACCACTTGGGTTTGGGGTTTTGGGCTGCACAGGGCATGGCAGCCTTGGATGCTCTCTGCCCTTCACAAGAAAGCCCAAGAGCTCCCTGGCAGGGGTCTTCTTAACATGTGTGTGGCACTGGGTAATTTGGCTGGAGCTGACTTGAATTGGAGGGAACACACAGAAAATGAACAGGAAGGCTGAGAAATCGATGTGAAGATTGCAAAGATTGCTCCTTGTTCTGGGCAGGGACCACGGGGGCCTTCTGGTGGGAGAGTGGCTGAATCAAACTGCATATGGGAATGGAGGTATGGGAATGGGACTGTATCCTGCTCCCATGCTGTCTCCCGTGACCAGATCTGGGGCTGGCATCTTCCTGTGCCAAGCTTGTTGCTGGGCTGGCACCACTGGGGAGCTCCATCTTTCCCTCAGGGAAATGCCTCCCTGTGGAGGGGGATGCTGTGCCAGAGACTGATGCACCAGAGAAAGGGTCGGTGCAGAGGGAGGATGGGGCCGGGGTAGCCATGGGTTCAAGGCAAAGCGCTGCTGCTCTCTGCCCTGGCCTTGGGGGCAGCGAGGGGGTGTGGGTGTCCCTGCACCCAGGGGCTGGTGACACAGCAAAGCAAGAGCCCCGGGGCAGGAGGGTTTGCATGGCCACGTAAATCCTGGCCTCAACACTACAACACAGACCAGGTGGGAAACGCCTCAAAAAGTGACTTCTCTACCTGTGGCACAGCCTGGGCTTTGGGCAGTGCCAGTCTGGATGGACTGTGAGAGCAGCCAGATTCACTGCCAGCATGACCTTCCCTTTTCCTGACCTGTGGTGGGAGACCTGCCACACTGGGGTCTGTAGGCATTTGCTACCATCCTTTCCAGACCCCTTTTAGGATAAATGAATTACTTTAAACCTCACTCAGTACATTTTTCAGACTGCAGTGGTGAGGATGTCCTGGAGCTCTACTGAGGAAAAAGAAATGTCGGGCAAATTCCAGGGGTGGTGGCTCCCCCAGATGCTCTCACCAGCCATCCCCTGTTAAATGGCTGCCCGCTGGCAGCCCAGCTCTGGCAGCACAAGGAAAAATGAGACCAAGCTGCATTTTTTTTTCCCCGTTGTCAATCCAGCAAACTTTTACAGCTTTTCTGCCAGGTCCTGTCCCCTGGGTCTCAGGGGAAGGAGCCACCCCAGGAGGGGGAAGAGCGGAGGAGCCTGTCTGGCCACCAGTCCCCATCATGCTCAGAAAAAAAAAAAAGAATAAGAGAAAATTGTGCTGGATTTTTTTTTTGTTTGGTTGTTTTGGGGTTTTTAAAATATATATGGAGGTTTTGTGGCTTTGACGCAGTTTCCTGAAAATCCTGCCTCATCCTGCCAGGGACTGAGCAAATGCACATCCCAGCCCTCGGCCTTGGGGAGAGAAGGAGGAGAAGCCAGGGAGGGAGAGAAGAAAGCCTTTGCCAAACTGGCCTGACCAGAATGTGACACAAGAGCAGGAAATGAGTCACTCCGGCAGGGCAGCTGCTCCCAGGCATTTGCATAGAAAGAAACCCCACCAAGCAGGGAACTACACCGGCCCTCATCCGGCTCCCCACGCTCCGGCCCGCAGCTGCCGGACCCGCTGCTGCACCCACCAGCACCCTCCAGCACCCACCTCGGCCAAGGTGGTGACCCCTGGAGCATCATCCCTCCTGTGCAGCCCTGGATTTGGCCAGTTAACCTCAGACTGGGCTGTTCCACCCCGGATGTGCTTGAACCAAAGCAGAGCTCCCCTCCAACACCCTGACATGCAGTCCCCGTGGCCAGCCCTCGATGGCCACTTTGGCCCATGCTCAAGGCTCGGGGAAGAAGGGAGAAAGCCCAGCATTTTTTCCCCAAGAGGAGCCCCAGTTACACATCCATTGCACAAGGGTAAGGCTCTCCCACGGGGCCAACGAGGGCATCACCATCCCTGTACCCAGCACACCATTCCAGACCTGTTCCCAGCCTCCAGTGTCAGATGTGGGTGTCACTGGGAACCTGCTTTATGTGCTGTGGGGACCAGGCTGCACACCCTGCTTCCGGTCCCTTTTTATTAATGTCAGAGGACAGGATGTTTCCCCTGCAGATGCACTGCATACACACCTGTGCATCTTCTCCCAAGAGGTATTGGGGAGGGAGGATGCCACAGCAGGCAGGTGGCAGTGTGTGAGGGACGAGTGTGATTCCATGGGATGGCTGGGCACAAGTGGTACATGTTGGTGGTGTGTCCTGGGCTGGGTCAGCAGGTGACCATGGGCACCTCTGCGTTGTGCCCCTTCCATGGGGCTGCTTCCTTCCTCCTCCACCCCAAACAGGAACAGGGGATGGCCATAAGCAGACAGATTTAATGTTGGAAGCCAGACTGTTGCTGCCCTGCTGGTTCCTTAAACCCAGCTTTAGAACTTAAACTCCAGTGAAAGCCTTCAGCAGCGTGTTAATCACATGGGGGAGGGTGGAGGGAGCTTTCTCCATCACACTGAGCCACCTCACCGGCCTGACATGGAAGGGCACAGATGGGGAGTGATGGTTTTTCTCTGATTGGTTAATTCAGTTATAAATGACCCAAGAAACACAACACTTGGTATCACTTCCAGAGCACTCAAAGCTTCTGGGGAAGGGGCAGGGCTGGGTGCCAGAGCCTTCAGAAGTGTTCCCAAGAGAGTGTGGTGGCAGACAAGGATGGTGTCACATTTACAGCCAACTACTCTGTAAATCTCTGCAAACACCCTCCCTCTACCATCAGCTCAGCAGGGCCCCAAGCCTAAACACCAAAATGAGTTTAGTACCTCAGCTCTGCGGAGCAGCCAAGTTCATCCCTGCTCCCAGAGACCAGATTGTCTGTACTAGGCAATGCCACCTCAATGCCAGATGCTAGTGACAAGTCCTGAGCATCCTGGCTCTGTAGGGTGTACCTGCATCCAGTCAGTGCTCATCGAGGGCTCAGCAGAGATGCTGGGGACACAGGGGGCAGGCAGTGGTCTTTCCAGAGCAGGACTAAGGGCTGCTGAAGGGAGACTGCTGGCAAAGGGGAATGTTGGCCTGGCAGTGCCTGGGAAAACTGAGCCTTAAGGGAGGTTGATGAATGTACACCAGGACTCAGCTACAAACCATCTCTGTGGCCCCTTGGCATGGTCTGGGACACCCACACCACGATCCTGATGGAGGGGAGAAAAAAAGCATGGGTAGGCTTTCTGCAGCTTACCCTGCTGGTGTTCATCAGCCACCCAGCACTGTCAGGAAGGGTTTGGCAGAGGGGGCCCTGTCTATAGCCTTCCTCCAGGCAGCTCCTGCTGGTTGTGGAAAGGCTGCAATACCCAACCTGGCTTTGGGGCTTCCCTTGCCAAGGGAGTTCCTCTGGCACGGGCAGGGAGATGGCATCATCCAGATTTGGGTATAACGACAGAGTGCCAGGGGCATCCCAGGACAGAGGGATGCAGGATGCATCTTTCAGCTTGGCTAAGGCCCATCCCATCCACCTTCCATTTTTAAGTACGGGTAAATACCAACCAGCTTCCCCAGCACAGCCACAGTGGGAGTAGAGCGGGGCCTGAGAAGCCCCTGCAGAAGAACCCTGTGCTGGCTGGGGTGGGGATGGTGGCTGTCACTGGAGGCCGTCTGGTACTGTGTGTGTTTATAAAGAAGTGAGAGTCATGAATAGTTTTGCGCTGACTTTTCGAGGAGAGGTTTGCCTGCACACAGCCTCCGCCAGCCGACTGCGGTTCTGACACATCTCATGCTGCCCTGCCCAGCTCCCACCAGTCCTGGCTGCCGGATGGCTTGTAAAACCCTGGAGGAGAGGTACAGCCCATGGGCTTTGAGGCCTGGCAGAGGAATTACATGGCAAACCGCTCCCTTTTCAGGAATTGGCACTTGAGCCCTCCAGGGGCTCTGGAGTGGGTGTGCAGGAATGGAGGGGGACGGCCGAGGGGTGATACGGGGTGAGCCCCAGTCCTGCAGCAGAAGCCATTACTGTCTCCTTATCAGAGTGTCTCTTGGCAGCACCTGAGACGCACAGGGGTTCCTGTAGGACACAGTGCGGAAAGACCTGGATAATCCCCATGCTGGGAGTGGCGTGGAATGCTCATCCCTCTAGCAGGCCGCCCCGGGTGGTCCAAGGCACTGGGGATAGAGGGTGCTGTAGCAGACACCAGTGAGCAGTGTCTCCAGACGTTTTGGTCGGTAGCTTTGAGGCTGCAGATGGGGAATTCCTGCTAAATCCCTCCCAGAGGCAAATTGCCATCAGAGAGCGTCACCCAAGGGTCAGGATTGGGCCAGATCCCAAAGCTGCTGACTGAGCCTTTGCCCTTTTTGTCACTCCACCACACACCTGACTGTGGACCCTGAGCATTTTTTGATGTAAACACTTTGTTTTGAGCCATTGACATTCTCACCAGTGGGAAATGGATTTACACCAGTAATGTGCTTTATTCCCAGTGGCTTGGCACATATGGCAGGGGTTAGAGATACAGTGTCCCACGAAACAGCTGCGGAAACATTTGGTGGGAGAGCTGTTAAGAGAGACACCTCTGTGCCCCCAGCTCAGGCAGAAGGTGCTGGCGCTGGTGGTTCGGGAGAGACCCCAGGGGACAAACGCTGTTGCTCTGCACAGGGAGGAAACACACCTTAAAGGGTCCTGTGCAAAGTAACAGCCCCTCTAGAAGCCAGTCAAGAGGGCACAGGAGGCTCTTGAGGGCACTTATCCCAGAATATTCTGAGTTGTAAGGGACCCACAAGGATCATCGAATCCAGCTCTTGGCTTGCACAAGACATCTTCAAGAATTAAACTTCCTCAGTGTGCCTGAGTGCGTTTTCCAAATACTTCTTGAACTCCGGCAAGCTTGGTGGTACGACCACTTCTCTGGGGAGCCTGTTNGGGTAAATACCAACCAGCTTCCCCAGCACAGCCACAGTGGGAGTAGAGCGGGGCCTGAGAAGCCCCTGCAGAAGAACCCTGTGCTGGCTGGGGTGGGGATGGTGGCTGTCACTGGAGGCCGTCTGGTACTGTGTGTGTTTATAAAGAAGTGAGAGTCATGAATAGTTTTGCGCTGACTTTTCGAGGAGAGGTTTGCCTGCACACAGCCTCCGCCAGCCGACTGCGGTTCTGACACATCTCATGCTGCCCTGCCCAGCTCCCACCAGTCCTGGCTGCCGGATGTCTTGTAAAACCCTGGAGGAGAGGTACAGCCCATGGGCTTTGAGGCCTGGCAGAGGAATTACATGGCAAACCGCTCCCTTTTCAGGAATTGGCACTTGAGCCCTCCAGGGGCTCTGGAGTGGGTGTGCAGGAATGGAGGGGGACGGCCGAGGGGTGATACGGGGTGAGCCCCAGTCCTGCAGCAGAAGCCATTACTGTCTCCTTATCAGAGTGTCTCTTGGCAGCACCTGAGACGCACAGGGGTTCCTGTAGGACACAGTGCGGAAAGACCTGGATAATCCCCATGCTGGGAGTGGCGTGGAATGCTCATCCCTCTAGCAGGCCGCCCCGGGTGGTCCAAGGCACTGGGGATAGAGGGTGCTGTAGCAGACACCAGTGAGCAGTGTCTCCAGACGTTTTGGTCGGTAGCTTTGAGGCCGCAGATGGGGAATTCCTGCTAAATCCCTCCCAGAGGCAAATTGCCATCAGAGAGCGTCACCCAAGGGTCAGGATTGGGCCAGATCCCAAAGCTGCTGACTGAGCCTTTGCCCTTTTTGTCACTCCACCACACACCTGACTGTGGACCCTGAGCATTTTTTGATGTAAACACTTTGTTTTGAGCCATTGACATTCTCACCAGTGGGAAATGGATTTACACCAGTAATGTGCTTTATTCCCAGTGGCTTGGCACATATGGCAGGGGTTAGAGATACAGTGTCCCACGAAACAGCTGCGGAAACATTTGGTGGGAGAGCTGTTAAGAGAGACACCTCTGTGCCCCCAGCTCAGGCAGAAGGTGCTGGCGCTGGTGGTTCGGGAGAGACCCCAGGGGACAAACGCTGTTGCTCTGCACAGGGAGGAAACACACCTTAAAGGGTCCTGTGCAAAGTAACAGCCCCTCTAGAAGCCAGTCAAGAGGGCACAGGAGGCTCTTGAGGGCACTTATCCCAGAATATTCTGAGTTGTAAGGGACCCACAAGGATCATCGAATCCAGCTCTTGGCTTGCACAAGACATCTTCAAGAATTAAACTTCCTCAGTGTGCCTGAGTGCGTTTTCCAAATACTTCTTGAACTCCGGCAAGCTTGGTGGTACGACCACTTCTCTGGGGAGCCTGTTCAGTGCTCCAGAACCTTTTTAAACCTTTAAAAAACCAGAACCTTTTTCTGATATGCAGCCTCAACCTCCCCTGACACAAATTCAGGCCGTTTCCTCGGCTCTTGTCCCTGGCTGCCAGAGAGCAGAGATCAGTGCCCGTCCCTCCTGTTCCTCTGGCGAGGAAGTCGCACACAGCCATGACGATAGTGCCCAGCACCAGCTGTGACCCAGACGTGCACTGGGTTCCCTTTTGATGGGCCGGCACTGCGAGCAGCGCTGGCCGCGTAAGGATGCTGGCGGCCGGGCAGGGTGGCCCTAGGGCCGATGCAGCGGCCGGACGGGACGGGGCAAGCCCGGCCCCGGGGAAGGCAGCGGCGAGGCGGATTGCCGGGCCCCACCGCGGGCCGTGTCCCCTTTACGGCCGCGGGGCGGGGCGGGGGCGGCGCGGGTGACGCGCG
>VWZN01022541.1:174161-194176 GCA_013396955.1 Regulus satrapa
GTGGGTGTGGGGGCGGGGGGGGGGGGGGGGTTGTCTCTGGAGTGGGCTGGGAAGAGCTGAGCTGTGGATGGCTCCAGATGAGGCAGTTGGCAGGGAGTGATGTTCCGGATGGCTGTGTCTCTCTGAAATATGAGTAAACATTGTCAGAGCAGCCGACTGTATGATCTGGGGCTTCGGGAGGGCTGATCTGCCTTTTCTTCCCTCCACCCATCTCTCCCCGTTCAGGATCCCCCATTTGCTCGGCATCACCCCGTTCTCCTCTCCCTGCCTTGGTGACCTGGAAGCTTCATCCTAGAGCTGTAGCTTCGGAGAAAGGGAAGGAAAATCCCGCACGTCCTAATGGAGGCAGTGTTTTCCCTTGCCATACGACAGCTTAATCTAAACCCTCGTTTGAGCCAGTTATTGTGTGGCTTTAAAACCCTGTCCCCTGGAAACTAGTCTCCCACCCCCTTCCCTCCCAGTCAATCCTGGTCGGTGGAGCCGAGCTCCAGGGTTTGGTGCTGGGCCACACGCAGACACAGATCGATCACGCTGGGGGGTGGGTTGGTATTTCTGTGGCAGTGATTTTTATTGCTGGTTGCGGTTGTTGAGCTCTTGGTAAGTCGGGGGGGGGGTTGGCGTGCACCGTAATGGGCTTGTGCGTGTGGCAAGGGGAGAGAGAGGGTAATGTGATTGCATCCTTCTGCTCATTATCCGCCTGCTAGAAGGGGGGGCCGCATCCCTCTCCCCGTCTGAATCCATGTGGAGCTGCCGCCTCTGCGGTGGGAGCAGGTTTTCCCTGCAGGTGAACTCTTCTGCGCTCAGACAAAGGGCTGGGGGTGCTGGTGCCTCCCTTTGTTCTTTTCCTGTCCTGGTGCACCCGCCTCTGACGGCAGAAAGCCCCTTGAAGCGTGCCTCTCAAATGGATGGAGCGGAATAAATGTGCTGCGAGGTCTCTGTCCCCCTCACAGACCCTTTGGGGACAGTGCGGGGGGGGCTGCTGCGCTCCCCCTTCCCTCTGGTATTGTGCTAGCCCCTTAGTGATGGGGGTGGCCAGATCCAGGAGGGAATTACTGCAGCTCTCCTGCCACAGCTGCACCGTTGTGGCTGAGGCCTGTGAGCTCTGTTTTGGTCAGAGGTAGTTTGGGTGGAGGGGGTGGGGGTGGAGCCTGCCCCCATCAAGGGAATGGGAGCACAACTGGGGGCTATTTTCCTGCCTCTGCCTGCTGGCATCCTGCACAACGGGGCATTTGGGCAGGAAACTGGAAATAGTGCCTGGTGTGAAGACCACCCCTTTATAAAAGCATCTCCCGAGCAGGTAAGCCCAGGTAAAACCAAGGCCTATCTTCCAGCTAAGGAATTTACTCAGAACAGGGGAGAAAAAAGATCATTTTAATCTCTGCCACAACCTAAAGTCTGGACGGGGAAGTCAGGGTATTACCCTAAGTTAGAGGTAAGCAGAGGTGGGGAGACCTGCTAGGCATCAGGAAGTCCATGGCAGTGTGGGGAAGCAATCCTGGAGATGGGAGCTTTCTTTGCTGTTGGTGGTGCCTTGCAGAACGTGGACCCTGCTAGCTGCCCCCATCCAGGCACTTCTTCTCCTGGTCCTCCCCATGGAGGAGGTGGTTCCTGCTACAGTCCATGAATGCACAGGTTATTAATCTCCATTTACCAAAGTGCTTTTCGGCAATACGATAAACGATAAGGTGAAGAACAAAAACCAAACCTTCCTCTCTTTATGCATTAAAACTGCCCACTGAAGCCTTCCTCGGGAAGTACTCCTCCTTCCCAAAACACAAGACCTGGCTTAGCAGGAGAGACAGGAGGCATATGAAAAGACAGCCTTCATGTACACGCTGCATCCAGTAACTGTTTACGAAGGCATTTGAGGAAAACCTTGTGCTTCCCAAACAGTGGAGGCTGGGAGCGTCTGTCAGTTTGGGGGATGGAGGTATCCAGGGGAAAAGGAGCCCATCAGCCCATTTCTTCTGGGTCTGGTGGAGGGAGCAGGCATTGATGTTTTGAAGGTCAAGCAGAAGTCGCGAGCTGGTCCTGTGGCAGCTGTGCTGGCTGGCAGGTAAGGGGAAGCCACCATAATAGCCACCTGGTTTTTCTGTGAGTACAATCTCACCAGGGAATGAGGAGCTACCATTGTTGGTCCTTTCTGCTCTAGAAAATGGCAGTGGGTCACAGCTGGAAATGGCTTCTCTGGTTGTACACTGACTACTGGCAGTGCTTCCCCAGTCCCTGTGCCGTTCTCAGCACATCCCATAACATTTGTGTCTCCACCACATCCTCTTCGAAAGAGGACAATGAAACTGAAAAGGGGAAGCAGGGCACACTAAAGGTACCTTGGACTGCCAAGCTTGAGAAGGCAGTGCTGGTCTGCCAGAGACCTGAGGAGCTGGATTTTTGAGTCAGAGGATGAAATGCCAGATAGAGAGTGAAAGACTCCTTATGTGAGGACAGAAACTGAGCGTCAGCTATGGCTCACATGAATCAGCAGGACTGGAGTTGTGCAGGGCAGTTCCCCTGGCTCCCTGGGAGGATGGAGCTGACTGGGGTCTGAGCTGTCGAGCTCTGATGGCCGAGTCAAACCTGGAAGATAAATGATACTTCAGGGGCCTGAGATCAATAGTGTCAAAGGCTGGTCCGTAATCGGGTGAGATTAAAAACCAATGACAGGCCTTCTCCTAGGAGCAGAAGTCAGCATGTTGAAAGAAAGCAGAAGGGTTTGCTCCTTTACAGTTAGTCCCTGGTGGTGCCCACATCCAAAATCCACCTTCCCCAGCTGCCCTCTGCGATATCAGTGATTTCCCTTTTCAATCAACATCGACCACATCCTGCAGGTCTCCTACACCCGAGCCCTCTTCACTGGTCCCTCAGCAGCTGGTCTAGAGTGCTCCTGTCCTTGAGAGAGCGGCTGAGTTTAAGACAAAAGCAGTGTAGTCTGGTGCTGGCCACCAGCCTCAGGGACTGCAGGAGGTAGAGAAGGAAAGGAGATGCTGAAGCAGGAGGTCATATTGATGCTGTGGGTACCGTGATCTGCCATGTTTTGCAAAGATCCTTGCTTTGAGATAGAGAGCATACTGGGGAGAGGAGTTTGGTGACTACTGTTGCCTTTGGTCCTCAATATGTTATTTTTATCTGTATTTATCAGTTAATGGATACCATGAGTATTTAGCCACGCAGGAGACAGGTGGGGGTGCATGCTTGTGCCAGTTTTGGGGGTGCTGATGTTGAATCTTGTCATAGAAGTGGTTTTTCTCCTGCTTGGGTGCTAAGCGGGGAGCTGTGTCCCCTGGTTGGCAACAGCCACAGCCTGGCATGGAGAAGATGGGACTGATTTATTTGCAGGAGCAAATTAAAATAAACTTGAGTCCCTTCTTTTCCGTGCATTCAGAAAGGGGTGCACAGGGTGCAGGGCAGGGCCCTGCTGTGGCTGCTGTGAAGGGCACTAGGAAATACGACGTTGCTTCTCTTCGGCGGGTGCAAGGGCAATTGAAGTAGAAGGGGCCACGCTGTCTCCTGCTGCTGCCCCTTTTGCGCACACAAGGAGCTGTAGATGCCGTTTGCCTTTGCCCCGGGCTCCTCTTCCCCTTCCTCCCCACTCCCCCACCCCTTCCCCGCCAGGAAGCCTGGCCTTTGTGTGAAGTGATGCCTCCTGACATCAGCCGGGCGCACGATTTCCTCCGCAGCAGGGAGGGTGCGCGGGCAAGGAGAGGGGTGCCGCTTTCCCCAGGGGGTGACGTATGGTCTGGTCTTGCTGGAGCACAGGTGACAGCATTCCAGGGGTGGCTGTGTGGCCCATCTGGAATGCTGTGGGGAGGTGGCTGTGCCCAGCAATACTGGTACAGTGACTCAGTGGAGCTTTGCCTGCTTGTGCTGTTCTGCCTGAAAACACACCAGCCAGCGTGTTGCTTTTTGCTGCCTAAGACTCTGATGGCTTCAGTGCCATCTTTATGGGACCCCTTGCATTGCTGGCCTTTATGTAGCTGAAGTTTAAACAGCACTGGATGCGGGGTCTTGCTCTGGGGTTGGCATTGCAGTGCCGTGGAGCAGAGGTGGTAGGAGCAGGGCTGATGTCTCCTGCGGGCCAGGGCTGCACCAGAGCTCTGGGAGCGTCCTGCTGTCCATGCAGACATGACTCTTTGGAAAGGGCAGGTTGCACCTTAGCTGCAGGGGCATTTGCAGGGTGCGGGCTTCTCCTTGGAAAGGGGCTAGTACAGCACATGGGAATCGGCCAAGTGCCTGCCAACAAGAAGCCACAACTGGCACCTTGCCAGGAGTTTGGGGACCTTGCATCACTTTAATTTGAGATGTGTTTACTGGGGACGGTATTTTGCAGCTGGCTGGCTGGAAACTACAGGTCCCAGCATGCTCCCTCACGTGTCACCCAGAGGGAGTGTGGTACCACGGGGATTGTAGTCTCAGTGTTTGCCACTTTAGGGTTTTGCAGTAACTGTAACTGGGAAGGACTGTGATTCAGCATCCCTGGGCAGAGCCAGGCTGCAAGACATGGGACTGGCCTCTGCCTCCTGTTTTCCTATCCTTCTGCCACCCACTTGCTCAGTGCAAGACCAGGTTGGCCTTTTTATGTCACCAGGCTGGGGAGGGGATCTGGTCCTATTCTTACTCATTTGCAACGTAAATATTTTGGTCCCGAGTACGTTGCTGGGAACTGGGTGTCACGTTGAGGAGCATGATTCATTCATGCTGTTGCTGCTCGGAGCACAATGATGCAGTCTTGGGACCGGTCCCAAAGATTTCCTGTGAGCGTGGCTGGTGGGGAATTTGGGACGTCACGTTCGACTAGGTCAGAGCCCTTTTTGCACCATTCCTGCAAGCCAGGATACTGTGCCATGCCTAGTGTATTTGGGACTTGCCATCCCCAAAATGTGGTCACTGTGAGTGGCTTGCATTTCCAGAGGGAGAAATAATGAAGAAGAGCAAGGCTGAGCTCCAGTTCTTGCCTTCTCCAGCTGCTGATGTGCAGAAAATGTTGCAGGGCATTGTGCCTGCTCCCAGTCAGCCTAAGAAGTAAAGGTGCAAAGCAATGCAAGTTGAAAACCTGCTTCACATCAAGGAGACTCGGGCAGAGTTTCTCGGGTGGGGCCAGAACATCCCTGTGTGTTTTAGAGGGTTGTGGGACACCCTGAGGTGAGACACTGGGCAGATGGCCTGGAGCAGTGGAAGATGTCCCTCCATCCCATGCTTGCACTGGCAGTGCTGTGCTGCCAGAAGGGACCTTTCTTGTCCCGCTTTGGTCACTGGTGCAGGAGGGACTGGACCCTGCACCCCAGGACTGGTTCCCTCCATCCCACCATGTCACTTTGTCCTCCCCGTGCCGCCGTGAGCCAGATGTGGGCAGTGCCCAGATTCATTCTGGCATCCTTCGTTAGACGGTGTTTGTTCATGCTGCATTTTTCTTTTTGCTGGCTTGTTTGGACACGCACTGGTACATTCACGGCACTCAGGCAGTAACGTGAGTCTCTTTCCCATTAGGAAAGGGGCCAGGATTTGGGGGGGCTGGGAGGGTGGCTTAAGCAGTAGTTTTTGAGATATTTCCTTCTGCTGCCACACCCTGCGTGAAAGAGCAATATCCGCGGCTTCAGCTGCTATCGCAAGGCTCTGAACGTCTCTCTTTTAATATAGATTGGTATCATTTTGCATTTTAAAGTAAAAACACGCTGCAAGCTGCAGACAGCTGTCGGTTGGCAGCTTTGTTTGAACATCTGGTATTGCTGGGCTGCTGTTCAGCGCGATCTAACTATGGGATTCATAAAGATTATAATCCGGGCTTTCAGATTCTCAACAACCACCTCACAAAAAAAAAAAAATTGAGAAGAGAAAAAATCCATCAGGGAGGCAGTGGAGGGTCCTTGGTGTTCAGCAGACTGTGGTCATGGTCACTGGGGTGAAGGGACTCGCTGTGTGTTTCCTTGGCTGTCTGCAGGTGCTGACAGGCTGTTTCCAGCCTGCAAAATGCCAGGCACTGGGGAGCTGTAGAAGTACGAAGTCTTTTTCCCCCTTCTGTTTTTTCCAGTTTGTGTGCTGAATCTGGTCTCATACTCCTCTGGGTGGTGTCTGGCGCTGGTGAGCTGAAGCAGCAGATTCTGCTGTGGCTTTCAGTAGATGTTTGTAACAGTTGTCTGCAGCAGCAGGACTTGGTTTCTTTTTCTTTAAAGTAAGTGATGGAGGAGCCAAGGCTCGCAGTAAACATCTTGGAATGTCAAAACCTCATTTCCAAGAGAAATTGAGTCCGCTTTTCTTGAAGCAACTGAAAGGTTGAGATAGCCACCTCTCCATGGTAAGCCCCATCCATCCTTCTGTGAGTCAGGCACTTTCCTTGGCACCTTTGAGAATTAAGCGACCTCTAAGCCCCTAACGAGTTTTATAAATCTTGTTAGTTGATCTGCATTTTTGCAAAGCTCTTTGAATCCAGCCTATTGGCGCATAAGTCACCTTGACTTTCCTCAAGGCTTTGACTCCCAATTCACTTTCAGGCTCCATTTGTCAGTTGTAGGTGCACAAAAACATCCCCCTTATCTTTATTAGAGAAAAAAAAAAATAAGCTGCCTGGAGAAATGTAGCTGCACTCTAGTTGGTACAGGCCAGTAATAGAGGTGCATATAAACCTGTTCTGCCCTTGTTTGTGTTGATTTAACTTACCAGTACAAATTAAAATAGCCTTGAGCGGTTGGAAGTTTAACTGGATCAGTTGGGAGGAAAAAAAATAAAATCATGGCCTTTAAATCAAAGAAGGGTTTTCTTTCTAGTGCTGCCTGAGTCTGAAGAGGTGCTTTGTGCAGCTGGACCCCTTTTCTTTGGCTCACCAAGAGACACTGATGGGGCATGTGGCTGCAGGTCATTGCCAGTGGTCTCATGGCCAGGACGTGGGCGCCACGTGGGTGTTGCTGCTGCCGCTCTGCTCCTCAGAGGTATCTGAGTCCCCCTTAAAACCTGTTAATGCTCCCATTCCTGCCAGGCTCCCTCCAGAGCAGAAACTAGAAATCAGGGGGGTGGGAAGCTAAAGGAGCTGTTGTTCAGAGCTCAGGGCTTCCCATGGCAGGACTCAGCCTGGTGGGTGAGGAGTGGAGATCTTTAGGCAGGGGAGAGGCTGCTCAGCCTGCAGTGGGAGCAAGGGTGGAAGAGGCTGGCTGTGTTTCACCCCTGCAGGGAGAAGGCTCTGAGATCACACAGGCCAGCTGGATCTTGAATCCAAGATGTTTATTTGGAAGGGGGAGCGAGGGTTTCTCAATTTTGCAGGGCTTGCAGATGGGGGTAGGTTTGCTGCCAAGCAATAGGATGGGTCTTTGCAGGATGGCTCCATTGTAAGGCAAGCCATTGCCCCAGCCACAATTTGGGGACAACTGGCTGAGACCCTGAGATTTTGTCACATTGGGAAGATCTTGGAATTCAGCGGAGCTAGACAAGACTGGGACAGCGGCAGATCGAGGCAGGATTGGGGGTGCTGCCAAAGCTTGTTGAATTTTTTATGGGGGTTATAGAAGGAGCGACTGGGAAATTATATGTCAGAGTAATAGGGTTTGTGTGAGGAGCAGGACTTTGTGATTCAGCTGAGTTTCAGCACTGAGTGATCTCCCTTTGCTGCCCAAACTGCCACCACTGGAGCTGGCAGAGTGCTTCTGAGAGCCAGCTGGGGGAGATATTCCCACCAAAGACAGACTGCTCTTTTTTTTTCTGGATTATTTATTTATCTGTATCTGTGGTTGGGTAGGGGCAGATGTATGAAAACAGACATGAGGGAGAAAAGGATGGTAGGGCCCCCCTAATGTCCATATAAATTGATTGAAGCATTTGAGAAACCACAAGCACAAAGTGTGCTGAAGGCAGAAAGGGGTGGGACTTATTAAATGATCTTTTAGGCTCTGAAAAACTGTGAAATCTGGTGAATCCCACTCAATACAGTACAGGCCCCAGATTTTATTTTCTGGCATGGTGGGGATGAAGCAGTGCTGGTCATGGGGACCAGTTGTGCTCCAGGTGTTGGTGTCAGTCTGAGCTCCCAAGTGGCTGGAAACAGTTGCTCAAGGCACTTGGATGTGGGTGTCTGAAACTTTCTGGATGTCATAAACCCCTGCACTTTTCCTGCAGTGTACCAGTGCTGGTGCTCCTGAGTTGGTTACTCCAAGGGCATTTGGTGCTGGACAGGGCAGGTTTGTGCCAGGGCCTACAGCCAGGGCCCTGTGCTGGAGATGGCTCAGCAGCAGGGTCAATTTTGGCACTGATTTATAAGCAGCCCTAAACCTGCACATTTTCCACCTAAAACTGGAAAGTGGGGAAAAGAGCTCCTCCCCTGCATCTTCCCCTGATGTCAAAGAGGATGCAGACCTTGTCCTTCATAAACGCAGAGCTGATCCCTGTGACTCTTCCTGGCTCTCCTCGCTCCCAGGCGAAGGTGACCTGTACTGCCCTCCCACCAAAAGCTGGCCAGGGTGGACTGTTGGCCAGTGTTCCCACACTGGGTAAGAATCTTTTCTTCCTCTTCCCAACAGAAAAAGTTTCTTGAGTTCCTCACTACCCCAAGGTACAGGGCAGGTCTGCAGCCGTGGCCCTCAGAGATGGTCTTTCCATCTTACTCTTGCACCACCCAAATGCATCTGCTGTCCCTGTGGCATTGGGACACAATGTGGGAGCATTGTCCCTGATGTTGTCTCTCCTGGCAAATACGGGCAGGAATTGGCCCTACTGGCCAAAGGCCCAGTCAGTAGTGAGGTTCCCCAAGGCTCAGTTTTGGGACCAGTCTTGTTTAGTACTAGAAAGGCTCTAGAGAGAGATCTGGACAGGCTGAACCCATGGGCCAAGGCAAATTGTATGAGGTTCAACCAAGTGAAGTGCTGGATCCTGTACTTGGATCACAGCAACCCCACACAGTGCTGCAGGCTGGGGGGCAGAGTGGCTGGAAAGCTGCCCAGCAGAAATGGACCTAGAGATCATGAACCAGCAGCTGCCCAGGTGGTCAAGAAGGCCAGTGGCATCCTGGCTTGTATAGCAGTACTGTGGCCAGCAGGACCAGGACTGTGATCATCCCCCTGTACTCAGCACAGCACCTCAAATCTCATGTTCAGTTTTGGATCCCTCACTACAAGAAAAATATTGAAGTGCTGGAGCAGATCCAGAGAAGGGCAGCAGAGCTGGTGGAGGGTCTGGAGCACTGTGAGGAGTGTCTGAGGGAGCTGGGGGTGTTTAGCCTGGAGAAAAAGAGGGTCAGGGGAGACCTTATCACTCTCTACAACTGCCTGAGAGGAGGGTGTAGCATGGTGGGGGTCAGCCTCTTCTCTGAGACAAGTAACAAGATGAGGACAAGCCTCAAGCTGTGCTAGAGAGGGTTCATGTTGGGAATCAGGAAGAATTTCTTCACTAAAAGGGAGGTTAAGCATTAGAATGGGCTGCCCAGGGAGGTTGTAGAGTCACCATCCCTAGAAGTGTTCAAGAATGGCCATTAGTACTAATGGTTTAGTTGACAAGGTGGTGTTCAGTCAAAGGTTGAACTCAAAGATCTTGGAGGTGTTTTCCAATCTTATGATTCTATGATTCTATCACCAGGGCTCATCTTTGTCCTGTTGAGCCAGCAGCATCAGTCATGACTCGCGTGGCTGCATGCTCGGCATGCAAACTAGCTTCTTGTCCTGGTATTCGTCTTCCTGGTGCATTTCCAGCTCCTTTTTTCCTCTTCTGCACATGCTGTGATTGAGTCTTGAGCCCCAGGTCTGGCAGAGGCAGTTTGCCCTGCTTTCACTGCTTCTTGTGCTTTGCATGGAGGGAGCCTCTGTTTTGAGGGGTACCTCACTATGGAGTGAACACCCAATATGAGGAAGACTTCTTTCTCCAGGACTTGCAAGGCTGCTGGTAGCGAGGTGATGTGTTTCCAGCCACCGGGCTCATCTGTCTACTCCTTAATCTCCCTCATCCTCCCAGTCTTTCCTCTCGAAGCAAATCTTCATCCCTATTCCAAGGACACTGACAGCGTAGCAGCTGGGCCATAGCTTGAAGTTGGGATTCAAAAACTACAGGTAGAGCCTGAGCCTCTTTCCCCTGTTTGTGTGAGAGGCACAGTATGAAGTAACCCCTATGGCCACAGTGAGCAGGGAGACACACAGAGGCCCAGGAAGGTGAATTAGCATCCTCAGGATCCTCCTGAAGGTTGCTTTCTGACAGAGAATGGGTCCCCATTTCCTCGCCTCCAGAAATCCTGCTGCTGGCCCCATGCAACACAGTGCCTTGTATTTTCTCCTTGTTAATGAGCTCTTCCTTTCTGCTGTGTGTAAACAAGGGAAAGAGCTGTTCCAGGCATCATCACAGCCCAGTGGTGATCCAGGACCTGCAGAGAAGTGTGGTCTGCCGTGCCCACTATCCTGGGATGCTCCAGAAGCCAGGTCTGACCTGGTTCTGCTAAAGCAGTCATGGCTCCATGGGAGCACCCAGCTGCTACATGCCAGTTGTGCTGCAGGGATGCCCTGTGCTGGGGAGGGCATAGGAGGTGGGACATGGGGCTGTGCTGTGGCATAGCTAGTGGAGATGGGACATGGGTCTAAGCCTGATGGTTTCTTCTCCAGGGAAGGCTCAGAGGCCAGGCAGCGTCTCACAAAGTGATGTAGACAAGCAGGAGGCATCTTCACCCACTCCAGCATGAGAACAGGGTGGAGAGTGCTCTTGCAAGAGGCACTGTACATCCTGTTCCCCCAAGCTGATGCTGATTATCTGGGCTTCAAGCCCTTTACTACAAAGCACCAGCTCTCCTGGTGCTCAGGGGTCCCTCAGTGCTGGGATCTCTTTTTATTCACTGCATGGCTGCTGCTTCCATCCCTTTCTAGCAAGGGCAGCTATTAATATCTCAGGCTGTTCCCCTCCCCTCTTCCTTCCCCTGTTGAGGATAAACCAGCCTGATCTCTGCACAGGGAGCACCGTGAGAAAAGCCAAAGCCTGGAGCGCTGTATGTGCTCTGGGCTGGCCAGAGGAGGCAAGACCTCGTGCTCTGGCTGGAGACCTTCCCTTCTGCCTGGTGCTTACTGTAAATGTGTGCAAGATGAAACCCCAAAGCATTTCCTTCCTGCCCCTTTAAGTGGATCAGCCTCCTGCTTGTGTTGTGAGGGCTGTGGGGATTTTGAAAGAGCTGGTTTTGCCTGGGTCTGGTCAGCAGGAGGCCACCAGCAGGGTGGGAGGGATGCTGCAGGGGGTTTGGGCTGTGGCAGTGCACGGTGCATGATCTCATGATTTGAGATCCTGGTTTGGGGGGCACCAGGGTGCTGTGCCCCAGATGTGCACAGTGTCGAGGCTCTGGTGTGTTAGCAGGTGGGGTGACACTTTCAGGAGGGATGAAAATAGCTCGTTGCATGGGTTTTTCTCAGAAAAAGGTCCAGCTGACAGTGGAGCGGGAGCCTGTGGGAGGCCTAGGAAGGTGAAAGGTTGCGCTCGCCTCCTTGGTCCAGGCCTTTTGGTGCATTAAAATTCAGTCACTGTGACTTCAGGCCCGTCTCCAGCAACATGCTGGGACATGTGTCTCAATGGGGGCTCTTGATCCCAGTCCCTGGGCTGAGCTGCAGGTGTCTGGAGCCATTCCCACAACAGGCATCTGCCCTTTGCAGCTTCCTCGCTCCGGTTCCACCTTCCTCCTCCTCCTCCTCACCCTTCCTGCCCCTCATGCTCCAAGCTGCTCCCTCCGTTCTGGCTTTCCGGTGACTGTAAACAATGTCCTTATTCACTCAGTGGCTGGGATTTGGCGGCGAGGGGAAGGCTTGGGCACAGAGGAGGAGGAAGGAGAGAGGCAGAGAAGTGAGTGTGCCTGTCCTGGGCCAGCTGTCCAGCTGTGGTTAAAGGTGCTCTGTGGGGCAGTCTGGCTCTCTGCTTCCCCAGTGTCCTACGGGAATGAGGGCTGTGCACTCCTGTGTTTTATCCACCTCCCCTGCTGTAGTACCCTCCAAACCCACAGACAGTTTCAGCTGAGTTTAATGGGAATTAGCATCCTGCAAGCATCCCACAGGTCAGTGTGTGGGCACTGGGTTGCTCTTGCAAGGTGAATGGCCCCGAAGGATGCACAGTGCTTATTAGGCATCAGAGAAGCTGCACAGCCTCCATTTGCCCTATGAGCACAGTAAGGCTTTTCACTCCAGCTCTTGTTTAAAACCACAGCAGCTCAGCAGGTCATGGGGCACCACTCTGCCTCTGGTGAAGCTGCCAGGCTCCTTCCTGATCCTGCTGGGAGCTGGGCAGGGGCTGGTGAGCACTCGAGCCCCCAGGGAAGGGGTGCCAGAGGCTCTCCCCTGCCAGCTCTCCCTGGGAGGCACACAAGGGGCCTAACCAGCCTCAGAGAACACAAAACCTTGGGGCATGTCATGGGATTTTGCTGCCCCGATGCTGGCCCCAGGGCAATGGGCTTCTGGGGGCTGCAAAGGGGGGATGAGGGGAGTGCTGGGCCTCAGGCAGGGCAGGGCCATAATCCACTGTTACTGTGGGCTCAGCAGTGACCACAGGCTTAGCTCTGCCCTTTGGGAGAGGACAGTGTTGAGACCAGCCTAAGACAAGTCAGGGGAGACATCTTGCCCACAGATTGCTCCCTGCCCTGGAGGTCTTGGCCGGTCCTTCCTACACCCCATTGCCCCCATTTACAGTGGGGGTTTTCCCAGCTAGTTGAGCTGGACCCAGTGTGTGTAACACATCAGGGGCTTGTGGTACTGCAGCCGTGCTCTCGGGTGAGAAGCATAGATGCCCTGTATGATCAGAGTTGTTTAACTCTTTATTACTATCTTCCTGTCTGCGGCTGCAGGTATTTAATGTTGCAGAAGCTCTCTGTTGGGACTGCCATGTACCCCAGCAGACATATCCCCGTGCCCTGCCTGGCAGGATGGATGTGTCCCATGCTGGGGTCAGCACATAGTCTGTGG
Organism: Regulus satrapa; assembly: GCA_013396955.1. Taxonomy (NCBI): domain Eukaryota; kingdom Metazoa; phylum Chordata; class Aves; order Passeriformes; family Regulidae; genus Regulus; species Regulus satrapa. Next base: position 187,046 of record VWZN01022541.1, read on the forward strand.
GGACTGAGCAGGAGGTGCAGTAAGGTGTGAAGGCAGGGCAAGCATGGTTTCCCTGGTGGTGGTTTCCTCTCAGCATGGGTAGCAATGGTCAGCAAGCCTTCTTCCAGCATAATCCCACAGGGACCAGCTGCGTGCATCCTCCCTGAAAAGACCTGGCAGTGCTTGCTTTGCTTCCTGCAGGGATGTCCCTCCAAGTAGTGTTTTGCTCCCAGTGCATGACCTTGGTACCCCAAACGCATCTGACTTGCCACAATGGCTGCTCAGGAATCGCCCTCCTTTTCCTGCATGGGAGGGAATGCACCCTTGCTCCCAAAGGGAAGTGAACTATATTGTCCCCTCCTTTGTCCTTCCACTGTCCTTTGGTGGTCCAGCTCCCTTGCAGGGTTGATGCCCACGGCGTGTTTGGAAGCTCCCTATATGGGCTCAACCCTTTTTGTACCCACACTTCATTTTTTTCCATGAGGAGGGGGGAGATTATGTTCATCTGCAGAATAAGCTGGTGTCCATGAACTAGCCCTGTCCCACTGAGGCCTACAGGGTCATGGTGGACCAGCCACATAACCCTAGCCACCGATTAATTTATTCATTAATGAGATGAATTCACTCTCAGCCGGTGTTGGAATAAGAACCATTTTTAGCATGCGTTTCGCAAACTGGCGACGTGTCTCGGAAAAGACAAACTGGGATCAGAGTTGCTCACAGCCTGGGAATGGTGCCTGTACGGAGGGAGCCTCAGTTCTCCCAGCATCAAGGTCATGCATGAAATATGAGAAATTACCCCGAGAAATTCTGATCCTGGAGGAGGAGGAGTTCATGACTTCAGAAATGCCAGATTTGGGAGGGGATGGAAGAGGAAGGGATATATTTTCCTTTTCAAAATACCTAAGGAATTCAGCCTGTGCTACATAGACAATGAGATTTTTGCCCCTCGGTGCCAGAAGGGGTAGTTCATATCCTTGTGTCTTGTTATGCTTTTGTTGCCGTGGGTGAAAAGCTGTCCCATTCCACTGCAATCCCAGACACGTACAGTTTTTTAATCACCTTAAAATCAAGAGAGTGGCTCAAATACGAGGTTTAAAGAAAGCACTGCATGTCCTCTATTCTCTCTGATTTCTATGGCTTTAGGTTGGGTTTTGGTCACTTTTTCCAGCTGTGAGGGGATATTAAATTAACTTATATGTATAAAAAGTTACTTTTACATATGTTTATGTGTATATTTGTGATTTCACATAATTGCATGGTTCCTGGAGTGGAGCAGTCTGAGGTTTGTTATAAAACACAAAGGTTGGCAGCTCTGCCACGGCAGCTGCAGGGCGATGGTACGTGCATGTCCGGGGCTGTTCGGTGCCTCCCTCGGGGGTTCCTCACACCAGTGGGGCTGGCAGGGTGACCTCTGCCCGCCTGGCATCTGCCACTGATAGGAAACCCTGCTTTACCCTGCAGGAGCATCCTGGCAGCACTGGGGGGAAGGACAGTGGCTGCCTCGGCTATGTCAGATACCTGGAGTGGGATGGGGATTTGGCCTCTGTGCCCAGCGAGCTGTTAGCCTCAGATCCTGTCCTCTGTTTTTTACCCACTGCTGTCCCAGCTGGAAGACAGGGAAGTCAGGCAGAGGATTGGGCTGCTCTTGGGGGCCCAGCTAGACTTGGCCATCCTCCTGGTGGGCCGGTGTGGGAAGGGTCTGGCTGTCCGTGGTGGAGATGGCGAATCTGTGGCAGGAAGGGAGGTGTAGGGAAGGGCTCGGTGCAAAGCTTGCTGTGTCCTCGCTGGCTGCCCAGTGTGGGGTGTGAGCAGCTCAGCCTGCACTGCACGACCTGCCCAACTCCCACATTCAACTGGCCTTCTGCAAGCAGGGGTGTTGGAAGGCATCTCTTTCTCTGGAGCCCAGGAGCCCACCTATGTGGGGCTGTTGTCCACCTGCTCCAAAGTTCTGCCTGGTGCTTGACCCCAAACCCTTTCCGAGAAGTCCCCAGCAGCTCCACACTCAGGCCTGGCTGCTGGCACAGCACCTAGGACACGGTTCCTGCCTGCACCCTAGGTTCTCCAAGGTTCAAGCAAGTGGTGTTGCACTCACTCTCCAGAACTCAGTTCCCACTGTGTTAAACCTGGGAGTGGACTGCAGCTTCCTGATGTTGCAGCAGCACAAATAACAACCATTTTACAATGAGGAAAAAAAAAGGAAATTTTTAATATATGCTTCAGATCTTTCTCTGTGTGGATGTTTCCAGCGATGCCCTTGGATGCTGCAGGCCCCCGTGTTTCTGTACGCAGGTGCAGCAAATGTCGCCCCGTGGGCTGGGGGTCTGCTTTGCTGTGACTGCCCCTCAGCCCTGTTCCAGTGGATGTGCTGTCTGTGTGTCTGTCTGCATGTGCCTGGGTGGGTGCACACGCGTGGGCCCCAGGCATGCATGTGGAGCGTGCCTGTGAGTGGGAAGCTGGGTTTTTTTAGCTCCTCATTATTATTAGTGGTAGGAGCCCAGTGACAGTAAGGCTGGAGGTGCCCGAGACCTTAAGAAAAACAACAGGAGGGAGGAGGCTTTGCATTCCTGCTCCTGAATTGAGTCGGAGGTGACAGCCTTTCCCTGCAATGCAATTAATCCCAGCAGCGCCTCTGCCACCCTCCCCCTCCTGCCTCGTCCAGGAATTAATTACTTGATTATAAATTCCCGAGTGGCGGTTTATAATAGCAATAATCCCCTCGAAATTCATTCTTGCTGCTGGTTTCTTTCCATCTCGCCCCCATCGTTGGGTCTGTAACGCCGCATCTCTGTGCCGGGCGAAGCCCTTCTCCTCACCCCGCTGGTGTCCTGGCTTTTCCCCTCAGTAAACATGAAGGGTGAATATTTGGAGTTGATTTTGAGGGGTGTTTTGGGAAGCCCTGCTCACGGGGATGGAGCCCTTCTCCCCTGGGCAGTGGGTTTCTCCTGGCTGCGAAGCGTGCAGGAGCAAGGCACTCGCGCTGAGCTGGGATAAGGTTTTGTCCCAGTTATTCGGCGGATGGCCCAGGCCAGCCCCAAGGAGTGGGGCTGGGGGCTGGCAGTGCAGCGGGGGGGAGGCCCCGTTCCTCCTCACTCTGTCCCTCCAGATTACACTGACGCTGGCTCTGGGGCTTGTCAAGGAGGCGGGGAAGGGAGAAAGGATTTGGCGTGGCATACGGGAGCGTGAGGGAGGTGGTGATGTCTCGCTGCTGGCGATGGGTGATGGGCCTCAAAATGGTACTGCCTTCGTGGGGGATGAGCCTTTCTGTGTGCCCCCACAGTCCCCAGGGTTTGGCCCTGACCCAGCCCCACTGACTGGGCTGTAGAAATTTACCCGAGGTGCTGTCCCCATCCAGGGGACCCAACCCAGCCGATAACAGCCCGGCGCCTCTGCCGGGCTCCCATTGAAATAACCAGGTTTCCAGCTCCACAAGCTATGCGGGGGCTTTCAGCCTGGCAGTGGCATCCTGCTGGGAAAAAGCACCATCCCTCCTGAACCAGCTGGGCAGAGCCGGTGTGGGCAGCACCGATGTTCAATGGCACACGTGGCCGCTGGGCTCTGACCATGCTGCTTTCCCCCGTCTCTGCAGAAGATGCTGATGAAGCAGCAGGACCGCCTGGAAGAGCGGGAGCAGGACATCGAGGAGCAACTCTACAAGCTGGAATCGGACAAGCGGCTGGTCGAGGTAACCAGTGCTTCACCCTGCCACAGCCAGTCCTGGGGACTGTCACCCTGTGGCACAGTGGGGACAAGCTCCTGGGACATAGGGGCCAGGTGGGCAGGGAGGAAGACAGACATGCAGAGGAGGAGTAGCTGGACAGACTTCCTCCATTTCAGTGTCATCAGGCATCACTTTGGGAGACAAAATGTATTTGGAGCTGCTCTGCAGCTTTATGGGTCCTGGATTGAGTTGGGAGGTGAGGAACAAGGCTGTCTTTAAATATCAGATGGCCCATCCTGTCCTCAGCACAGCCTTTCTCAGGAAGAGAGTGCTTGTGGTCCTAAAGCCCCTTGGTCTCCTAGAGTATGAAGTGTCTCCAGCCTGGGGTGGGGCTGGGGATAAGGGTGAAGATGGGAAAGGGTATGCAGATGGGGATGGGTGGGATTTTCTAGGGGAGCACACTTCTGTTGGTGGTGCAGCAGGTCGTTCCTTGGCATTGGGTCTCTGGAGCTGGTCCCCACACAGACCCCAGTAAGTGCATCCAGAAATCTGCTGAACAAATCAAACCTTCACGGCGTCCCTGTTGGGCCTCTGGCACAGAAATAGAAGTCCCGTGTGGTAGTTGAGAGCAGGGTTTGAGCTGTCTGGGTGTTGCAGGAGAGCAGAGCTGGGGTGCAGCTTTCGGGTTGCATTGTCCACTGCTGAGAAAGGACCCAGGTGTCCTGGGGCATCATGGAAGGGGTTGAAGGGCACAGAGGGCCTGACCCTGCTCCTCCCCCAGGAGAAGGTGAGCCAGCTGAAGGACGAGGTGCGCCTGCAGTACGAGAAGATGCACCAGATCTTGGATGAGGACTTGCGGAAGACCATGGAGATCCTGGACAAGGCCCAGGCCAAGTTCTGCAACGAGAACGCAGCTCAGGTTCTGCACCTCAATGAGCGCATGCAGGAGGCCAAGAAGCTCCTCAGCTCTGTCCAGGTCATGTTTGACAAAACTGAGGACATCAACTTCATGAAGGTAAGACAGGCTGCCCATACCAGGGTGGGTCAGGGGCTGGGGAGAGGTTTGGTTGTGTGGGAAGAATTGGGTAGGTGTGGGGTGTGGTGGGGAGCAGGATGGGGACATTAGCAGGGCTGGCTGATGCCTCCAGAGTGCTCAGCAGTGGAAGAAGTCAAGGAGGAGTGGGGCAGGCTCTGTGCTGGCCTCAAATGAGGAGGTGCCACAGCCGGAGATAGGGCTGGAGCAGCCCATGCAGGAAAAAGGGGGCCCGGTGCCCATGGTCAGACTGTCCCCTCCTGGGGGGGCCATGGAAGCTGACACTGAAAAGGGGCATGGCCGCCATGGCAGGGATTGGCCTTACTGACCAGAGCTTCTCCTTCCACTTCTAGAACACCAAGTCTGTGAAAATCTTAATGGACAGGTAAGCGCAGCGGGACAGGCGTGCTTGGGGGAAAGGGTGTGTTCACGTCCACAGGGGTGGCCGCAGCACAATATCCAGAGGAAGACCAGGGCCAGGGATGCCACAGGGTTTGGGAGAGACATGTGCTGTGCTCAGTTTCCCTCTCTCTGGGAGGATGAAAAAATCCCCTTGTGCAGCCATTGAATCAGGTCCTCCCCGTGGACGAGGGGAAACTCAGTGTTGTGCTTGTGGAAGAGCAGAGGATGGGAGCAGCCGGGTTGGGATGCAGGGCTCCGTCCAGCTCCACTGGGCAGAGACAGGGCCCTTAAAGCCAGCACTAGTGCAGTGGAGGTAGCTGGCATGGCCATACGGTGGGAATGTGGACTGCAGGAGGTGTGCCCTAGCAGGGGACATTCGTGCAAAGCTGGACAGAGAAGGTCCTGCCTGCCAAAGACAGCCAGCTCACTTCTGTCCTCTACCCTAGGGAGGGGCTTTGGCTCCAGGAGGGCGTGGGGGGAGGAGCTGTCCCTCTCCTGAGCCTATCTTGTAACTCACACCACTCTGCCTGCCATCCCCAACAGGACTCAGAACTGTACAGGTGGCAGCCTGCCCCCACCCAAAATTGGCCACCTCAACTCCAAGCTCTTCCTGAACGAGATCGCCAAGAAGGAGAAGCAGCTGAGGAAGTTGCTGGAAGGTGGGTGAAACCTGGGGGGAGCAGGGTCATGGGCCCTCACTACCTCCTGTATCCATAGCTGCCTGTCCTGCAGATCCCAATTCAAAATGGTGGGGAGAGCTCTTGGGGGCAGGGACCCCTGGAGCCCCTCTGTAGTCAGCAGGGGCATGGAGAGTCGCAAATCCAATTCCTGACTCTCCCCAGGGCATTTTCCTTGCCTTGTGAAATGGCTGTGTTCTGGGGTTACACAAAGCCCTGAAATACAGAGCTTTTGGGGGGGTGGTCGTTGCCAGGAAAAGTGAGTGGAAAGATGGGGGTCAGCATATGGGCAGGGACAGCCAGGGGCTGGCGTGGTCCCACAGCCCCCAGCAAATGCCTGGGAGCAGACCCCATCCTTTGGAGGCCTCCCAGTCCTTGGGGGACTCGTGTTTATCCTGCAGGCTGTCCCACTCTGCTCCTGTTAGGGACTGTGTTCACGAGCTGTTTGCAGAGCAGTGCCCGGGGCTGCTCCGAGCCCACTGGCAAGGGCCCAGAACTGAATCTGCAAGTCCACCTGCACGGGGCTGTGGTGGTTTTCCACCGGTGGGGTGGGCTGGGGGCCCTCTGCCCCCGGTGGGGCCGGGCTGGAACTCTTGGGGCTCCGCTGCAGCAACCGGAGCACCCGGAGCCGTGCCGCGCCGTGCTTAACGCAGTCCCCCTCTCCCGTTCCCCTCCGCAGGTCCTCTGAGCACCCCCGTCCCCTTCCTGCAGAGCATCCCCATGTACCCCTGCACCGTCAGCAACTCCGGCGCGGAGAAGCGCAAGCACTCCACCGCCTTTCCCGAGGGCAGCTTCCTCGAGCCATCGTCCGGGACTGTGGCGAGCCAGTACATGAGCCAGGGCGCTTCGGCTGGCGAGGGGCAGTCCGCACAAGCCATGGTGCCTTGTAGCTCCACGCAGCACATAGTTGGACTTCCCAGCGGCCCGCAGCCGGTGCACTCGGGCTCCGTCTTCAACCCATCTCACTACCCCAACACCACGTCATCTCAGCAGTCCGTGCTCTCCCAGTACGGCGGCCGCAAAATCCTCGTCTGCTCCGTGGATAACTGTTACTGTTCCTCGGTGTCCAACCACAGCGGGCACCAGCCCTACCCGCGCTCGGGGCACTTCCCCTGGACAGTGTCGTCGCAGGAGTCCTCCCCCCCGCTGCCGCCCGCCCCCGCCGTGCCCCAGTCGCTCCCGGGACTTGCCGTGAGGGAATGGATTGACGCATCCCAGCAGCACGGGCGGCAGGATTTCTATAGGGTCTACGGCCAGCCTTCGGCCAAACACTACGTCACCAGTTAACCGTCACACTCTGCGGAGAGTCCTGCTCCATGACGTGTTCAGAGAGAAAAGTCTGGTTTGGTTTGGCTTTTCTTCTTTTTTTTTTTTTTTTT
>VWZN01022541.1:198944-232094 GCA_013396955.1 Regulus satrapa
CCGGAGCTGCCATTGTTTGCCTTCAATCAAGATGTTTCAGGCAGAATCAAAAGCACCAACTGGGGAAATCATCATCACAAAAAATCTTGCGCCTGCAAAATAGGTCAAGTAAGACTCCAAAGAGAGAGAGCGTCTGATCTGCATTGCAAGGAAGAATAGCAACAGCTGTGATCTCCAGTATATATGGATGGGCTGGGGGGGGATAAATATATATATCCATGCATATGTATAACCGCTTACAGCTGTTGGGCCGTATGTTCATTAGGGCCAACTGTTTTGGAGGCAGAGGGATCAGCGCTAATCGGGAAAGGGAGTTTATCATCACATTCAGAGGCAAAAGTGTCAGGAGCAACTGCGGCTCCCTNTTGGAATCCTGTCCCAGCTGCAGCAGCCCTGGGCCCAAGATGTAGATGGAAAATACAACCCCACTTCTAAAAAGTATTTTTTGCTTCTTCCCTTCCTGCCCTCAATCCTCGCCTCCTGCCCTACTGCTCTGTTCCCCTGGCTCCTTCACTCCCTCCAGCTGTGCCAGGATAGGAACTTCCCAGTTGCTGTAGAAACCCAGATGAAGGACACACTTCAAACAAAAATGCCAAACAAGAAATGGCTTTGTGTGCGCCCGGATGGCCGCTTTTCCTTGCCAGGATGCGGTGGCTTTGAGGCCCTTCTTTGGGGCACCCTGTGAGGATGGGGACGGCTGTAAGGACAGGGGAGGCTCCTCCACAGCCCCAAAAGTTCGTGTTAAGCAGTGCAGAGCTTGGGGGTCACTGGAGACTACACTTTAAAGGTGGCCATCACCCACGGGATCCTGCACTGCAGCCACCGGGCTTTTGACATCCCTGCCAGCTCTGACACCATCCCCCCCTCTGGTCTTACAGCTAAGACACCCCCTGAGACCCCAAGGGGCATCATCACCCGATTCACAAGATTTCGGGGTGTTGGAGCAGGTTCCAGCTGCTGGGAAGAGGCTCAGGGCTGAGCAGGGGACAGCCGGGCAGAGGGTGGGGACGCCAGCACCAGCCTCACGGTACAGGCCGGATGGCCTAGGCNCCGCAGCCCACACCAGCTGTGCCGTGCTGAATGCACCCAATTCAGGGCTCCTCCCAGCCCCCCCGGGCTGTGAGAGCTCCAGCTCCTGCCCCAGCTCCAAAAGCAGCCGCCAGCCAGGCCCAGCTCTCTGCCCAGTCCTGGGCCCAAGCGCGGTCCCCAGGTGCAGAGAGGTGGCCAGGCCTGTTTCCCCATTCCCCAGGGCAGCTCTCCCTGCCCACGCCACCGAGCCAGCCCCTCACAGCAAGGCCCCTTTGCTTATCCCTTCCTGGCTCTGGCCTCACAGGTGCCAGCTATAAAAATGAACCCAAAATACATATAAATCCTCCTGTCTGACATCAGGGAGGGTGATGGAGCCGGGGCAGGACAGCTGGCTCAGCCACCCCGGGATGTTGGGCTTTGGCTGGTCAGTTGGGACCCAGCTGTCCCGGGCTCGGGACAGCGCACTGTCCCAGCCCACGATGATGCTCTCAGCGGGGGGGGGACCCGCTGTCCCCAACAGTGTCCCCCTCGGCACCCCAAGCCCCTGCCAGAGAGAGAAGCATTAAAGCTTGCAGGCTGCGGCTCCCATTGGTAGCACAAATGCTGCAAAGCCAAGCAGCAAGGACAACTTCTGTTTTAAAATACCTCTCATCCAGGTGATTTACTTGCAGGGTGTTCCTGCCAGCTCCTAATGCAGCTCAGACTTGGGGCTTAGCCCACCTGCCAGCTCCCCTTCCTGCTAGGGTTATTTACTCGGGGCCGTGTTTGGCTGCCCGGCTGTGCCGCCCGGAGGGCTGCGGCTCCGAGGCGTGCGGTCACGGCACGCTGCAAGCAGAGGGGCTCCTTCCAACACTTCGTCCTCTGAATGTGATTTTTTTTTCCCCCTTTTCCCATTAAAAATGATACAGACGTTCATCACAGTGAGACAGCTACATAGGAAACGCAGAGGGGGCACCCCCCACTCCGTGCTGTTTCTAGCAAGCCTTTGACGGCGTCCCCCAGCACGGGCACAGCCTGACCACAGCTTTATAAGAGTTTTGCTTCCAATCGGTGCTGGGAAGGAAAATAAGTGAACAGATTGCAATAAAAAAAAAAAATCCAACAAGCCCGAATTCAGCCAACTGAGCCCGAAGCTGCCATTTCGGCAGGAGCCAATCACGGGGCTGCGGTGCGAGCTCGTTTCCACTTAAACAAAACAAAATAAAATGAAAAAAGCTTCGGCCAGAGCCTGGGTGGGTGCCCGGGTGGGTGGGCTGGAGCACGGCCGTGGCCATCGGTCCAGCTGCCTCAGTCTGACGTGTCCCAGCAGAGCAGGGCCGGGCCGGGGGATGCCAACGCGGCGAGAACGCGGAGGCTGAAATATGCGGCTCTGCGGCCACGGACCGCTTCTCTGCTCTGATAAAGGCAGGCACCCGGCTCTGCGAGGCCGTAAACAGGGAAATACCGGTCAAAGAAGAACAAAAATCTCAGGTTTTTTTTTTTCTTTTTCTCCTGCAGGCTGCAGATTATTATTTTATTTCTTTTTTTTTTTTTTTTTCCTCCTCCCCACAGCCAATCCGCTCGGTTCCTCGTCCTTTCGGGAGCACTAAATTCATCATGTGGATGTAAAGCGGGGCTTGTGCAGGGAAGGGACCCGCTGTTCGCTCGAGCAGACGCATGCAAGGTCACACGCAGCCTCCCCATAAATTACCGCGTCCCACCGCAAACAGCAACAGGAGAGGGGAAGCGCAGCGGCTTCAGGGGCTGGGGGCCGCAGGGGCCGATACATAACGTTGTGACAAGTCAAACAACTCTCAGGGTGTTCACTTGCCAGAGAAATATTTTTCACATCCAATCCATTAGGCAAAACAAGATGAAAAAGTATTTCCTACTTTGCTGAAAAAATACCAGGACTTAGTATAAAGCATGCCTTAAAAAAAAAAAAAAAAAAAAAAAAAAAAAAAAAAAAAAAAAAAAAAAAAAAAAAAAATGGAACACTANGAAATTAAGTGTGACCATCTATATTTTTTTTTTTCCAGTGGCTCTGACAGCCTTCCAGGCATCCTGACTGTGCAGGGAGGGAGCTGATGCTTTAAAGAGTTTGAACAGTTTCTCACTTTTTGGCCCATCTGGGTGTTGCAGGAACAGTAATGAGTCAGATTAGTTGGAAAGCAACAGATTTGCTTCCCTCCTTCCTAACCCCCTCCCAGCCCCACTTCACTGAACCAAACGTAAATAGTTTGCTGCTTTCCTTTTCCCCTTCCCTTTTCCTGCCAGGTCAGCGGAGAACGTGTTTCATGACATGCTTTTTATAACCTACAACACGATTTTTGAAAAAAGAAGATCCTCCCAGAGTTTCCCTTTCTCGCTGGCTGACTTCTCTGATAGTTTTGGAATAGTGAAAATCCAGAAGAAAAAGGCTTCTTCAGCAGTTTTGATCACTTCTAGTACCAGCAGCCATTTCTGGTGGGGTGACAGGAGGAATGGAAGAGCAGTTTTGTGGCCTGACTGGGGTCTCCTTAGGAAGAGACAATCCTGTCAGAAGATGAACCTGCAGAAGAAAAAAGGATCACCCCCAAACACCAGTTGTCTTTCTACTAAATTTTAATTTATTTCCTTTTTTTTTTTTTTTTTTTTTGACAAAGACATCTATATTATACACTGAGTAACAACATGACCAGATAATGCAAATATCCCTTTTTGGTGAAATACAAAAAGAGAACATAAAAGAAAGAGCTTGCGTGGACCTGGCCAGCCCAGGGAATGCAACAGCCGCGACCTTTTGCTTTTGGAGAAGAGTGAGCATGTTGGAGCGGGCTGGTCTCATCCCAGTACGTTTCATAAAAAGAGTCTGGTGACCAGTTATAGCTTGGACAGAGAGAGAAGTCATTAATGTGCGAGAAACATTACAGGTAGTGGGGAAAACGGGAGAATGTTGAAAGAGGCTTTGGCAAGCATTCTCCAAGGGCACAAGAGACATTTCCCAGCAAAGCTGCAGTGGAGGACATGAGTCCCCACACACACCCAGCAGCCATGGCCAGAGCAGGGGCTTGGACTCAGCTTTTCTGACATGCCCTTGGAGAATTTCACTTCTCCAGCGCCTCTCCCCTCCAAGGAACACAACGGGGCAGGAGCAGGAGAGGCCTCTCTCATCTATCACAAAGGTAGAACCAGATTTAATGATGTGAAAGTGAAGCAGGGGAGGGGAATTAACCCCTGTGACAAACATCCCGAGGCCTGTCTGTCACTCGGAGCCTTTAAATCACGGCTGGGTCTCTTCCTACCAGAGGGGCTCTGGCTCAGCCTGAGTCACCGCGGCGGGTGGGGTTTAAAGGGCTGCGGGAGGTCAGGAAAGAGGAACGCCACGGTCCCTGCTGGCTTTAAAAATCCAGGAATTGCTGGCACGTGTGGCAGAGCTCCACCCACACCAATGAGACCCCAGCCTCACTTTCCAGGAGGGCGGAGGTGAGGGCGCTGGAAGGACGGGGCCCAAGGGCTGGCAGAGGGGCAGGGGCTGCTGCACTGACCGTGACGGTGGCAGGCGCTTCTGGCTGGCCCCAGACAGCTGCCCGGGTGATTTTTAGCCAGGTGCTGCCCAGGGCAGAGAGCCCTGCGGAGGCCGTAGCAGATGTAAATACATTCAGATAAGGAGCAGCAAGTGAACAGAACCTCAAATCCTTATACGTTTTTACCAGGTTGCACAGAGAAGCGTTTACAATACAATGAACATTTACAGCCATCACTGCAGGATGATATACTTAAGACATGGTCATTTTAAACACCCACCTTCATCCTCCCAGCACAGCTCATTCTATCACGGTCTTCCTCTCTTACCACCTGGCACAGGAAAACCAAATTAACTACTTGGTTACAGGTGACACCCTGGCAGGTAGAGGTAACCAATATGAGTGGCCACAAGCAAACATAACGAATGAGCCAGCAAATGTTTCTGGATCCTGAGTTCAATAAGGCAATTCTTCCTTCCCAAATGAAGTGATAGGAAAATTACTGCATATTCATTTTACACACATTTCCAAGTTTTACCCACATGAGGCTTAAAAAAACCACATTACCCTCCTGGATGTTTTTCAGCGCCAGGAAGCCAAATGTGGCAGTGGTGGGGTGTCAAGGATTACATTTGCCAGTACTAAAAGAGTAGGGAGCGGGAAAGCACCAACTCAACTTTCCCTTACAAGTGTGGAAGATCAGTGCCTGAACCCCAAAGGGCGCTTTGCCCTGCCCTGCCTGGGCCAGAGGAGAGATACCCAAGTATTTCCCTCTGCATCTGGTAAGCAGTGTGGGCAAATCCAAAGCTTGGGGACTATCTGCCGCAAAACTCTGCCGCTCAGCCAGCGCAAGCCTGCCCGCAGGAAAGGGTTGCAATTCTTTACGTTGCTTGCATCAGGCAGATGCATTATTTGCAAGGAAAAGGTGATGCTGGGGCGCATCCCTCCTCCTTGCACTGACCCAGGAACACGCTCAAGCGTTCCCGATAAGCCTGCGCAGCTGGGGAGTTACCGAGCAAGCTGCATTTAAATGAACATCTCATGACTCCTTACTCAATCCATGCAAAGCCGGAGCTGTGTCACTTTGTGTCATTAGCGGTTGCTTAACAGCTCACTCGAGCCCGCTCTCCCCCCCACCCCGCTCCCCAGTCGTCTGGTTTCTAAAGCAAGGCTCTGCTATTCCGGCATTCGTGTCCTGCCTCCCTGCTGGAGACAGATGCACCGGGAGGGTGCTGACTCACGGACGCAGGCAGATTAAAGTTGGATCGCTAAAACAGTTGCTGTCCCAGCTGTCCCTGTGCCCCCAGCCACAGCAAAGACAGCTGAACTACACACGGATCATCCCTGAACTGCTACTGTACATCCTGATGTATGGGGGGGGGGACGGGGGACCTGCAATGAGCCCCAGATGACTTTAATATGCCAAGCCGTAACACGTAGGCGGCCAGGGGCTGCTTCACGTACGGTGCAGATGTTTGTGCCGTGAGGTGGAGATGGCCAGGGGAAGGGAGGAAAAAAGAGCTGGGAGCTCCAGGGGTGTCAGCCGTCTGCCTGGGTCCATGAGTCAACTCGCTGACGCGTGGTAAAGCCACATGCTTTAGTACATGCAGCCTTCCCGACCGCCCGTCTCCGGGAGGTGGAAGGGCTAATGCAGTCCCCAGTCATTCTCTGGCCTTTCGCAGGCAGGCAGCAAACAAAGCTGGCAAGCAGGGCAGTGGGATTATTTAACCATCTGTGCATTAGAAACTGGCCCAGGAGTCACCAAGCTGGCTTCATGCAGGACCATGGCTACTTTGGCGTGCTAATCGCTCCCGCTCCCTCGTCGGTCTGGGGCTAGATTTGAACTGGGGAGGAGGAGGTGGAAATCACATTCTCTTTCCTATTTCAGCAACTGGGTCCTTTTGAAGGGAAGCTGGCCCGGGGAAGAATGAATGCTCGTTTCACAGAGCACTTCCCATCTGCCGTTCACCAGCATCCTCACCCTCCACCGGGGCAATCCACAGCCGGCACCAGGCTGGGGGACCTCGGGCCTTGGATGGCCAGCCTGCCGTAGGGCAGTCCCCCAAGTCCCTGGAAGCGCCAGGCAAGGCATGCTGAAGTGGTGGGGTAGGAGAATATATTTTGCACATTTCAGAGAAAGAAACCTGGGACCCGATATCTCATTCTAGAAAGTAATCATGGACTTAATTGCATTTTCCTGCAGAGTTGCCTTAACATCAAGGGAAAATCAACAGGGATTGTTCAACATCAAGACTAATCTCACATATGGAACTTATTGAACGGAGGAACAACGTTTTTGCTGGCTCAAGGTGAAATGCTGGGCTAAATTCTCCTTCAGCTGCGAGAAAAGCCCTAGGCACGCTCATCCTGCATTATTCCAACTGTAAAGAGCTTCAATTATACAGATATAACCCTTCTCTCCCTTCTACAGCGATGTCGCAATGCAACAGTGCCTCGTTATCATCAAACTCCTCTTTTATGGCTATAGGAATATGTGGAAGTCTTCTACTCTTGTTACACAAATGACTCCTTAGCAGCTTTATTTTAAGAAACTACCCACAATTGGTAACACAACTGCATTTTATCTGTCACTGAGGGGAAGCTGTGACTGACACTGGAGCGTGTCCTCAGCAACCACGCATATTAGGGCAGCTCCTATGCATCTAAGCCACTACAGTAACTCACCACTCCCTCTGCTCCACACTGAATCAGTCTTGCTTCTGCTTACAAACTTGCTCGCTAATCAGACATTTAATACTATTTATGCATAGGGAGGAAATATGTAAATCCTTTATTTGGATAGAAAAAAATGATACTAAAGAGCAGGTCAAGTTCCAAATCCAGCAGTAGTTTTAAATCGATGTTGCTCCCTTTTTTCTCTCTGTCTTTTTTTTTTTTTTCTTTTAACAGCTGTAGCTGTGCACAGATGGAAAAACATTTGGTCAGAAAGCAGCAAATTAGTGTTTTCGGGCTAGAATTCTGCTCCCACCGCTCCTCCATTTCCATGCAGCTCAGAACGCTTTACTTCTTCTTAGCACTGACATTTTTGCACACCCAGTTCATGCCGTCCTTCAGACAGAGAAAGGTAATGTTAGTCAAGTGATGGGAGGAGGAATCCCCCAAGCCCACCCCACCACCATTCTGCAAGCACCGTGCTCTGCCTTCTCATCGACCCCCTGCCTGCCCTCCTGTCCCCAAAACCACCGTGGGTTAAAAAAATAAATGCTTCCTTGCTTGGTAGATGTTGTCACACAGAGGTTATTAAATCTTTCATCTGACCATAAAAAAGTATCATCATCTCATCACATCGCTATGTGTAGGTCCTTCGAGGAAGGATCACTTTGCAGTCAAGGTACGTCAGTGGCAGATGAAGGCTCAGTTCCAGGTTCAGCTACAGATGATTTGTGTAACCTCGGGCAAGTCATCTTATCTTTGAGACTGGCTTTTAGGGGACTGTTTGTTATACAATCAGCCCCCTGTTAAGAAAACAGCTCTAATTCTCGGCTCATCAGCAAGCCTTGAAATCCGGATGCGTAAAAAGTCACTGCAGTAAGGAGACCTGGACCCTGCTCCCTCACAGAAAATGGGCCCTCAGGGATCCCACAGGGGTTCAGGGAGAAGCTGTGTGGTCATGTTTTAAGAGGCTGATATACTTTTTAGGGTATATCTGTAAAAATGTGTGGGTGACTTCTCTGGCCAGTGCAAGCAGTTTTTTTTTTTTTGTACCGTGAATACCCATTTTTTGAGTCTATTGCTGAGATCCCAGAATGGGATATGCTATTGAAAGCCAAAGCAACACTTCATCTGCTCCTGTCACTTATCCGTCAGGAGATGAGCACACTGGAATGCAAGAAGCACAGTCTCCTCATATTTGTGTGCCATCAAATCCCTTACCTCTATCCTGTCTATGAGATATCTCTGTGGAAAGGGCGGCTGAAGGCAAACGGTAGGGGTTTGGGGATGAGAGGGGAGCAGCACATCTCTGTGTTTGGAAGTCAGGCAAATGTCTCCTCGGAGTTCAGAGTGGAGGGTATTATGTTCAGTGGTCATTTTTGTATCATTACAACAACAGCCTTAGTTAGAGCCTAAGAAAGATCAGAGCTTTTGGGCAAACATCACTGGTAGCCCCCTGGTAGCAGTGCTGCTAGTCTCCTATACCCTTGTTCCCAGACTGCCAAAAGGCTACCAGGGACCTCGACTTCTCCAAGGACAGGCAGGCCCTTGCGGTGAGCTGACACTCACTGCCGTGCCTCTGCGTTGTCCCTCAGCCGCAAAAGTGGTGGCCATGTCAGAGGGGAGCTAAAGAGTTAAGAGAGAAGAGAGGGAGTCCTCAGGGCTTAATCAGAAGCAGAGAGGTTTTCACTTGAAAATACCAATTCACCTTGATAACTGCGCTATGTGACACTTCTTATCTGAAGGGGAGCAGCAACTTTTGAAATCAGCCCTTGTTGCTGTGTTAAATAAAGAATAAGTGAACCCAGTTTGTGCTGGAGTGCACATGTGGCCCTACACTAATAACACTTCTAACTCTAACCTTGGGGAGGGTTGGTGTCTCCAGTTTCATTTATTTATCTCCCCAGCAGAGATCAGTGTAAAACAAATTGTCTGAAATCCTCAGAGCAAATGGGAAAAGATGAGCGGTAGATTCATTTTAAGGCCCAGTAGCTTTGTGTCTTCCCCTTTCAATAACACTGATAACCTAGGTGTAAAACATGTAATGCCTTAAGCAATCAATAGCATGGTTTAAAGCTTATCACTTTAGAGAGAGAGGGAGCGAGTGATTCCCGGCATGAGGAATGCCAGGGCTTAACAATGGGGCTAGAAGGAGAGGTGTCAAGCCTTTGACTTGATTGTGTGCTTTAGAAATCTGCATGATTGCCTGCAAAGAGTAAAAATAAATAAATAACTAAAAATGCTCCCACAATGATTTCAGCTTCCCCTGCCTCGGAAGCAATAATCACATTTGCACACATCATGGCATACAAGGCAAGCAGAGCTCCTCATTCATTTTGAATGTAGGTTTATTTGCTGAACCAGAACAGCTGAGACAGCTTAAAGTAATAAATATCAGCTGACACCCTCTGCTATTCAGCACAGTAATCCCAGAAACAATACATCACTGCAAAACAACAAACTCGCATCCTATCTTCTACCTAATCTGACCACAACCTGAATTCACAGTGATTAAAACTCTGCCTGCTGCCATTGGGGAGCTCGGCAAGGGGAAAGGCAGACCACTGCAGCACCGGCACAGCGAGGGTCATAAAGCAGAGTTTATGATGGGATTTACCGTGGCTGGGAGCCTGGCTGCATGAAGCACTTAACGAGGGCAAAAGAATGACATAGCAAAATGCAAGAAGAAAGGTGAACTCCAAACACGCTTCAAATACGTAAGTAGGTCACCAAACTTTTAAAGCAGGAATAGATTTTTAAAACTCTCTTCTGGCATGAGTTAATTGACAGGATAAATCACATTTAATTGTAAATATCCCTGTGACTGACAGTGATAAAGGGAAAATGAACGTGTTCAGCTGTATCAGAAAGGTATATGTGAGATGTCTTCTTCAGCTACATTTGCAGCTTCTGGTGCAACATTTTTTTTTTTTTTTTGAGGGGGGTGTTTTTCTGCAGTGCCCCAAATTCTTTGGAGATTACCAAATGAAATGGAAAGCAAAAAAACCCAGAAGGTACATTTGCAGTTTTTCTACCTATGGTGTGAAGCAGGACCGAGCATTGATAAGATAGAGAAGTCCAGGGAAGCTGTTACAAACACAAAGAACTGCTGTGGGAAAGGCACATAGGAAGAAGGAAACGGTGCTTGAAAGAGTCAAGTCCTCAAGGAGTCAACTGTTGTCATCCTTTGTCCCTGCACACTCTGTCCCTGTATCTGCATGTTTAAAAGTTGGTTCTGTGAAGAAAGTATAATCCCTACAGTAACATTTCGATCTTGATAGATGTCCTTGTGCTGCTTTGTTGAGACACAGAGACATTGGCAGTTACTCTGAGGATCGAGGCGGATACAATATTAGTATTCCAGCCTCAAGTCAACCCTGGGAAAACTTAGCCAGGGAAAGATTTCAGATCTTTCAGCTTTGCCTCTCTTAGCTCCTTAACAAGCAGCTAGTAAACTTTACCAAAGCAAAGAGAGAGAGAACCCCAGGGAAGAGGATAAGGCTCCTCGCAGAGAAATGCTGCTCACACACCCCGCCTTGCTGCAGTCCCATCTGCTATTGTGCCAAGGGAGTCGTACTCCAACGCCCTTTGGGAAAGTACTGGTAGAGCCTTCCCTGGGAGAAATAAAAAAGTCCTGCTTAAGATTAGCCCATTGCTTGCTCATTCTCTGCATTATCAGCTTTGTGGCTATGGGAGTGAAGTAATCTGACTTCAAACACAGCGAACAGGTCCTTTCCACCCCATAAAAAGCCTCAGGATTTCTGCTCCCCTGCAAGCCC
This sequence comes from Regulus satrapa, assembly GCA_013396955.1. Taxonomy (NCBI): domain Eukaryota; kingdom Metazoa; phylum Chordata; class Aves; order Passeriformes; family Regulidae; genus Regulus; species Regulus satrapa. The sequence continues at coordinate 209,911 of VWZN01022541.1, forward strand.
GGGATCAGGCAAGGCCACAAACTTGTGACCCCTAATGTGACCTTAAGGACAGAAAAGCTTAATCTTTTCATGTAATCCTCTGTCTGCCATAACAAATTGGGTCAGGCAAGTGCAAAATTCTCAGTCTCTAGCATTTTTGGTATGTGTTATTTTAACTGTCACTTTCTTCTCCCTCTGCACAGCCAGGACTGTGCCTTCATTATCTGTCATTTCCTTGCACCTCCAGTGGTCATACAGGCTGGCTCTTACAGGCTCCTGCCAGTATGGTACCCGTTGGTTTTTGGCTGGGTGAAAGCTTATTTTCTTGTCCTCTGAGACCTCGTAATCCTGATGCACTACTGTAGACTCCCTCCTTACCCTACTTCAAAATCAGAAGATACTGCCCTCTAATCTGGAAACATGGTTGTTTTTCCTAAACATACACAGGCTCTGCCTGCCCCAGGAGAGCTGCAGTCATCAAATCTGGTTTTAAATCACATTTACAAATAGCTCCAGAACCTTGTTAAGATGTGTAAGATCTCCATCCAGCCTATCCTGGCTAAGACTAAACCTAAGCTCTGCAGATACCACATTGCCAGAGATGGTCCTGGTCTGAATCTTGCCCTTATGAAAATGTTGAATTGCAGCATAGACATAACTTAGGTCTAGGGCTTCATTCTCAACTGGGCTGAAACAGCCACGGAGGAGACAGAGGCTCAGCCCTTCACACAGTCTTTTGGGCCAGAAGGGCTCTAGCATAAATTGGAAAAGTTTAGTGGCTATGCTCAGTTTCACTGGCTTTTAATGGTCTCCAGAGGGTCATTATGTTTGGGAGACTCTGGACACAATACACTACATCATCATTCTGGAGGACAGTTCCTCGGGGCAGGCTGAACTCCCGCTGCCTTGATTGGAGAATCTTGCTTCAGACAAGAAACATCAGTCCCAAGCCTTGAGTCATATTTAATATCACACTCTGGCCCCTAAATAACACCTCAGCAAGAGAGGAGGTAGCAAAGCAGAGGGGTCCTGTTTGCTTTCACACCACCCTGGCTGGCCAGGCTGGAATGTACACAGCTTTTGCACACCAGGGGCTACAGTTTGAGATCTGGTCACAAATACAACCCCAGGAGAGCCCACATGGCACCAAAGAGTTGCTGTGAGGCAACAGCTCTCTTATGTTCCTCTGCTGTCATCAGTAATCACCTCCCTCACTTGCTGTACCCTGTGCCAGGGTCGCAGTGTAGGCTGGTCAGGACTTGTTCCAGAAGCAGATCCCAAATGGCTGTAGCAAGGAGAAAAGGCTTTCCTGCTCTTTAACTGGGGCTGAGGATAAGATCAGACCCAAGCAGACTTTTTGCTTGAAAAAGCCTCGATGGCACCATGAAGTCTGATTTACAAGGCAAGTGCTGCCCACGGTTACAGTCAGGAGGTAATGAAGTCTTCAGCTGGCATAACAGGGGCTGCCAGCTGGCATCCGGAGACACTACATGGAGTTTCCAGTTAACCCAGTCACCTCTCTTCTGAGCCTGCTCAGGACACTGCTAGGCCCCTTTTCCAGAGTCCCTAATGGTTAATTTTAAAAGGGAAGATGACTCTATAGATTCCCCCCTTAATTAACAGTTTTATTAAATAACCCATTTCAAATAATAGTTAAATTCTCTAAATTTATATCATTCTATTAACCATAATCTAATCTCATTAACCTTGAAATCCCCAGTCTTAACTACCCAGTTCTATACATGATGGTGCTAGCTGCTAAACTAATTAAATGACCTTCAAACTATTTCTCCTTCATGTATTGGCATTATTTATCTTTGCTCATTGGTCTTCTTTCAAGCTATCACAAACATCTTCCCATACAAACTCTATTCCTGCCTGGGCTCTGTATGTGATATGCCACCACTCTTCCTTGCAGAAACCATCAGCAATGTCTCCAATTCTGCTCCAGCTAATACATTCCATCACCTGTGATGGCCGGTGTGCTCATTCCTCAGCTTTCTTTCTGAACACCTGATTCTTTCCCATCTCCATTTATTTTGCTGCCACTCATTGTCATTTCTCAAAGAGGTCCTTAAAGTGGTGACCTGAGATTTAACCACACATGGAGAGATGCTGTTCTGAGCTTCTGGTACCTGTGGGCCTAGTATACCACAATCCTCAAAAACATCTTTCCTAATGTTTAAACAAGTCTTTTGATTCCCCTAAAGTCTGATCTCTCCTTAATGTCCCAAGACTGAAGACACAGTTTTTTCCTAGGCTGATCTGGGTTTAGTTCAAAAGCTAAAGGCATCTCCCCAAACATTTTGTTCAATTTTCAGGGAAGGGAGTGCTTGATGTTCTTCCTGTCTGATTTGACAGGGCTGAAATTATGGCTGAAGAGAAGTGCAGGGGCTCTTCTATAAGCTACAGAAAGTTTGTGACTTTTCTGCAGTAATAATTTATGGAATAAGCTCCAGTATTTAGGGCAACGAGACTGACTACAACAAAGTGGGATGTTATCTGGCCTGCATCTAAACTAATTTGTCTAGATAAGCATGATGAACAAAATACATAGGCCTGCAAATACTTTTATTTAGTTCTGGTCTTCTATTTTCTGGAAGTGAATGCAGAAGCAGATTTCATTTCCCTGGCAGAGGGTATTGGGCTGAGTGTTTTGCCCTACTGGATAATTAGGGATGTGCTGTGCTTCAGGGAGGAGACACAGTAAGAAGCTGCTGTCTATAGAGAAGCGTGTAGCCCAGTCCAGAGAGCCCACAAATCTGTCTGAGAAGGAAGCACATTTCAAGCTCAAGAAAAGGAGCTTGAAATACACACTTTGTATAATTTCCTTCTTCCACATCCAACACACAGGTCTGAATTTCACCCGTCTCTTTACTGTGTTTGCAGCTGGAGAGCTCCCTCAGACTTTCATAGTCTAGAGAAGGGCCTGAAGGGGGAGGAAGGTGACCCACGTTTGCCTGAAAGCCTTTCAACTGCAGCCTCCTTTTCCTGGTCAGATTTCTTTGGACTGGAAACTTCTCAGAGAAGATTAGAACTGGCTACAATATAGCTGAATGTGTAGCTCAGCTAACTAAAGCCCCTTTAGAGAACACCACTTACTACGTTCAGGTCTAAAAATCAGGTTGAGAATTTAAAATCAGAACTGCTGTACAATGGTTCATCCAGGCCAGCATCCTCCTTCTGGATGCCAGGAGGAAGAGGAACAGGATCTGCTTTACTCTGTTCTTCCCTCCCAGTTCATGGCCCAAGCTGGTCCTTGGCAAAAAAACTCAAAAGCTGCTTCCAGATCTTAGTGGTCAGTGATTGCCTGTACATCACTTCTCAAGAAATTCACTTAAGTATTTTTCTGATACCTTTGGTCTCCCCAACATCCTGTGCAAATGAGATCCAGAATTTAATTATGCAACTTGCAAATAAGAACTTATTTCTTTTAAACTGTTTTCTGATTATTACATTAGGAAGACTCTTCCTCTAGCACTGTAAAAATACTATACAGACTATGTGACATTTTTTACCTTATTTTATAAATCCTGAAGATGTACCCACTCTCTGTCCTCTCTCTTCCAAACTGCTAGTCCTAATTTATTTATTATCCCTGTATACAGATGCCACTCTGTGCTGCTGATCATTCCTGACAGACGATCCTCAAATCTCTCCTAATTCTAAGCAGATATATGGACCATATTTTTTCTGATTAGAGTAGTTAAGAGCCTAGAAGAGGTCACTTAGAGAGGACGTGGAATTTACATGCTTGGAGATACCTATAACTTGACTGGACAAGACTCTCAGCAACCTCCTCTAGACTCACAGCTATCCCTGCTTTAAACATCAAGTTGTCTAAAGATCTTCTGAAGACCCTTCTACCTAATTTTTTGTTGGACTTTATGATTCTACTATTACTACTAAAACCTTTTTAATTGTGTCAGAGAGAGAAATTGAAATAATATTCAAGGTATGGGCTCACAATTACTTTTACCTGCTAGAAAAGATGTTTCTTGTTTGCTTTCTTGTAATTGTCTAGCATTTGAATTTTCCTCTCTGCCCTTTGACAAGCTCTGTTCCCAAGGATCTGCTTCTGAGTAATGGCAGCTAATTTTGAGTCCATCGTCGTATGTGTATAATTAGGACTGTTGTTTCTCATGTGCATTATTTTGCACTTGTCAACACTGAATTTCATCTGCCATTTTACTGCCCACTCAGCATGGAGGGCTGCTTCTGTGACTCTTCACACTTAGCTTGAGATCTGACTATCCTGAACTGTTCTGTAGCATCTGCAAATAAGGTTTTACTGAAACTGCAGTGAAAATAAATGTCTTCTCCATTCTGTTTCTTTAAATATCAGTGAAGGGAGTACTGAGATTTTGAGCTCTGCAAATACTTCATTAATTCAGGAAAGCCTAAGAGTGAAATAAACAAACCTAGGTTCCATTTACATTACAAAGAGCTACTATACTGCAGGAACTGACTACAGCACAGGAGCCCAAGACACAACTATTACAGTTCAACACAGGGACACAGTGCAGGCCCCTCAGTGTGTTTTTGCTGCCCCACATGCTGACATTAGAAGAGGTTGTTGCTCCATGTGCAACTCTTGCATTTCTCTGGATCAGAAAAATTGATCAGTTTTTCTCCCTGGTGCCTGGGTTTAGTAAAACACCAAATGACATCAGTAGCAAAGGTAAATCAGCTTTCCAGAGCGCACAGTCAAAGGGTTAATAGCAAAAGACAATTTGTTTTGTGAGAATGATTAACCTGACAGCAGTCTCTTTAAAAGAAATCAATGTCTTCATCTAGGCCAGCTCCTAGACTGGGGAGGCAGTTTAGGGATGGAGAGATCCCAAGGGCCCACAGCTCTGCCTTCCCTTTGCCCAGGACCCAAGACACGCACCCCCTCCCCGTGTTGCACTGCAAGGGTCGCTGAGGCAGCCGGTCCAGCCCCACCCTGCAGATCAACAATCTCTTACAGATGGCCTGCTGGCACAGCAAGCCTTCTGCAGAGCCTCACCTGTACTCCCTCTCCTGAAAGAGCTGAACAAGACTGGATCTGCCAGACTCTGTCCCGGATTGTGTGTAGGTTCAGTCCCTCGGCAATCTCCGAAGCAGGGGCAGCCGTCAGCAAATCCTGCTTGTTAGCGAATATGAGCACGGGGACTCCACTAAGCTTTTCTTCATCCAAAAGCTCAGCCAGCTCCTGTATCATTTACCAGGGAGTGGGGTGGGGGGAAGATGGTGAGAGGGAAGGGAAGAAAACCTTCAACCACCAGTGCTTGTCTCTAATTAGAAATATATTTAGGGCAAATGCTAGAAGAGTATGTTCCAGTGAAACCTAGATCTTATTATAAGAGAGCAAAAATGTATACAATCATCTCTGCCCAAGGTTCAAAAGCTATTTCTTCCAATTACAGGTTAGAAAAATCTTCATTTTTGGTCTGAAATTAGCAGTTGCCTTAAAGGCTACAACTCTGTGTTTTACCCGTCTCTGATCCTGGGAGACCAAAACTGATGAAACAGCAAAAAAACCCATGTAAATTTGCAGTATGAGGAATCTGTCTTAAGTTATTGCCTGACTGACATTTGTACCTGAGCACCCGTTGACACCGGCCCTGATATCTTTGCTAATCATGTGTTTCAAGGGATTGTTCAAAGTTTTAATCATGCAATTTAAACAGGAGAGGACTTCCCCACCCCCACCACCCCCCCCAAATGGAAATCTCCCTCCCACAGGAAAGTGCTGATGCTTTTGCAGGGATTAGTTAGCTGAAGACAAGCTAGATCAGCCTTAATAGCTGGATTTTGGCTCCATATGTACAGCATACATTGGGTGGCACCTTAAAAATGGGCCTGTTCATTCAAAACTGGTTGACTCAAAAAGTTTTTTTGAATAGCTCAAATGTGAATCTGCAGTGGATCAATGGTGGCTGAAATACCTCATGCCTAGGTTGTGCAATGGTCTCATGTGAAACTGGCACTCGGTCTCAAGTCACTTCCCTATGGGAACATATGACAAACTCAGCAGAACATGAACCTGTAGGGTCTGCTGGCATTGCAGACAGATGAGTACAGGAGATTTCTGTGGCCTCCTTACTTAGCTGGAAAGGTCTCATGCTCTCAGATAGTGTTCTGACATCTTTTATCCACTGAATAGAAACTTCTGGATTAAACAAGTGCAGTCAGGGAGATGCTAAACTGCAGTGGAAATACAACTCCGTCCCCTCAAGAGCAATGTTTGGTTTGGAAGCCAGGATGAGAGGATGGAGTTATAAACAGAACTGGCTGGGAAATTTTCAACAAAATAGGTCTTTCATCTGACACATGGCCGATTTATTGAAACCAAAAGTGCTTGTGGAAATATGAGGAGAGGTCTAGGCTGACTCCACCTGACTCAAGCAAGTGATCTAAGCTGCTGTTTCCTTTCCATCTCTTTTGCACAATGAATATTTAATTACTGATATAAAATGAAATACCTCTAGCAGGGGAAAGACTCCCTCACCCTTAGAACAACCAACACTTCTGCTGTTGGGGTGTGTCCACGAGACTTGAGAGGCAAAAGATCAAGTGTCTCCTTCAAATCAGGCAGAACAGAAGGCCTTAATCTGCCTCTCCCACTTCTATGGGGTAAATCTATTGCTAGCTATTTTGGGACACTGTCACTTTCTGAATTTTACACAACAAAGTTTAAAAGTCCTATTTTTGTTCCAACCTAAAACAAAAAAATGTTACAAAACATCAGAACTTTGCAAAACGGAAATCTTATTTTCTGGCCAGTATTAGTTAGAAAGTTCTTAGCTTTTTTTTCAATTACATCCAAAAGACAATCAAGTCAATATGATTTCCATTTCAGCTTTGTAAATAAGAAAATAGGATTCCTCAGGGTCTCGGTTTGGCAAGGTTTAAAGGACTTAGAGAAGTTTGTGCTTTCAGTATTAGGCTCCATTTGCTATTATTGTATAACTTTAATGAACACTGTTCTATTTAAACGGAATTAGGCTACCCATTTTCCTTGTTTCACATCTACTAAAATAATCTGTATTGATGTTGAAAGGCAAGTCTCTTGAAATGCAAATTTCCTTCATAAACAACAAAATCCTCTTCCTAACTTTTGTGAGCAAGGGGCACTCAGAAGCATTGAGTTACTTCAAAGGAAGCTGGGCATAAGTAACTTACCTGACCTGTTTCTTCAAACCTCTTCCTATCTGCACTGTCAATGACATAGATCTGAAAAAAGAAATGACAGGGAAAGTTACTCTTCCCAGAAGACACTCTTCCACAGTAGCAAGTGCTTAAGTGAGCTGAACCTACTAATTATGCTTTTGGGCACAAAGATCCTTGCTATTATTTGCAGCAAATGTTGACAAAACTTCACGATGTTCTGAAAGGAGAGGAACCACCTCTTTTAATGCCAGGGGAGTGGACAACTGTGTGGGTAGAATCAGAAAGGAGCTGGCAGCAATACTGGGGATGCTGTCACCATCTCCATAGCATATATTATCTGAAGAGAACAGGAGACTGCTGGTATTGTTTCAAACTTACTGTTACAAGCTGAAGCTGAGCACAGGAGAGCTATACCTGGGGAGCCAGCCATGGCCTTTCAGCCCAGCAAAGTGTACAAACACTGGCCTGGCATGCTGCCCTCTAGCATCCCCTCCTCAATAGATACATGAATGTATTTGGGACACTGGGCTCATCTCCATCAGGCAATCCTACTGCAGCCTCGTGGAGAGGGTGTTTGGGTATGAGGGCTGGATTCAGTCTGCAAGACTCCATCTAAAAAGATGGGGAACCTCAGTACAACATGCAGGCAAGAATAGGCTGGTATCCCTTTTTCATGGCTTGATACGTGAGGGTTTTTGAAGGATGCTGGGACAGCAGACAGGGACAGGACTGGTGACAAACACTGAGCGTTTTGCTTCCAGTCGCTGCCATTCCCCATCAGTAGTGATTGAAGCTGCTAGCATGTCATCTGCATGCTCTTTGGTGGCTTACAGGCAAGTGTCAGCCTGGTTTTCAGAGAATAGATGAGCACAGCACCCCGCCATCAAGATAAATGGCATCCTTGCAGGCAGTCTTAGCATAAGACTCCATGCTTCCAGGATAATTTCGACCAAATAGTAGGGGGAGGGAAGATCTCTAGCAGCAGTATCTATTAAACTATAGGCACTCCCTTAATGAGCAGCATTTGAGTTGTTTGAAACGGGACCAAACACGCAGCAGGAGAATCTGTATGCGAGGCCTGAGGAGGTAACCCAGCAACCTCCCAGTCGCTCTGCAGATCACTTGGGGGCTGATGTGCACTGACAGAGGCTGGGGGACACGCGGCAGGGCTGGACGCAGCTGCGTGGGGGTGCGTCAGCAGAGCACGCACCCGGTGCCACGTGATGGCGACCAGCCCGTGGGCACGGCGTGACACACAGGCCTCTCTCTCCCTGCAATGTGATCTCAAGCACGTGCACCAATACTGGATCAGCCACACACACACACACACACGGCCTCCCCGCCCCTAGCAAGCATCCACCCCTGTGCATCCCATTTAGGGTAGGAAACAGAGACCAAAAGAAAGGAAGAAGCTGCAGGGCTTGCAGTTGCGTTCTGGGGCGAGACTGGACTGTCATCTGTCCTGCCTCGGGACATCTCTGGGGAAGTGCACGACACATGAATGCAATGGTCGAGTGCTGCCTGTGAACTGAAAGGCAGCACCTTCCATATTGCAGTGCTTCTCTAACTGGGAAGGAATAGCTCTGGGTCCCATCCAGCCAGGCTTTCTCCTGCACCGCTCATTCCTCACTAGGGAGCTGTTTTGCAAGATGAGAACTAGAGACAACAGTGCTTGGGGCAAAAGCCACAAAAGCACAGCACAGAGAAAGTAAAGTATGTGCCGAGTGCCTACTTCCAAACCAGCAAGCACTGTGCCAAATAGCTGCAGGTGCCTGGCTGAATATGCAATCAGCCAGATATCCACACCTTATTTGCCTGCGTTAAGCTTCCAAATATCACAGGTGTGTGATGCAAGACCAAGCTCTCATTCAAAGGCACCTGCATGGATTTGAATTTGTAATTACTTCCTGCTTTTTAATACTCCTTAGAGGGTCCTTTCTGTTTTATGCAATACAGTTTAGGAGAAGAGAGGAGCAGGGGGTCCTGGGAACTGTAGTGTATCTGGTGTCCAACTTCCTCTTATGGCCAAGGCCACACAGGAGCCTGTTTTGGGTGCTTGGTAACACAGTTTGCCAACTTGAACACCAAGTTGGAGAAAGGAGATTTGAGAAAGAAATTCCTGTAAAGCTGGGTACCTCCTCTGATAAACAAGCCAAAACACAACCTGGAGTAAACGGGTTGGGCAGAAATTGCACGTGGTGGGACTAGATGAAGAAACAGCATGAGGGATAAGTTGGCTCAATTTATAAATGCACAATCTGCACCAGGTTTGTCGGGGGTAAAATCACTGGCTAAAACTGGGGGGAGGACTGGCAGAAGACAGAGCGAGCCATCAGCATATATGTGATCCCAGTTTTGGTGTGTATGGAAATAGTAAAGCACTGCCCCAGCACACCAGCATCTCCCAGTTTGGGACTGGGTGTCAGCATAAAGTGCAGCTAGGGGAACAAGTCCATCTGTGCACCAGCTACTTCTCTGAATTCACACTACTGCTTCCCTCAAACTGACTCTGCTTCTATCCACCCATTTTCTTACTCATATGAAAAGAAGGAGTTTCTCTGTACATTGCTTTAACTGGGGTGAGAGAGGGGCAGAGAAAGCAACTGCTTTCATCTCCTTCAGTCTTCAAATTCACCTTTATTTTTGCACCTCCCATGTAGCACACATCGGGAAGGGTGGAAGCCCACAGGCCAGTGTAGCTCATTGTCTTTGCCAGCAGAGTCTTCCAGATATTGTTTTGTGGTTGCACAGCCTCTGCAGTCTGAGCACCTGCCACAGCAGGCAGAGATCCCAACGCTGCTGCTTTGCAGGGCTGACTTGATCTGCACACTTACTGCCTCCCCACCACACGCAGCGCCAGAGCCTGGGCTCAGTGGGCACAGTCACCTCACAGACACTCTGTGTCTCTGTCCTCAACAGCCTCAGAGGAGCACAGTTTATGTCCTGCTCATTTCTCAGACACAGATCTTACCCCGTGGAAAATCTCACAGTTCCTCTCTGCAAAAGCAATCAACCGGGTTGATGCAGTGGTGGCTGTCCTTGAACTTTAGGTTCTAAATTAAGACTCAAAACCGAAGATTGGCAAAAGAGAGTATCAAGGGTTTATTAGTCACATTTAAATAACAGCTTCATTTGGACAGTGTTTTCTAAGCCTGCAGGCATAGCCAGGCCTTTCAGCAACTGGACACGAGCTGTGGTGAACAGAGTCCTATTCCTAGTTGCACTGATCCTTCTGTGCAAGTGCACTGAAGCTCCTGACACATTACTGAGTATATGTGTGACAGGAGGGAGGAATGGTGTCTTTCTGAGAGAGCTTCCCACTTTCCCATGGGAGCCTCCATGGCTTTTCTGTTCCCACAGGCAATATTGCTTGGGGCAGGGAGAGGCCTGCAGCCCCCAGTCTGCCTTCATCTTGGCAGATGTGGCTGCATGGTGGAGGTGATCTTTGAAACTAGCCAAGACAGTACCTGGAGGGTCCCAGGGCAATGTGCTCTGGGATGGAAAAACAAAGGTCCTGCACTGTAAATATAATTGTCGCTAATTGTAAGGTAATTACAGCTAAGTAGTCAAAACCATCAAAAGACAGCCTTATGATTAAAGGAGCAAAAGAAAAGACAAGGGGTCTCTCTGTGTCCCTCAGTCAGAAGCTCTCCTATCTGATGCCAGACAGAGCATTTAATTCCTATGCCTCAGTTTCCTCACCTATAAAACAAGGGCACCATACTGACCTACCTCTACACGTGATGCTTAAGTCACTAATGCCCACAACAGGCCTTCAAAGTCTCCAGTGAAAGGAGCTATAGAAGGGTAAAGTACACGTTATTAATGTTCTTTCATTTGAAAGAGACTGAGATGAGAGGAAAGGAACTGGCTATAAACAGCACCATCCTGTGAAAGTAAAAACATGCAACCGAATTATTTCTGCAAACATAACTGTATTTTTCTTACTGTACTCAACCAATCTTGCCATTTAGCTCAGAATAACTCCTGTTACAATGGCAATGGTGTTGCTGAGGGCTGGGACATTACATTACTTGTTTCTGAATTTCTGGCTGAGACCTTGGAAAGCCATTGCATGAACACATCATTCAGCTGCAGCCAATACTCACAAGGATATCAGTGTTTTCAAAATAGTTCCTCCAGTATGGTCTGATCTTCCTCTGTCCGCCTATGTCCCATACATTCAGTTTGAAGCCTTGAGACTGTACACTTTTGATGTTGAAGCCCTGGAAAGAACAGAAACAAAGCCACATAGAGCATAAACCTAAATGGTTAGAGCATGTTTGTAGCCAGACATTAACACCTTATATATCCCATGCCTGCATCGTGCAGTGAGGTGGGCTGAGCAGCCACAAAGATGGATCAGCTGTGGGAGAGGCACCAGCAAAAGCAGCCACTAAACCATCGGTTTGTCAGTGTTCTTGGGTCAAGGGTTGATGCTGTTGTGGCTATGGAGACATATGATGCAGTTAGTGCCCTGAGAGGGCTCAGCAGGGTGGGTGCAGGAAGAGGTGGGAGAGCTGCAGATAAGGAGAAAACAAGGGCACTGTGAGAAGCAGGATTGAGCTTGTGAAAGCTGAGTAGACAGTCACAACTAATATGAAGCCAGAGGTCTCAGCTCAATTCGACACGACACGGCTAATGCTGGGCTTAAAAGAGCAACAGCTGCATGTCTGAAGGGTCCATTTCATCAATTAGAGCACCAACTGAAAGTGCATTCAAGTAGAAAAACAGGATGTGGCGTGGGCTGGCAACGTGCTGCCACACCACCCAGGGGACCAAAGCTTGGAATTAGGGTGTCAGGACTGGGAGCTTTGGGAGGCAGCTACAGGGTGGGGGGAAGCACCTCCCATAGCTCTCTAGCAACCTCCTCTGGAGCAATGCTGCAGTGCTTCTGATGGGAGCCATCTCTCTCCTCCAACTCCAAAGCTCAACAAAAGGGCATGAGAGACATTAGGGAGGAGCACTGGCATATGCAGAACCCTTGGAGCTGGTTGGGTGAAAGATGCAAAGAGACAAGGGTTTGTCCAGTGCTGCAGCATCCACTCTACATGTCCCCTGTTTGGCAAGGACAACGGGAACAAAGTCTCATCCATGCAACCCTAGCATGACTCAAAAGCCTCTTGCAGAACTCCACAGCAGCACTCATCCATTTTCGTACTACCTGACCAATCTGGCCTGAAGTTCTCTGGCTCCTTCAGGAAGCCTCCTCTTAGGCAGAAAAGACACAAACTTAATGGTGCACCAGGCTCCAGTTGCTCCCCCTTTTACTGAAAGACTCTGATGAATCATTAGTGCTTTGCATAACATGGCAAGTGGGATCACAGTAACTGCCTCAAGAAGGAAAGGCCTTCCTCACCTGTGTTGGGGTGATGTGGCTGATGTCCTCTGATGCCAGCTGTTTCAGGAGTGTGGTCTTGCCTGCATTATCCAGTCCCAAGAGGAGGATTCTCACCTCCTGGTCTGGGGTGCTTTTTAGTTTGCGAAGGATTGACAGTAAACCCTAAATGCACAAGAGAGACACCATAGCTGTTATTTCTCCACCTCAACTCTCGCCCCCCACCATGTCATGCCCTCCTCCCTTGAAATGGATTCTGTCTGGCAGTGGGTCCCAAGACCCACTGAATACCTTTCTGCAGTCCCTATTTCCATTTAGTTTCTTTCTCCTCCCTTTGCCCCTGTTTTTTTCCATCTCAGAGTATCAACAAGGTCTCAGACAGCATAAATGTCACATAGTGGGGTGCCCTGCTGGCTGCACTGCTCTTGTCACACAGCTGTTTGGCATTCCCTGTGCCAGGGAGACAGTGCCTATGCATACCCTGTGCAGAAGCTGCAGACCAAGTCCTTGCAAGCTCTTCATTACCTTTATCAGAGGGAAAACCCCACTAATTTGACCTGCCTCCCAGGTAACTCCAAGTTACTAACATTGGTTCTTCTCTTAGTAACTCCCTGGTCATCTCAAACCCCGTTTTGTCTGTCTAAAACATGCTGAACTCATGGGGCACGTGCAGTTCTGGTTCTCAGGATGTAGCACTTAACAACTATCTCAGATCACCACACATCCTCGCTAAGAAAAGCACAGTGGATTTCAGTCATTAGCCAGGCTCAGCTCTCCGAGCTGACAGTATCACTCAGGATTAGGAAAGAGAATATACAGGTCAGCTCATTTACAACCATGCACCTTACAGCAGCAGCACACCCAAGCTTTTGTCAGTGCCACCAGTCAGAGACCAGCACCCCGTTAAAATGACTGGAAAAATATTCTGGACCCTGGCACGCAACCAAGAGATGCAAATCACCCCAGTTCCACCTGCCTCTCGCTGCCCAGCCCACCCCCCAGGAGAGGGGCAGTTGCAGCCAAGGGAACAGGAGCAGGCTGTGACACCAGGAATGCCTGGGAGTCTTTGGGCACGCAGCCACGCTGCTCTGCAGCCCTCTGCATGTCACGGACCCCTCCTCAGAACCCAAGCAGCACACACCGCAGCGAAGCCCGTGGACACAGGTGCTCTTGCTACTAATTCATCTGAGAAAATCCAGGAAAGAAAAACACCTACAGCCCCTTTTGAAGCCCTCAGCATTCCTGTTCTGTCTCTCCCAGACAAATCCCTTGTTGAAGCCCACTAAGACCCCAAGAGCCTGGAAGAAAGTTCAAATGTCAGCAGAAACCTGAGCCCATGGGGCCCATATCTCAAGCCTTTTTGTTCTCCCAATAGCAAAATGGAGACAATGCTTCTTGTCGACCTGCAAGGGTGTAATCAGTTAAATGTCTTGAAGTGTTTTGTTGCTATGAGGAACTAAACCCTCTAAATATTCCTGCTGAGAGCCAAGGACTATTTGAGCCTTGAAGGTTGCTCCCGATCCCCTCCAGATCAGGGCAATCAGAAAGTTGTCCTCAAGATGAAAGAGCTGCATGTGGCAGTACAACTGTCACCGCTGCAATGCATCCCCCGTCCCCAGCAGTGTCCTTCTGCCCACTCCCAACCTCAGCTGCTGCCGACTGCTCACCTCACTGCTCCCAGGTGGGAGTGCTTTGGAAAGGACAAGGCACCACAGGTCGTGATGCTGAAGCTTTCAGTAACATTCAGAGATTCAAATGCATGTGACATTTGATCCATCCCTGTAAGCATTTTCGATTTCAGAGTAATTTATTTGGTTTCTGTTAAATTACCAGCTACGGCTCAAAATACATGTGTGATGTGTAAGAAACAGGGAGGAGAGAAGGAACTTAGTAAAACTGGGTTTGAAAGGTATCTGTAGAAAGCTGCAGGACTGCCACTGTTGCTGTGCTTTCAAAAAGCACTGTGGAAAGCTGAGGTTCAGAAATTCAGAGCCTTGTGCAAGCAACAGCAAAACTACGGTCTTACCATCCAATAAGCAGGCTCAAGTTATCACCTATTTCATCGGTGATAAGCAGGGAAAAAACTGGGAATCCAGGCCCTGCTCAAGAGCTGTGAATTAGAAATGGACTCTGCTTGGTAGAGGGTGCCATGCCTGCTCAGTACAGGCACAGGCACAGTAAATCCCCAAACAGCTTTTAGTTGAAGTGTACAGGCCTGTAACACCCCGTGCTGGGCTCTGAGGGCCAGATGCTCACAGCTGGCTCTCGCCCATGGGCCCATGGCTAATGAATTTGAAGGGCTGTGCTCAGTGCAGCCAGTCACTGCAAGCCTTGCCAGCCCAACAGCTCATCTCCCTGGCCACAGTGCCCAGCCCATGTTCTGCCCCAATGATGGTCTGCACTTCCACACGTCGGAGGGAACAGCAGCAAAAATACCTCTAATGGTTACTTAATGGTTACTTGTCCTAAGTGCCCTTGACATCGCTAAAAAGCACAAATTTTGACTGCACGACTAGCAACATATTTTCTTTTCACCTGCTGTCAAATTTACAGTTGTGTTTGTTGGCTTGTAAATCCATGGATTTCAGCTCAGTGTGGACAGACTCCACAGGAGCAGGAACTCTAAAATTCACACATTCTCCTTCCTTTCTAGGGAAACTGAATTTCCCATTCTTATGGGCCTGACCCAAAGCCAGTGTACATCAGCCAAAGCACTACTGCCGACTTTGGAGAGCTCTGAATCAGGCCCTATTATTTTAGTTTATTGCTCACAGTTAAAAAAAGAAGCTGTTGAAATGCTAATCCTATTCACAGCTCCACTTGCTAAGAGCAGAGCAGTGTATCCCAGAGCAGATCAGGATTAGGTGCCTTTATATTTCAGAATTCAACTCCAAAATACTGAGCGCAAAGAAATGTATTACAAAGTATTGCTTATCTACCACGGAGCAATTCTCAAGGGTCGGGAAGAGGAACAGTTGTAAATGTTAATAGAGCTTCTCCCATTGTAGATGGATGCTATTTCTGGGCTAGTATGACAGCCTATGAGAAAACGATCAGCATCGTTCCATATTCTACTCAAGTGACACTGCTGCATGGCTGATCACAGGATTATCAGGGGTAGCCAATAGAAGAGAAGATATATATAGAAATAAAAGTATTCTCTAAGGTATAAAGTAAGCTGATTTAAAAGGCTGGAAGACAAGCAAGCCAACATAGAGAAGTGGACTTTATTTCTGTAGCTGCCAGCATAGGTTACATGGTCTGTATATACAACTTAAATCAAGAGCCAAATAATAGTATTGGTTCGGGTGACTGTTACTATTTTGTAAATAGCATTCAAAACGTGAATCCAGCATTCTCCCTATAGTTAGCGAAGATTTAAAACTAAGGAAAGCCCAGCCCAGATGGGTTTCTCATTTTTTTCTTTTAATTTTTAAAAATTGGTCTTATGAGTACAGTGGCTAGAAAGACAGAAGGCATTTCCTGACAGCTTAGTAGACTGGAAAAAATAACTCAGCAGAGTTCCCTGCTGCATGCCACCATGATGTGGGACAAGCAGCCCCTGTTGCACACACACACCCCGATGGACAAGCACTCCTCTGCTGGCAAACAACGCTGAAACGAATGGGCTGAGGAGAGTCGGAAAGCAATGGGATGGGAGACGTCAGGTAGAAAGCTACGAAATGGGAAGATATGGCGCAAAGAGGATACACAGAGGCAACAGAGGAGGAGCAGATTTTTGAAGCAGGGCAGGTAATAAATGTCTCATGCTGGGACTTAGCCAGTAGCGAGAGGGGAGGATTCCCAGGACGCCTGCATGGCGGCCAGGTCAGTGGCACTCGCTCACTGCAGTGTCCAGGGTGAGGAGCGGGACAAGTCTGGAGCAGGCCAGGGTGGACGGGAGCTGGCTGAGGAGCCGCAGAGATGCCTCACAGGAGTGTAAGGGCAGTGTGTCAGCTGCACAAAACTAAGCAGACTGCGGCATCTGTAACAGAAAAGGGAACTGCAGATGCTGCTCAGATAATGAGCAGCACAGCATGGCAGCGTGTGCAGCCTTTGGAGAAGGGCAGCGAGACAGAGCAACTCGGGGCTGGGCACAGTCAGCCAGCAACCGCTTCTTGGTCACCTCTGGGTTAAGCAAACTATGTCTTATATCAGATTGGCTTGTTTAAAAACATCTTTGTCCTTGGTGGAGAGGGTTTTCTTTACAAGCACCATGAGGAGACAGACTGATGGGGTCAGCAACGAGGAGACTGTATTTTCCAGACAGTGAGCGGGGACATACAATAAGGAAAAGAGACTCCTGACAATTACTATGAAATCAGAGTGGGGCATTAAATTCGGAGAGGCAACTAAATGGGTAAGAGCACTCATAAACACATCGAGCATGAAAGCAAAGCTAACCATCTTATTAGCATCCTTCAGAAAACAGGGATGTGTGGTTTTATGAAAGTATATCATTGCTAGGTTTAAAATACCCACCAAATTATCAAAGGACTTTCAATTATAGCTGCATGCTGTAATCCTATTCTCTCTCAAAAAAAAAAAAAAATCCTACATATATAAAAATACAGTGACATTTATAGTCCTAGCTAAGGGTTTTGTGGGTTTTTTCAGCTTTAAATCCATGCTGTATATGGGTCTCTTGAACTAGTTAATGCATGTAACTACATCCTGTACCACAGAAACCACTGAAAGGAAGATTCGCTTTACAGGCCAAAGCAAAATTGGTTTGGGACAACCAGAGCATTGAGATAATCTGTTTCAATACTGTATCAGATTGGCAATATAAAGCCATAATGGAAAGAACAGTTTTCCCTTGTACTGAGGGCTGGATACACTGGGCATGGATAAAAAGCGTGGCCCACAAGCTGCTGCAAAGCATGGTTGGTTCTTATAAGGAAAGAGAAGTAAATGTGTTCTGTTTAACTTTATTAGCCACAAAGCCCAGATAATGAATTTAAAATAAAACCACCCTCAGTCACCAATTGCTTACCTACTAGATGCGGATATTTAGGTAGAATCAATTCACTTCACCGAGATGCAACGCAGCCACGAAGCTCAGCAGCTCAGCCTGTCATTATGACCACATCTCCCCATCTCTACAGCCCTGCAGAGATGCCCTCTTCCCCACTACTGCAAGTCTTTATCCTCAAGATTCATCTCAGGCAAGCATATTTGCCATTGAGATGACAACTCCTGTCACCCCACAGCTCCCCGGCACTGCTGAGCTCTGTTCTCAAACTTCCGTGACTTTCCTACAACCGTGGGAGAAACTTCACAAAATATCCATAAAACCAGCCCATGATTCTTCTGCTAATTCCTTCTCTGCCACACCTACAATCCTTGATGAGGTTTAGGCAGCAAACACGTCAAGTTCAAACCTGTCTTGGATTCCATTTATTCGTATCGGTCGGTTATCTCTCACCCCAGACAGACCGTATTTCCATGGCATGGAAATGGGGCACAGCCCCATGGCTGTGCTCTGCCAGCACAGCACCTAGCACAGCTCTGGGCACCGATTTATTTACTTTCAATTAAGCAATATGGAGCAGTTCACCGTTTTTAAAGAGTAAGTTAAAGATGGAGGGTACATGTGATGATTCCAGAAAGTCACACAGACACGGGGAAGGACGAGGGGCTTAGCTGAGCCAAATATCCTGCCTTGCACAGTGGATATATGAGGCTACATTTGTCATCCAGGGTGCAATCCTGCACACACAGAGCTGGAGGAGGGGAGTCCTTCCTGACAACTGCACTGATTAGCTGGTGCCCTGAAGAATGACGTCTGATTACCTTTATCTTCGGCTGCAGAACTGCAAATGTCACTAATGGTCATAAAATCATCCAGTCTTTTTCAAAATACAACCGAAGTAAATTAATCTATTGAGCACAGTTTATTCAATACTTCTTACTCTGGCAAAACTCCCAAAAAATCATTTGCTTGCTGCATGTCTCCACCATATGGTGTCATTCAATGCAGACTTTCTTTCCTGCATTGAAATCCAAAATTTAATGGAGTCGAGTCACCTACAGAGTTTTTCCAGCTCAAACCTACTAATGTAGTTTTCTGTCAAAGAGGTCACACAGCACTTTCCAGTTTGATGCATAAACCAATACCAGCATGAATCCTCTTTTCATAATTAAAATCAAACTCCTCTGGCTTCAGCAGGTTTGAAAGAAGTATTTTGCCCTGTGCAGAGAAGAGCCAATGCCCAGCACTGGACAAGGTCAGCAGTCTCTGTCTGGTTTCAGAACTTCAAAGTCTTGGCCAGTGACTGGTATACTCTCCTATCTGCAGGTGATTTCTTATATCAACCTCTCAGCAGCCAGTAAAATAAACTAAAAAACATGTCATTGAACTGTACTGAAAACTAAAGTAGTGAGACACTTATAATCCTTGAAAGCATTTTTATGGGGCTATTTTAAATCGAGCCTTAGTGCCAAGGAACAGGGGACAAAAGAAATAATTTCTAGGTATGAGGTACACCTAGAGCAGGCAAGACATAGATGCTGGTTTTCCTAGAAACATGAGCTCAAGGCCAGGAGAAAGATGCCTGACTATGTATTTAGCTATGCTGGTATTTTATCCTCTTCACCAGATGCGCCTTATGCCTTGTGCTAGACACTCTGTGACTCAGTTTCCTCAACTATAAAACAGGACCACACTTGGACAAATCTGACACAATGATGTCACCTTCAATCAATGGTTTTAAAAAAACATTGGCCATCCTCCGGCCCCAGCATCTATCAGTAACATACCACGTCTCTTGGTAAAGGTTGTTATTACAGTGACGAGGAAGCCACAGGCTCTGCTTCACACAGCATTTCCCAAACTTTGGAAAGCAGCACATCCTTTCATGTAGCAGCCTCCCTTTGCCCACTGCAGATGCTGCTTAACGGTGCCAAAGATTCCAGCACTACACATCTCTCGTGCTTTGCAGTTTTAGGGCTCATCCTTCCCTCCGTGCTCCAGCTATGACCTTCCACCAGCCCTGCCCCACAGCTGTGAGAAATGCCGGTATGCTCTGCAGAAGAAGACACTTCCCCCCTCTACTTACTCACTTGGATGAGCACTGAAATAATTTAAACCTCAGCATTAACCCTCTAATCACTGGAGTTGGAGCAAGCGGCCGTTGAGGGGAGTTTAGGAGCTTCCCAATGCGATCGGGACACGGCAGGAACGTGCTCGTGGGCAGCTAGCACGGCTCAGATGACAAGCAGTAAATTATTACATCAAGCAGTCTGGATGATTTCTGACTGCTGACCCACACGCCCAGGCTGCCATAGCTGCTTTGGATGTATTTGCTGCCGTTTCAGAGTTTCTACCACTAATGATTATTCTGTTTTAGTGAAAGCTGAGAATCTAGAGATAGAGCATTGCCCTCCAGTCCTCTACCCAGTCCAGCCAACCCAAAGTGGCTCCTACCCTGCCTGAGAGGCTATCATTCAAACAACAGCTCCAAGGAATGGAAAACAGACCAGAGGCAGTAAAATGTTGTATCGAACGACACAAACACTGGAGAACTGGGTAGTCCACCCTCTCTGCACACAAAGCGCCCCGATAAGAGCAGCCAGATCCCAGACTACACCAGCTGATCAGGACATCATAAGGCAGAAGAGCAGATCTGGCAGCTGCAAGCCAAATGTGTCCCACAAAGCACTGCACTGCTGGAGGCAGCTGCCCTCATCTTTAGAGCAGATGTCCATCCTGTGATGGCTTTGGTGCCTGGTGTGACATGCTCCATCACCAACTCATCAAAAATAGAGCACATCCCACAGGCTTTATCTCCATCTCCTTCTCTGTGGCCCAGCAGGTAGGGATGCAGCCAGAATTAACCCAGTAAGATGAGACGCTGCCTTTGGTGCTCGCTTACACCTCCTCCCATGCACAAATCTCCCCACTTACATGAATCCAACTTGTGTCCAGAGGGCTCCTGGACAAAATAAGGCTTTGCTCTTGGGAAAGCTCCTTTCCTATTGCTATTTCCTTCTGCTTGTGCTCTCTCTTCATGCAGCATCCTCATGAGTGGCTCCAAATCCATGGCAGCTCTCTCTCACCACCCCTCACCCATAGTTCCAACCCCTCCTTCCAGTCCTCGCAGCATTTTGCCAGCATCCCACTGGTCCCACCCCAACTACTCTGGCATCTAAACCCAAATTGTTTCCAACACCTGGATGACCTGGTCTATCATCCAACCTTCCTCCAACCTCAGTTTAGACTGTGCTACACCCTTACCACCTCATCTGTCTCCCAGCACTGCCCTCCACCCAAGACACCCAGCTTTTTCCTTCAATCCATGTTGCTACATCTCAAACAAGTGTCTCCAACACTTATTTTCTCCCTGGGATCTTTCTTTCTCTCATCAGCATCAAAACTCCACTTCCAGTCTTTCCCACAGTTTATTCTTGCTTCTTCTTTTCAACCCAGACTGTCCCTCATCTTACCAGCCCATGGCAGAAATCCCCAGAGCACATAACATCCCAGAAAACTATCCCAAAAACGGCCAGCCAAACATTGGCTGGGTTTTCCTACTGACTCGCCAGACTGTCCATCCCACCCAACTGGCAGTTTTCTTTCAGCCCCTGAGCACTTTGTCCTGGCCATCTCTGAACACCTAACCCCTTCATCCAGTCTCTCTCTGCCATGACTGAACTCCCCTTCTAAGGCTGTGTACCAAAAAAACAGCTCTCTCTCTCTCTCTCTCTCTCCTCAGCAAGCTCTCTTCTAGCTCCCCCAATTTCTACAGCCAAAATTCAACCTATGAACAAACACTTACATGTGTTCTAGAGCATGCCACAAAGTGCCATGTCCAGTCTTTCCAACATTTCCCTAAACGCCTCCAGGCACGGTGACTCCACCACCTCCCTGGGTAGTCCTTTACAATGTCTAATCATCCTTTCTGTGAAGAAATTTTCCCTAATGTCCAGTCTGAGCCTCTCCTAGCACAGCTCGAGGCTATTTCTGCCTCTCCTGCTGCTTGGGTCACTTCTACCCAGGAGAAGAGGCCGATCCTCACCTGTCTGCAACCTCCCTTTGGGGAGCTGGGAGAGCGAAAAGGTCACCCCTGAGTTTCCTCCTCCTCAGACTACAAAATCCCAGCTCCTTCAGCCACTCCTCACAGGACTTGTGCTCCAAGCCCTTCACCAGCTCTGTTGCCCTTTTTTAGGACTCATCCCCCTTTTTTTGTGTCCCCCATAACGTCTGCGTGCTGCCAGGGCCCAGGCCCAGCCAGGGTTTTCCACGGCTGGAGGCCCCAAGCTCAGGCTTTTCTCAGCATCCCTCTGAGGGGTGCCCAAACCTGCACAGCCCCAGGCCCCACGCCTGACTGCACTCAGAGCCCAGGCCGGCCCGCGGTGGGTCCCTGGGCGGGTGTCACACAGTCACAGGATGGGTCGGCCTGCAAGGGACCACAGCGGGTCACCCGGCCCAGCCTCCTGCTCAGCAGGGTCATCCTTCAGCACACGGCACGGGATCGTGTCCGGATGGTTTAGGAGCATCTCCAGTGGGGGAGGCTCCATCAACTCTCCGGGCAATCTTTTCCGGTGTCTGGTCACCCGCACAACAAAGTTGTTTCTCCTATTCAGGTGGAATTCCCCTGAATTCAGGTGAATTCAGCTCCTGCCCTGTCCTACCGCCCGCCAGCACCAAGCGGAGCCCGGCTCGGTCCTCCACGTTCCATCGCCTTGGCACCCGCTCCCGTGGCCCGAG
>VWZN01022541.1:232207-276313 GCA_013396955.1 Regulus satrapa
TGAAACCCTCGGCGGCCTCAGGCGCTCCCGGCCCCCCGGCCCGCCCCGCCGGCCCCCGCCCCGCTCACCATCCTCGGCGCGGCCCGGGGTTACCATGGGCAACTGCGTCACACCCACCCCGCGCGCCGACGTGCNGCGTGCCGGGCTGTGCCCAGCCGAACCGACACGAAACGGGCCCGGCCGAGCCCCTGCCGCTGCCTTACAGAGAAGGGCAAGGAAATTGGTGAAGGGTCTGGAGCTCAAGCTTTACGCGGAGTGGCTGGAGGGAGCTGGGAGCGTTTAACCAGGAGAAAATGCTCGGGGGACTTCGTCGCTGTCTACAACTACCTTTGAAATGACGTTGTAGCCAAGTGGGAGTGGGTATCTTCTCCCAGGCAACCAGCGTCAGGACGAGAGGATATTAGTGGGAAGGTGTGCTAGGGGAGGTTCAGGTTGGACGTTAGTAAGAATTTCTTTACAGAAGGGTGATTAGGTACTGGAAAGGACAGCCGAGGGAGCTGCTGGAGTCACAATCCCTGGAGGTGTTTAGGGAAAGCCCGAACATGGCACTCGGCACCATGTTGTTGACACGGCGGTGTTGGGTCACAGGCTGGACTCAGATGATCTCAGAAGTGTTTTCAGCCTTGTTCATTCTGTGATTCTGGGGTGTGCAACAGCGGGCATGCGGTGCAGCACCCCGGGGAGCGCGCAGGGCAATGCTATGGCAGTGCAGAGCAGCACCAGAGGGATGTGCAGGATGGTGCTGCGGGGGTGCTGTGCTCTGCACACTCGGGCGCTGCAGAGTAGAGCCCCTGTAGGAGTGCCTGCAGGGCAGTTTGTGGAGGGTTGAGCTGGCCCCTACAGTAATGTGCAGCACCATACCACGCCGAAAAGGGGGTGCCAGATGCTGTGGGGTGCAGTACAATTGGGGTGACCCCAGGCAAGCAGGAGAAGGAGCAGCCTAACTGCAGCGTTCTGCCGACAGCAGGAGTGCAGGGGCCTCCTGGGCTCAGGGCTGCTGAAAGTCCAATCGTCCTGTTAAACATAAACCTGCCATGGCTCTCACCCAGCTGACTGCTCCTGTGGCCGTGGCAGGCGTGCACTCTATGAGCAAGCAAGGCAGGAGTCTACTAAGCGACTTTTTTTCCCTGCCCAGACCTACACCAAGATGGCCACAATTTCCCTTGGCTTCAACATCGATGCCCCACGCTGGGACCAGAGCACCTTCGTGGGGCGCCTGAAGCACTTCCTCAACATCACCGACCCTCGGACCGTGCTGGTGCCGGAGGAGGAGCTGGACCGGGCCAAGGCCCTGGTGGAGGGCTGCAGGTGAGGGGCAGGGGTACAGATGGGGCAGGTGCCATCCCTGTGTTCATGGCCGTCCCAGCCACTGTGCAGTGTTGCAGAGGGATGGAGGCAGTCATTCCCAAGCAGGTATGCTCTGATGTAACATCTGTTGGAGGTAATTTTGGAGGGGGTTTCCCAGGCTTCTCCCAGGAGCCTCAAGCTGTGACATGCACCTTTCTCAGGAGATGTTTCCCCTGCCTTTCATGTGGTGCCTGGAACTCTGTGCCTCGGCAATGCTGGGTGCTGGCAGGTCTGTGCAGCTTC
This sequence comes from Regulus satrapa, assembly GCA_013396955.1. NCBI lineage: Eukaryota > Metazoa > Chordata > Aves > Passeriformes > Regulidae > Regulus > Regulus satrapa. The sequence goes on from VWZN01022541.1 coordinate 233,798, forward strand.
CCCTGATGGGCTTTGGGCTTGCAGGGCCGGGCTGGTGCCACCAGGAAGCAGCCAGGAGCAGCTGTTCTATGCCAAGAAGCTGTACGACTCAGCCTTCCACCCTGACAGCGGTGAGAAGATGAACTTCATCGGGAGGATGTCCTTCCAGGTGCCGGGGGGCATGGCCATCACTGGCTGCATGCTCCAATTCTATCGGTGAGCTCTTTGGGTACACCAGGTTGGGGACACAGCCCTGACAGCTCCCAGCCCCTCTCGAGGTCCCTGGTGGCCAGAGCACAGCCAGTCTGCCTCCCCTAGGGCTGGGTGCTGCCCAAGGCATGCCCATGACTGTGCTTGCATGTGTCCCATGGTCAAGCCCAGTGTCTCAGCTCTGTCCCCAGCCTGTGGTAGAAGCATCACAGATGCCCCTGGCATGGCTGGGGATGGTCTCACCTCACCCTGAGCTCAGTTGAGCTCTTCCCAGAGCCCCTGTAATGATTAATGCAATTAAATTCTACTTGGCTCCTGCTCTTGCTCTGTCTTGGTCTGTGGCCCATAGCAGTCTTTGGGACTGAGGACCAAATGTGCCCCTAGGCCAGGCTGCTTCAGCATCCCCAGCCCCTGCTGACAGCTCCCTGCATCTCCCTTCTCCACCCCCCTGCACTCCAAAGCATGCTTAGACCCACATCTCCCTGTGTCCCTTCCTGCCCCACGTCAGTGTCTCTGAGACACCAATAGAAACCCGGGCACATTCATCCTCATGTGTCCCCTCCTTGCTGCTGGCTTTGACAAAGGCTTATCTCAGCCCAGCAGAGGATGGCTGCCACCCTGCTGAGAGCTGTGACTGTCACCCCTGCCCAAGCGCCTTGCAGGACTGGGCCCCCCTTTCCTGTGCTCCCCAGGGCAACCAGAACTCCAGGGGTAATTTCCCAGCTGTGCCACTGGCTTGTCACTTTGCCACAGTTCCTCAGTTTCCCTTTGGAGACACCGTAATGAGTGGATTGCAGGCATCTTGGCTGTCTCCCGGCCAAGCCTGGCCATGGGCACAGGCCAGGTCTCCGTCCCTGACAGCCCTTGGGTGCTCTCCCGGTCCCTTCCCTCCACAGGACAGTGCCTGCCGTGGTTTTCTGGCAGTGGGTGAACCAGTCGTTCAATGCCTTTGTCAACTACACCAACCGCAACGCCGCCTCCCCCATCTCTCTGAGGTGAGCGGGCCCCACACGATGGCCTGGGTCCATTTGAAGCGCCCCTGGATGGCCTGTAAAGATCCCATAGGCCACATCTTGGGGACAGAAGGAACAGGGCTGAGTCAGAGTTGATGATTTTGTTGTCTTCCTTCTTTGAAATCGCTGTCCAGGCAAATTGGGGTGGCTTATGTCACGGCCACCGGTGCAGCCCTGGCCACCGCAGTGGGACTCAACCTCTACACCAAGGTATGCCAGGTCAGGGCCAGGTGGGGCAGTTGGGCAGATCCTGCTCTCCTGTGCTGATGCCAGCCTGTTTCTCACAGCGAGCCCCTCCCTTGCTGGCCCGCTGGGTCCCCTTTGCTGCTGTGGCTGCTGCCAACTGTGTCAATATCCCCATGATGCGGCAACAGTAAGTGTCACACGTGGCTGGGGCACTTGAGGGGCACCAGCTCTCTCCAAAGGCAAGCTGGTGGCAGCCCAGCTTCTGGGCTGCCTGGCCTCCCTGCCTTGGGTTCCTGTCCTGGGAGCTGGAGGGAGGTGAACAGAGGGGGTCTGTGCATTTGCACTGCTGTGTCTGTGCTGGAGGGTGCTGGGTGGAACGGCTCAGCCTCCACCTTGAGTAGGAGGGGATTTTTGGCTCAGGATAGCTCTTCTGGAATCTGTGCTGGAAGATCCCTCAGACCCGAAGATCTCCTACTTGTCGTGGGAGGACCCCAGTCCATGGTGTCCTGATGCTAGGACACCCCAGTTGGGGTCCTTGTGGTGACCTGTGTCTGCTGCTCAGGGTTCCCCACAAGTCACGGCACAAGGAGCTCGGGTGCCGTGTGAGGGACTGCGCCCTGGCTCAGCTGCCTATCCCAGGCAGTGTCTCTCCCTAGCACGGCCAGATCCTGCTTGCAGCTGCGCCCTGAAGATGGCAGCATCGGCTGGGCTGGGGACCACGGTGCCCCGGGGTGCTGGAGCCCCGTGCCCCAGGGGCATTCGGGGCTGCTGCACGTAGAGGACTCCCCTGGCACCCCCTCACCCCTTTGCTGTGTCCTCTTGCTTTCCTGGCCATCCTGTCTTCCACTCACTGCCTGTCCCCTTCAGGGAGATCATCAACGGGATCACAGTGACAGATGAGAACAACAACGAGCTCGGCCGCTCCAGGGTGAGTCTGGGGATGGGGATACGGGTTGGGGCACGGCGCTGCCAGGGCTCACCTGCTGATTTTGCTTGCAGAGGGCGGCAGTGAAGGGCATCGCGCAGGTTGTGCTCTCCAGGATCACCATGGCGGCACCGGGAATGAGTGAGTGTGGGGCAGGAGGGTGTGCAGCTGAACTGGGGACTCTCCAGGACCCACCACCTTGCCCTCCCCTGCTTCAGTTTCCCCCATGAAGAAGAGGAAGGGTGGCCCTGCATCCCAGATGGCGTTTTCTCTCCTCATCCAGCCATTCCCATCAGAGGCCCCTGAGTCCCTCTCCATGCCAAACCACAGCCCGGGACACAGGGCGTGCTCCTATGGCAGTTTGGCCCCACAAGGATGCATCTTGTGCTCTCTGGCCCTAGCCCCTCACCCTGCAGCTCAGCACCCCCTCTGCTCCTGAGACCCTTGACATGCTGCAAGCCCAGAAGGAAGGACAGGAGCATGAGGAGCACAGCCCATGCTGCCCAGGTGATGGATGTGTGGGGGTCTTGTGTCAGGTACTTGCTATCAGGAAAGACCCAGTAGTCCCCAGCACAACTAGTTGCTGTCATGGTCTCCAGGCAGATGGTCCTGCTGGGACAGCCCTGCAGGCTGGCCAGCAGGATAGCTGGTCTGGGATCTGGGCTGACCTTCGCTCTTTGTACCTAGTTATTTTGCCCATCATCATGGAGCGGCTGGAGAAATTCACCTTCATGCAGGTGAGTGCATGTTTTTTCCTGCCAGTGGGTTCTGTGGTGCCCCAGTCCTGCTTCCCAGCTGCTGATAATGCTGGGAATCAAATGGGGAGCTGCAGAGCCCAGCTTGCTTTGCTCCCTACTTCAGTCATTGATACACCAAGGGCCTCTCAAGGGACATGGGGAGGCTGTGGGAGGGTGGCATGGTTCAGTGCACACCAGAGGTGTTGGTCATTCAGGCCTGCTGAGGAGAGAAGTCTGCCCACCCTGTGAATGGGTCCTCTGGTGAGGCCAGGGACTCATTCCTGGCTCTTCTCTTGCAGAGGATCCGGGTTCTCCATGGGCCTCTGCAGGTGCTGCTCTGCGGGGGCTTGTAAGTATCTCACTGCACAATCACCTCTGAGTGCCTGGAGTATGGCTCCAAAGGGATATTTGAAAAAACACATATTTCCCAGAAGAGATTGCAAAGCAGCTTACCTTTCAGCTTGGGCTTTCCCCAGTTATTGGGAGTCATGGGGTGTGAGCCCTCTTGGGCTGAAATCCCTATGGCTGGAGGGCAAACAGGCTGGGATCCCCAAGAATAATACTCTGCTTTTCTCTGTCCTACAGCCTCCTGTTCATGGTGCCAGCAGCCTGTGCCCTCTTCCCCCAGCGATGGTACCAGTTCCACTGCTTCCCCCTCCTCCATGGGATCTCGGGAGCCTTCCTCCTCCCCTAGCTCTCTGCCCATCCCAGGAGAAGCATGATGGGCACCCACCCTTCAACCCAAGGCAGTGCCTGCCTGTACACACTGGTGCCCAGGGCAGCAGGAGAGCATGTGCCTCCCCTGCTCTGTGAGCTCTGTGCTGGGAGCAATGGGACACCCAGCTCCATGGGCAGCCTTCCAGCACTGGGAGGGAAGGGTGGTGGGCCTTGCCATGAGCCTGCAAGATCCCAGGGACTGCAGAGGGACCTCACATGGGGAGGGAGAGTGGCTTGACTGGTGGCTGGGGAAGAGGACCATGGCTCTCAGTGTGTATCCTGCTCTCCACAGCTCCCTTGCAGTGGCTGACCTTGAGCTGGAGCTGCGTGACAGTATCGTGGCCAAGCATGGGGACAAAGTGCCGTACGTCTATTTTAACAAAGGACTGTGAATGGAGACTACCTCATTGCACCCCTCTGGCCTCCTGCCACCACCAATCCCACATCCCCTGAGCAGGGTCAGAGGCCCAGCCCAGCACAGTCCAGCCTAGATCTGATCCCCCACCCAGCACCCACTCTGCAGCATTCTTCCACTGTAGAATCAGGGTTTGACTCTGTGTGTTCACCTTGCAGCACTTTGGCTTGTCCTGAGCCATCCCCGTCTGCTGCTAGCCATGTCTCAGCCTTCCCACGTCCGTCTTGCCCTGAGGGATGCCTGTGCCTTCCTTTGGTCCAACCTGTCTGGGCCTCACTGGGTTTGGCCCCATGAGCCATGAGGCTCTCTCCCTTGGGGCTCAGAGCACAGTTCTACCTCCAAAAGCAGATATCCTGCCATTTTACCAGCAACCAAGCCACATTCCTGCCTTATACCGCCACAGTAGCCTCTTCCCAAGGGCTGGATCATGTCTTGGCAGGGGTGAAGGGGCCTGCTCTCTCTGCTCCATGGGAGTGACCATTCCAAAGTCCAGAGACCGGTGCTTGGACTATGCATTCCTTGCTCTCGGGTTCAGGTTCTATTCACTCTGTGTTTGCCACAATCAAGGAAAGAAATAGCTAATTGTTTTTAGCTCTATTTTTTTAAATTCCTCTAAGCCCTGTTACCCTTGTCCCACATCTCTGGTCCCCACAGTAGAACCATGAAACTTCAGCTTTAGGGGACAATTGTCTCTGTGCCCCCTTTGACATAGGGAAGAAGATACAGAAATCAAAGAATTGTTAGGGTTGGAAGGACCTCTGGAGGTCATCTATTCCAACCCCCTTGCTGAGGCAGGGTCACTAGAGCAGGTTACTCAGGAATGTATCCAGGTGAGTTTTGAGTATCTCAGTATCTGAGTATCTGAGAGGGAGACTCCACAACCTGCTTGGGCAGCCTGTTCCAGTGCTCTGCCATCCTCAATGTAAAGAATTTCTTCCTCATGTTGACGTGGAGCTTCTTGTGGTTTAGTTTATGGCCATTGCTCCTCATCCTGTCGCTGGACAGGACTGAAAAGAGCCTGGCACTAGGCCCTTGGCACCTGCCTTTGAGAGTCTTCTCCAGATTGAACAGGCCTGGCTCTCACGGTCTCTTCTCATAAGAGATGCTCCAAATCCCTCATCTTTGTGGCCCTTCGCTGAACACTCTTCAGTAGCTCCTATCTTGTCACAGAGCTGTCAAGGCATTAACTCAGGCTCTGAATAGCAGCACTGCAAACAGCAGAGGAAGGTTGAAAAATAAATGCTGTGATGTTTTATAAACAGCTGTAGGTTGTGCTTCTGGCTCATCTCTGTTTCTGGTTCTCTGGGCTGGGCTGGTACGTGGGTCTCATGCCTTCCTTGGAAGGGAAAGGTGTGGGCTTTGTGACTGACCAAGCATCAGCATGAGGGTGAGCAAAGGGGCCAGGAGAAGGAGGAAGAGTGTAAGGGATGGCATGAGCCCCGAAACCCTTGGGCATTCAACGGCAGCCTTCCTCAAGAGGTTCTTGGGGCTGCAAAGTCCCATGGCAAGTGACAAAAGGTGAATGCACTGTGCTCACAGTGATGCTCATCTTTTTTTGGGGCCTGGGAGGATGACACTGGGTGACCCTTCCTACACCCATGGGTGCTGTTTATCTTCATGGCCAGGCAGAATCTCATTATGCTATGTTGGGTCTGCCATGAGACCTCTCCCACTCCAAAGGAGAGCAGCTTGAGTGTGCTGCTCCTTTCTTTGGGGAGAAAGGAGCCCAAGCCCTGGGCTAAAGCCCCTGCTGCCAATCAGCTGCATCCAGTCTGTTTGCTGATGAACATCCCCCGGTGGGACAAGCATGTTTCTAACAAAGCCACGTGACGTGGCTGCTCTGAGAGCCCCATGGCCCAGTGGATGATCCATGTTCCTCCCTCCATCAGGGATACATCTCAGATCTCTAGGGCAGCAGCATTCTCACATCAGCCACATGCCTGAGTAGAGACACATTACTCATTCTGCTCCTTCAGAGAGAGCAGCCAAACCCAAAAGGTAATTCTTGAAGTGCCAGGCTGTCTCCACAGCAGATTTGCTTCTGCCAAACCTGCAACAGGCAAAGGATAACGTCTCCAACCACATGTAGCTACTGCTAGAAAGCTGTAAAAGAGCTCTGAAATAATGAATAGCAGAGCAGAAAGTAGGAAAACATGTTCAAACTTGTATATTTGTTCCCTGGGCCTTATTATATCTCTTGTTAAAGCACAATTAAAGTAGTAGATAAGCACATGAAATGAAACAGATGTCACTCCTGCTGGGAGTGGAGAGAAGCCACAAAGAGACATCTCTGCTCTCTGCTTTTCTTAAGCTCCTTAGCTCACACCGCTCTTGTCCTTCACCCAAAACAGTTATGAAGACTTTCAGAAAAGTACCTGTAGCCATCTTTTGGATCCAAGGTGCCTCTGGCACGCTTAGAAGCATAGCAATGTTTATAAAAGGATGTGCTGTAGCAACTGAAAACTGCCCTTTCCCCGTTCTTGCTGTTCACCCTTCCTGCCTTGGCAGTTTGGAGGGGTCCTGATGGGGCAGGGAGCTCTGTGGCCAGTGATTCTGGGGCAGCAGCCACACAAAGCCAAGCTTGCAACCACAGCAGCAAAGCCTCGGCAGTTTGGCCACTCCTTTTTTTCCTGTCCCCAGCTGTACTAGAGAGGCAATGGAGCACAGAGATTCCCCTGAAGTGCTATTGCCATCTCACATCAGCTCTTCCCCTGCCCTAGGGAATGGGACATGGTGCACTTTATTGCTTATGGACAGGGTAAGAGGTTTGCCCTGGGCTTGTAGAATTGGCAAGCCATCCTCAAGACAGATCTTCTCTCCCACCTCCCTGAGCTTATAGCAGCGGATTCCCTATTCAGATCAACATGGGTTTATGCCAGCTGACAGTTCAGCTCAGCAGGGTTTCTAGGTTTCTAGGTTGTAGCTGGAATTTCCCCCTGAGGATTCAAGTAATCTCAACAGCTCACATCACTCTGGACACGGTCACTGCAGACAGTGCCTGCCGGCCCTTCCCCAAACCACAGTAAATCCGCAGCCTGCCTTGGTCTCACTGGGGAGCGGAGGAGTTGCTGCCAAGCTGTGGTCAGCCTGGCCTCCATTTCCCATTGCAACAGGAAGGAAAACTCATTGCAGAGTCAGAAACAGACACATCCCTGCTTGGGAAGAGCAGCAAGTGTTAATTGCTCTTCAGCAGTGAGTCACACCGATCTGGGCTTGTCCTGTGCTCCTGTGAACTCCATGCCTTCTCCCTGCTGTGCCTCTAATTTCAGGGCTAGCTGGGAACAGGAATAAAGCTCCTTCAATAACCGTGTGGGGGAAATGTCAGTGTTCCAGCGTGTTTACGACCTCACTTCAAATGGTAACCACCCCAAAGATGTCACGTTGGTCTGCAGCAGAGCCTGAGTAGGGGCTGGGGAGGTTGCTGGGCTCTCTCAAGCCCTGGCAGTCCCAGCAGAGGGCCTGGCCAAGGGCCGGCGGTGCCTGGGATTTGGCTGCCACAGGAAGAGGAGCAAGCATGGTGAAGAAGGTGTGATGGGTGAATGCCTGCTGGCCCACAATAGCAGCAGGCTGTGAGCTGATACGGACAGATAAAAGACATGGCAGGAGATAAGCTGCCTTTTTTTTTTTTTTTTTTTTTTTTTTCCCTGGCCTTTCTCAAGGTGTTATCTGAGCATCTGATGAACCTCATCGTGCCAATCCGGCGTGGAGGCTGTCTGGCACACTGGGAGCGGCAGTGTAGAAACCCTCTGACACTGCCCCAGAAAAACAGGGGCTGTCTCTCCCAAAGCCGAGTGCTGATGCCCCCACTCCTGCTGTGTGGGAGTGTGTGCACGACCACTGTGTGGGGACGTGGTCGTGCACACACGGGAGATGCTCTTCTCCGCGCTGCTTATATCTCCCAGATGTGCTGGCACAGACACGTTGCTGCCCACTGGACACCTTGGGTCGGGCTGCGTGCCGCTGCTGCCACCCCAGCACCCTCTCCGTGCCGCGCTCCCCGGCGTGCCCCAGCTCCGGGCGGGCTGTCGGGCTTTGGGACGAGGTGCGTGCACCGGCCAGGAGGCTGAGCAGGAGGGAGCGGCTGAACGGAGGATCCCGTGAAGCCTTTTCGCCGTGCCCATTGCGCCCACGGCGCTCCGCGGCGGGGCGGCCCCCGCGCCCCTCTCCGGCCACTTCCGCCACTCACAACATGGCGGCCCGAGCGCCACCGCAGGCTCCCTCCCCGCTGTGCCACACTCAAGATGGCAGCTCCCTGAGCGCAGACCCCGCCCCTCCCGGTTTTGCCCTAAGCGACACCGCGCTGGATCAATGGCAAGCCGAAAGCCGCGTCGGCCGCCCAATAGACGAGTNGGGGCTCTGGGGTCGCGCCGTGCCGCGCCGGGGGCTGCGTCCCTGGGAAAGGGGGCGGCGGTGAGCGCGGGGGGCTGCGCCGNNNNCGGGGTGTGCGTGAGGAGCCGGGGGGAAGAGGCTTTTGGGGGGCCGCCTAAGGTTAGGGGAGCCCCGTGACTTGAGTGAAGCTGATGCGGAGCCGTGGGTTTGGGGGTTCCTGTGTACCGTGGGGATGGAGAGGTGGTGTCGGGATCCAGGCACGGGCGGCAGTGCCTCTTGCAGGGGCTTTGTGCGGCAGAGTGGCTGCAGGACGGAGGAGGAAGGTGCTTGGCTGGACACCGAGGGAAAGGCGGCTGTGGCGAGGGCAGGAGGCTGGGGCTGACAGGTGCGCAGGGGCTGCGGGTGGAGGTGCAGGTGTCTTTTGGGGGTGGTGACAGGGAGCAAGGTGACCTGTGAGGGGACAGGCCTGAAGGAGGTTTGGAGGGAGCTGGAGGGTGGCACTGGGGCAGCTGGCCAGGAGATGTGGGTCAGCAGGAAAGTGGGACTTGCGTGGGGCTGCCCGGGACAGGTGAGCGGGGCAGGAGCAGTGCAGAAGGAGGTTCGGCACAAACCTGTGGGCAGTGGGAAGGGACAGCGAGCGTGTTTCAGCTGGGATGAGGGGAACCAGGCCTCGCCTTTGTAGGCTCTGGCCACCCGATTACTGCTTCTGTCCTGCCTGGAAAGGGTTTTAATGAAGTTGGCTCCCTCTTTTTCATCTTTACTCTGTTTCCTGTCCATGCTGTAATATGCACTGGTCACCTGCAGTGGTGGTCTTGAGTCCAGCAGCGTAGACACCTGTAACTTCTCCCACCTTGATGTGTATGTTCAGTGACACTCAGCGAGGACTGCACTCGGCCAAGCAACCTGTGCACGACCTGGATCTTATGGTTCATGGATCCAGGATGTCTTTTACAGCCCATGGAGAGCATGGATGGAATATGATGACTTCTGGTTTGATGTGGTGTATTCTGTATAAAGTACAAATTGCAGTTTGCATTTGTTGAAGGTCAGAGATAGTGAGATGCTGATCTGTGACTGTAGGTCACAGGTGCCATTGAGCTTAATGTCACAGGGATGCAGATGGATGTGTCCTTCTGGAAGACCACTAAAATACTTCTCAATACTTCTGCAGAAGGAGGAGGCGAGGAGTTTGTCTGAGATTACAGATGTTATGCCTCTTGAATTCTGTTCTTCTTTTCAAGGTGTTAAGAGCACCAGCTCCACTTTAAAATGTGTGTATTTTGCTGTTGGTAGAGCCATCCCAAATCCCCTTCAGTCACACTGAGGCTAAGGCTTGGCTGTTGCTGCTCTGGGGAGCCAGATGCAGGATTGTGTCGAGCTGTGTGTTTTTCACATTGTCTCAACTGCCTTTAATAGATGGAAGTCCCGGTGCTTGCTCCATTTCACCTGCAGGCTGAGGTACATAAACTAAGTGTAAACAAGCACATCTCAGAACCGTTTTGCTCTCTGGTTGTTGTGGTACCCAGCTGTGAGCAGTGGTAGGATGATCTGTATGGTAGCTGCAGGTCTCTGCAACTCTATACATGCTAATAAAAATGTCATACCTGCTCTGAAGACTGTGCAAGATGCTCCCTGCCTCTTGCAAGTTTATACATTAGTCAAATGAATAGGAAGTAGAAAAGGAGGAAAGAAAAAAGGAAGAGAGCATGGAAGCAATTGTACATCTTGGTTGCATGTGGAATAGTGGCATTTGTGACTTGTGGATATACTCTCTAGTCAGTGCACCAGAAATGATCCTAAAATAATACGTCTTGAGTGGTACAATACATGAGAGTGGGGGAGAACAGCTTTGGCTGCCTACATTTTCTTCAGAGCACTTGGATAGGGATGCATCTTTTACTCATTTCCTTTCCTATAGTTTGTCTATATAAAACTCTCACAGCTTTTTTTAGATCCTAAATGTATACTCTGTCTGTCAAAAGGCTGGTATTATCTTACTGCACACTAGAGATTGACAGCTGCCCACTCAAAAACCAGAGTGGTAATGTAGGATCTTGATAAATGAGCATGTAACAAAACTTCATCTGCTTTGGTGTTGCCTTAGAGCCTGATTTCATCAGAGCCAGTGAGTTCACAGAGAAGACCTGCAGCGGGGCAGTGCTGGACTTGGAAGATCTCTGCACCAAAGGTTCCTGTATTTCTACCTGAAACCCTGACAGCATTTGTCTCTTGTCCTCTCCAGAGTGCTGTTGCCCTTGTTGCCTCTGGTGAATGCTGCCTGCTTCCATGTACCTGGCAGACATTTGCTGATTGCTTTTGCTCTCAGGGAGAGCTTCTTGCTCAGGGTCTGTGGGCCCCTCACCTGGAAGAACCGTCCCACAGACCCGGTGGTCTGAGGCTGGGCTGCAAGAAATGCGTCCTTTAAATCATTCAGGAGGTGGAGCTGTACTGCCTCGCACTGAACAAACATTCAGGGGAACACATTGTGCTCTGCAGGAGTGTCTGATCTTTCAGGTTAAAATAAGTCCAGGCTGCCCAGGATTGTCAAAGACCTTTCTTTTAACTAAGGTGAATCGTGGAGAAAATAATGAGCTGTTGTGTTATCTTCTATCTGGAGTCCAAGTTTATCTGTCTCCATGACTGTTCATTGCAGTTTCACTTGTAATCAGAGCACAAAACTTCGAGTTGACAAAGAATTTGTTAGTTGCAAGGAAGCATTTATTAGCAGATTACAGGCAGAAGTGTTCCAATTATGTTGTAATAAAATCACAGGAAGAAGAAATCTAGCCGTGTTCAGTAGCAGCTGTGGCAGTAGAGTCTTAGCAGCACATCTCAGCTATGTGCTCCCTCTCAGTTCGAGGCAGAAGGAAATAAGAAATTAACATATTTCAAAATGAACTGGATAAAATTGGTAATGAAAAACTTTAAGCATTAATCATTTTTCTGTCGTAGTTTATCTCTTCAGGGCAGGATAAAGGTTATTTGACCATCTCAAGGATCTGTCTGCTTCCCATGCCTGCAGCTTAATTATCACATACTTTTCTCAACTGTTGTTTTCTTTAACAACAAGAGATTTAAGTGAATGTTAACTATGTGACAAGTCTGTGGAATCTCTTTCTCTAATAAGGTGGTTTTGAGCCAAAATCTGGCAGAAGCATGTTCTTTTTAAAGACCGATTTCATCCCAAATTAAAGAGTTTGCTTGAAGTACTGTGACTTGAGGCATGATTCATCATATGCGACAAAGAGGACACATCCTTGCTTTAAGGAATAACTCGGCGTGACTGTCAGTGTGGCTAACACCCCTGTAACACAGAGTTTCTGTCCAAGGCTGTGACCACAGCTTGATTGCACCAATGTGGAGTTACCACGCTTCATCCAAGGCTTTGGCTTTGGATTCACGTCCTTTCAGAGCATCACTTCAGGTAGTGAAGAGCAAAGTTTCACTTCTCATGTAACAGGACCCTCATCTGTAAGTTTTACACAGCGTTTTTGATTAAGGTAAAGGTGATTACACACAACTGCACTTCTGTGTCTCATGAAATGCATCAGGTTCCTTCAGGAGGAGAGTTGCTTGCGTAACCATAGGATGTATTTTGACTGCCATATCTTTGTCTGTGACTCTTGGTGTTTTGGCTTGCTAATATCCACAGTTTTGGCAGGAGGCAGCAGAGATCAAAGTACGTGGTGTACTTGCTCCCGACAGGAACCTCTAAATAACTGCAGGCTGGGTTAAGGACTGCTCTTTCTGTGATGATTATACCACCGTGAACTCCAGTGTCTCATCTGTATAGCAGCTTTCCCGCTGATTAAATTTTGTTTGTGGGTTGCACTCAGAATTACACAAAATGCTGTAAGACTTTCAGCTTGCATCTCTGCAGCTGGGCAGCAGATGGAAAGCCTGGTCTCAAAATGTCCCGTGAACCCTGGGGAGGAGAGTCGCAGATTTCTTCATCTCTGTGACTGGGACCTGTCATTGCCTTTCTGAGAATTTCCCTGCCACCGTGCAAATATTACTTAACAAAAACATAGCACCTCTTTAAGAATGAATTTGGGCAACTGTTGAAGAATTGTGGTGTGCCAGAATGGAAATTGGGAGGTTTCATCTGCCAGAGTTGTTTTGCTATGGTTGGGGCTTTTTCCATCCTCCCAGCCGGTTGGGCCAGGTGAGCCAGGTCTGGCTGGTGGGAGCATCCAGTACTGAGTGTCCCTGAGCAGGGGGTCTGCTGTGAGGTGGATCTGCAGCAGGGATCCTGCCCGAAGTGGTGATCTGCCATCAGCCCGCTCAGGGTGGCAGAGCATGGATGCACTCAGTGTTTGGCCACATTTCCACAGCAGTTATTCAGACCTGGCTAAAACACCCACTGAACCCTCATTTTCATTCCCAGAAGTGCTGCTCCCCTAAGCATCTTCAACATTTGCTTTTCTGCTGGCCAAAATGGAACCTCTGCTCTTTTGTATGGCTCTGTCACCCTGTATTAACTTGGCGTTATGTTGACATTCACCTTCATCTTTCTGTGGTTTTAAAAAGGCACTAATGATAGCAGTAGTGTGTTTCTTTATGATCCTTCATATGGCCATCCTCTAAGGTAATGGGCAATATATTTAGTAAGTGCAAACTGCTCCTCTTTTCTTTTTGCCTTTCTTCCCCCTTTAAGTGAAATTGGGAGGATTGGCAGGGTTGAACAGACTTTTGCTTGTGGCAAAAAGCTGTCATTGGGCTAATGATCCTGTGGCCTACTTCTCCATGCAGTGCTGTCACTGATGTGCCCTGTGGTTGTAGCTGTGCCTTTGCAAAGGTCTCCTTGTCAGGCATGTCCAGCGGTTTCAGTAATGCTGAGTTGCACGTGGCCTTTTGTTCTGTCTCCTGACAACACGTACTTGGTACCAGGTTTGGGGATATTCCTCTGATCTGAGCTGCCCTGCTTTACAGGGTAAGAATTTGCCCTTTCTGGTTAGCTGCATAGGAATCCTCTGAGCTTATTAATGCCTATGACCAATGACTTTATGGCTCTTACACAGTCTCGTCTCGCATTTGTTTCAGGGGGTTCATGAATCCAAGACAAGCAGGCAAGCTGTGCTGCTGTTTTTGCAGTGTGGGGGAAAGGACTCGGCGTGTCAGGGATCATAAAAGCTGTGTCTGAGGCAGGTCTGGTGACAGTCCTGGAAGGGCCATTAGTCATGGCAAGGCAGAGATGCTCATTGCACGTTGCAGGACAACCTGATTGTGCCAGGTTTTGGTCTGTGCTCCTGAATCAGAAGGAAAAGAGCCCAGGGTGAGGGATGGTACTCTTGCATGAGTTCATTGAGAGATGCTGACAGGGGAAGTTGGATCCCTCATTCCCCCTGCTGTCTTGTGTGGTTAGAAAGCCCACGGCTAAGAAGAGCTGTTTAGAGATGCCAACACCACTTGGGTGCTCTGGAGCAATGGAGCTCTGACAGGTGATTGTGTGGCTGGGCCTGTGAAGAGCGTGCATAACAAACGTGCCTGAAATAACATAACAGCTGGCTGGAGAGGACAGGCTTGCCAAGCAGGAATTGCATGCCCCTATTTTGCTCGTTAAAAGAAGTGTGTTGGTGTGGCAGTCACAAATGAAGCTTTTTCCATTATTTCAGCAGCAGATACTGTTTGACTGTAAAGGAAGGCTCAAGGTGCTGCAGGGACCTGCTGTTTATCTGCTTGGACAAGTAAAAGCTTGATTCTTCTCTAATGATGTGATTATCAGTGGGATCACCACCTCCAGTATTATTTTTAGAAGATAGCTGTGTTCTGTGCAATGGCTTTTGGAACTGCAGCAGAGCAGCTCGCACGCAGGGCTTTGCTAGGTGCAAAGTGAGGTAGGTGATGGTGGCAGACTGATGCAGCAGGACAAACTAATGCCAGTGTGGCCAGTGCTCCCTGGCGTGCTGTGCCCTGAACAACACCTGCAAACAGAAGGGAGAGACTGTCTTTTGTGTGGAGGCAGCTTGTGGTGCTGCTTGTTTGCAGGCCTTCTCTGCTGAGCCAGTATCCATCCACCTGGCATCGCCCGAGGTTGATCCAAACTGGCCAGAGAAAAAAAGGATGTGAGAACTGGGTTGTGTAGGATGCAGTTTTCTGACAGTTCCTTCTTCTTCCCGAGCAGTTTTATACTGGCATATTGTAAACCAAGTCCAAGCACTGACAGTGCACAGGAAGCTTATGAGGAAATGACAGAGAGGAGGTGCCCAGTGCGCATCCTGAGGGGACAGAGCAGCATTTTAAATGGCATCTTGCTGACTGACAATGGGTTGCGGAGGTGAAGGTGGCTATGGCAAGCAGCTACCAGGACTGACAAGTTGTAGGGTGCTAGGTTTAGAGAATAAGAGACAACGGGGACGTTTCCTTTTCTCATAGAGGATCAAACCTTGAGTTCCTGACTGCAGTGTTTAGGACTAGCAGAGAAAAGAGTGAACCTCAGGAAAGACCTGCTAGCAATAAAGAAGAGGATTTTCCCTTCTTTCCTCTTGAATCTTCTCCATCCCTATGAGGTGGAAGTTTGCTACTTCTAATGATGATGTGTTTTTCTTTCATCTCTAGTTTTGGTGTGTTGCAAGGCAGTAATAAAAATTTCAGAGGCAAGTCCTGTGGAGGTCTGTGAAGTTTGGTTGTTTGGGTTTGGGATTTTGTGTTTTGGTTTGGGGTTTGTTTGTTTGTTTTGTTGCTTGTGGGGATATATTTTTGAGATCTGGGAGGGAACCTGGGAAAAGCAGAAACTAACCCTCTCTTGGCTCTACTTCAGGCTGAGGGAGCTTATCAAGATACTGACATTTGCTAAGTGTCCTGGAGAGGGAGAGAGACTGACTTGAGCAGGAAAATGGATTTTGTTAATGAAAGAAGACAGTTCACAGAAGAAGGTGAGCTTTGTGTAGTTATCAGTGTCCATTTCCCCATCAATTTTGAAACTACTGACCAACTTGAATGAAATTTGATAGGAAGATACCTCAGATGCCTAAAAATTCAACAGAATTCCTGAAAACAGATAGGCATAGAAATACCTTAAAAAACCAACCAAACAGGAAATCACTAAGCTGTACCAGTGAGCTTATTAGCACTGGGAAATTTGTGAGGTGGGTTGACTGTCTTGCCATATGCCCTGCCTCTTACCAGAGCCTCTGTTGGAGCTCACAGTCTGTGAGCCTGCAAAGACATTCAGGCTTGTGGAAAATACTTATGGGAGGTCAGCTCTGGTGGTTAGAGAGCTACTTTTATTTTTTATTTTGTCTCCCACTGGCTGAAGAGCAAATTGAAGGTGAAAAGGTTGATAAGCTGTAGAAACGCTATGAAGAGTGTGTTTTGCCAGGAATCTCAAACAGCCATCCTGAGCTTTCCCTGTGTAAAAGGTGTCAAGTGTTCCTTTGGAAGCAGGGAAGACACTTGACCATTAATGACTCACCTGCAGACAGTGCAAAGGCTTTTTAGTGAGCAGAACTGATTCACTCTTTTCTCCAGTGTCCAGCACACAGATATACCCAGCAGGTCGAGTACTGTTGTCCACAAGAGACCTGTTTTTTTTTAAACTTATTGTGGAATCAGAGCTCATAATCAAGACAGTCTTGGATAATGCTTCAAGTCAAACAATGGTGTATCTGTGGAAGCCACACCAGAGGCCTGATACAGAAAGTGCAAAATATGCAGAAGTCTTCTCCCTTGCTAAGTTCTGTATTTCTCACTCTTTGTAATAAGCTTTTTATTTGTTTACACTGTATCAGGAGTTGCTTGTTTGTTTTTGGTTTTTTTTTTAAGAACCTCTTTCTCTGTTTGGGATCCTCTTTAAATCCCAGGTG
The DNA here is from genome assembly GCA_013396955.1 of Regulus satrapa. Taxonomy (NCBI): domain Eukaryota; kingdom Metazoa; phylum Chordata; class Aves; order Passeriformes; family Regulidae; genus Regulus; species Regulus satrapa. Next base: position 250,114 of record VWZN01022541.1, read on the forward strand.
GTGGATGACTGCCAACAGGAACCCATGGGAACTGCATGTCTTCTGTCTCTAGCAGAAGATCAGGCCATCCTGTTGCAGGAATTATCTGTCCTTTGTGGCAGCTGTCCCACTGGCCTGTCCCAAATCTGTCCCACAGAGCTAGCAGTCAGTAAAAGCACCTTTTAGAGCTGAGCTAAACAAGAATTGGGGTTACTGGTGTGGAATAAAAGCGTTAAATGGGGGCTGAGATCAGAATGAGCCAGGAGGTAAGGGAAGGGCTGGAGGAGGTGGTGGGCATAGTACAGGGGTGTTGTAAACACTGAATAAAACCTTTGAAGAAGGCAGTCTTCAAGGCCACAGCACTGGGCTGACTTCATCACATCCTGATATCAACTGTAACTGTAAAATTACCAAACTTGCCTCTCTTCTTGGGGGAAGGAAAGAATTTTCTTCAGATATGATCTGGAAGACCTTTACTCTTCTTGGAATGCATGTAACTACCTGAATTCATGTGAAAGTCATGACTCATGTCTGGGTCTCCCGTGTGATGAATTCCTCCTTTTTTTAGTGGTTGCCTCATTTGTTGTTTGCCACTGCTTTTGAAACAGTGAATGCCAAAGAGGAGGAGGAGGAGGGTTATGCTTGTGTTGTCTTCAAATTACCTTGTCGTTTTGACTTCTGTCTTTTTAGAAGATGCAAACTTCACAGACAGCTTGCATTTGACTCTCCAACCTCCTGTGATCTGCAGCTTAGATAAAACACACTTCTACACATCTGTCACTGGTGATTGTCTCTATTTACTGACACTTAGCACTTGGACTCCAACAGAGCCTATCTTAAATTGCTGTGTCAAAAGTAAGAGCCCCTATTTTCCTCTACTTTTTTCCTAACTGCATTGTTTTCTTTTTGCCTCATTGTTTTCCTTCTTTTTCCTACGCATCTCACTAGGAATTTTTGCATCTCACATCCTTGGTTATTAATACTACTTTCATGTTTGTGGCTCGTTGTTTTTACTGAGTTTCTTGCTTTTCTGCTCTTTGTATCTCTACTTTCCAGAGTCTGTGATCATGCTAAACCAGTGGTTAGGCTGCCAAAACAAGAGTTGGGAGATTTTTCTCCTCAGATCTATTTTGTGCTCTTAGGCCCATCGTTTGACTGTAAAGTCCAAGGAACACCCTGCCAAAGATGAATTCAGCAATCATTTTCTGTTCTAAAACCTGCAGTCTGCTTTCTCTAGACAGACTAGCTGGAGAAGCAGTCCTCCTTTATTTTCAGCATGATATATATATATATTTGAGAAGCATTGTGCCAGGAAAACTTAATTTTAAGGTCCAGACAAATCTGTTGGTCCAACAAATCTGTTGTTGCCTTGTTTCACCTTTGCTCCATGTAACTTCAAGCTGGTATGAAATGTACAGGCTTGCTGTATTCCTGGTGTGGTTGAGGTTCAGACTAATTACCCCTTTTTTCACAGCCTTTAACAGAGCAGATAAACTTTGGGGAGCACAAAGTGTGGCACTGATGGGTTCTTGTCTGTGTTATCTAACAGTATATAACCAAAACTCTTCTCGCTGTAATTCTACTTGAAAAGATTTTAGAAGTGCAACCAAAGGATGAAATACATTCAGTGTGTCCTAATGAAAGAGGACTAAATCTGCATATGCAAGCCAGTGAACAGTTTGGCTTCAGCTGGAAAATATAGAGGTCTTCAGGGGAGGAAAGCAGCACTAGACAAGATGTTTACCATGATGTAGCTGGGTGATGTGGGCCCCTTGCATCTTGATCTTTTGGAACCAAACAAATGGGAGGGTGTATTTGTGTCTACAAAACGACATACCTTGCATGGGTGTTATCTGTAGGCTAAGCTGAGTGCTGCTGTTGATGTAGCCTTTATCATGACACAGAAAAAGTTAATTTTACAATTCTGGAAACCTTAAGTTCTAGTGACACGTCACAAGCTGGGACAGACTCTGAAATGAATGACCCTAGATTTTGTTTATTTGTGTTCTTGTGCTGAGAGCTCTTATTATCAGTGGCTCTTGTCTCGGACAAGCACTCCCTGCCAGCAGTCCTTCTGAAGGTGCTTTCCTTCAGGACAGGGTACAAGGTGAAACTTGTTTATTATTTTAACTAGTGTGTCTAATAAAATAAAACATAGTTTTTTTATCTGGTCCAACCAATTAACCCGTTCATTTACAAGTCTTGCGCTGTTTCTGTGTGGGTCAGCTTTTTCCCTATCCTGGCAGCAGGCATCTTGCATATGCTTCAGTCATGAGGGCTCTCAAGGGTGAAGTGTCTTGCTGTTTTACTTAACTCAGAAGATTGGTGGAAAGGTAAACAATGGGGAAAAAATAGAAAATTTGGGGGGTTAGCTGTTGTTGTTTGTTTTGAAGGTTTTTTTGTGTAAATTTATAAATATAATTTAAAGTATTTTTTAAAAGCCCCAATATACTCCCTTTGGCACACATGTAGTTTTGCAAGAACTCTTCAGTTGTGATCCTGGCTTACCACATGAGATTAAGAAAGTAATTTCACATTTCTCATCTACAGTGGGGACATTAAAATGGCAAATGTACTATGAGCTGTATTTTTTTCTATCAAAATACGAGGAGATTGTGTGGTACTGGCTGTATTAATACGGTGTAATTTTCCTCTTCAGCTGGATGTCTGGATGAAAGTCTTCAGGTCTAAATGATTAATTGTTAACTAAGAAACACTTGCTTCTCTTCTGCAAGGTTTTGGTCCAAAGGTTTTTAATGCCCTCAAGTACTATGGTCAAACTTTACCTAATTGTCAAGATACAGTTTTATTGTTCTTGGCTTCTTCTGTACTTGAGTGGAGACTGTTCTTGTATTTATCTGGAAAGAATTACTGTAAATAATCAACATGTGAAGACACATGGGGATTGAGCTTTAGTGCCCCTCACGAATTGCATGTGCTCTGTTAACTGCATGGAAAACAGTTCGTTCAAGTGAAAGCTTTTCCTTTTGTGCTGCTGAGTTAATTGGGTCTGTAGCAAAGTCAAAACATGGTATTTCTTGTATCTTATTTCCCCTTGGAGACAACAGCACACGGAGATGGAAATTTGGAACTAAAGCAGCAGGTTCAGCGAGCAGAGCAGTGGGAGAAGCTGGAGCTGGCTGAAACGCAAATGCAGCATCTGAAAAGGGGGTGGAGAACCCAAACTGGCAGCGCAAACTGTTTTTACAGCTGCATTTTGGCTTCTGGATGCTTAGTACAGGGTAGTCTCTTTTGTAAGCTTTTGAACTGCATACCAAAGTCTTCAGATGGCCCTGAACCATGAGAGCCTGCCACGCATACCTTGGGAGTGAAGGGGAGAGGGAGCCTGGAGCAGTTTGCCTGCAGAGCCTGATCATTGTGGGGTGCTCTTGGGCTGGGCAGGCAATGACTTCCAGTTGCCTATGAGATGTCCTGGGTGTCGTCACAAAAGCTTGCCTTGCTTTCTTTGGCACCAGGAATTTGACTGCCCAGCTGCTGGGAAGGCTCAGACATCTGTGTTAAGTTCTTTACAGGATGAGATACCCAACCTTTCTGCAGAGAGTAAGATCATCTGATGTGTCTAAGGAGGACATTTGATATGTGCACGCTGAAATGACATTCTTAATTTCCAAATAAGCATGTGTCTTGCACTCTTGCTATTTTACATTTCACCTTTCATTTGGTGATGAAATGAACATTGTAATTTAACTTGCTAGTTCTTTAGTGCTGACCTGTCTTCTCCCCAAGTGTGTGGGCTTTCCATGGAGCAGAAGTCTTTCAGATAGTCCTTGTCCTTCCACAAAGAGGGAGCAGGCTATTTTTGAGTGGGTGGTGGGTGTTGGTTCCTGCATTTGTTGCTCTCACAAAAGTGAAAGCTTGTTCAAATTTGTGTCAATAACAACTTTGATCCTCTTATGTAAAGGGGACGCTGGGTGTCCTGCAGAAAAGACCTCTTTAAGTGCCTTGCAATGTTATGCTTCTATAATGGTTAATAAAACTTTATAAATTCGTACTGAACTGGAGACCAAGTACAGTTCTCTGTATTGTATTCTGCAGCACACACAATTTATTCTCAGCTGATTGACCTCATGTGGACTTGTGCCTGTGTAAGTAGCAGCTGAAATCAATGGTCTGAGCACTAATCTGCAAGTTGCAGACAGTAGGTTACTTAGTGAGAATGCTCCCCAAGTCTCTTGCTGCAGCATTTCCATTCAAAAAGGTCACTTCCTTGAGTTCGTGCACAGCTGAATTTAATGTTCTTTCTCAGCAAGGCAGGCCACACTGGAGAGTGCATAATTATAATAAATACAACTTTGTTCTCAGCTGAAAATTCCATCTGAAATAAATTTTTCCAGCCCTTCCAAGAAATGCTTTTAGTAAGATAAATAAAAGCAATTCTTGCCGATTTCACATTCATTCAGCAGGAATGTTGGTGGGTGTAGGGTGCCTCCACTTAAGTCACTCATCACAGTGCCTTCTGGGCTCAGTCATATTCAATAGCTGGCTAAGGATAGCACTTGCAAATTGAGTTTCTCGCAAACCAATTAAACCCAAGTTCATTATTTCTTACTTGGTTTGAATCCTTGTTATTATTTTGAGTAAAATTGTTCTTAGCAACAAGTACAGGGAGTTCAGTTACACTCTCAACTCAGACAAACTTTGAACAATGCTTTGATAGGTGCATCTGGTTTTTGGGATATGCATGTATTTATACAAGCTTTTGCGGCTTATTTTCTGGTTGGCACTTCTGTGTAGTCAAAGAAGATTTGTTTTCTTCTGTGTTCCGTTTCGCAACAGTGGAAATACTGAAAAAGTCTCAGCCTAAATATGGAAGGAAGACTAGGAGTTGTTCTTTTCCTCCAAAACTTCTAAGCAAGTACTTTAAAAAAAAATCCCCTTTTTGCTTTCATCTTTCAACAGACGGAGCAGAGTGTGAAATGTCCTATCTTCTCTTTCTTTTATTTTTTGTCTAGGTATAGCAAAGAGACTCTGCTAGTTGATTGGGATACTGCTACTGGTGGAAGCTGAATTTTCTCATAGTTCTCCTGCATTTGTGTGCAGGTCTGGTTATCTTTGAGATTCCAGAGGGGCTCTGCAGGGTGGTCCTTAAATGTCTTTTTGCTTTCCTTGCAGAGACTCTAGATAAGCAGTTTCCAAACTCCTCCACTCAAAGCTACCACAACTTTTGGTTTAGGAACTGCCTGGTTCCCAATTGTTCCTACTATTGTACAGTTGGTTGCTGCAAGGTTCTCTTCTGCAGGATTCTGCTGGGATCTATGAGAGTGCAAGGGAGAAAAGACTCACATGGCCGTGTCAGTCATATAAATGGAAGGTAACACAGTCATTCTGCTCTTGCCCTGAATTTGGACAGCCCTGTGCTGTAGTCCTTGGCATGAAGAAGTAGCTGCATGTAAGCTGTGGTACCTGGTATCTGTCTTGTCCTGCTTTCCTTTCTCCTGGGAGAGAGGGAAGTATGGAGGTCTTTCTAAAGGAAAGAAGAGCCTGATATCTAGGAAAGAAGAGACTGTTGACTGCAAAGGGAGAAAGCAGAGGGAGGTGACTGAAATCTGAGTACTCTGACTTCATTAAATGCAAATGATAGTCCTGGATCTGAGGATGTGGGGTGGAAAGTCGAATTTACTTTCATTCACCTCCTGTGTGCTAAATTAGATAGTCATCTCTCAATGACTTGGTATCTCTTCAAGCCCCAGTGGGTTTCCATTGACACCAGAGAATGATCAAAGGGGAAATATGCTCTCTCTTGCTAGACTGGACTTGTGCCTTATGGTCACATTCATTTAATATCGATTGGGAGCAGATTTAATCAGCACTTAGATCATGATGGCCTGCCTTTTTTTCTCAAGGTATTATTTTCTCTCCTTGCTTGTCTACTTTATTCACTGCCTTCCTTTTCCTGATGCAAGTCTTTGTGTTCTCTGTTTTATCTGTTGAAGCCATCAGAACTTTAATACTTGGTACTTGCTAATGAAGCTTGCTTGGCAATGAGAATGCATGGGAAGCTCACTTAAACTAATTGTTGTTTTAGGATCTCTCCAGGTACCCTGACCCCATGCCAGACATGGTTAATTTTAGAAAGATTGTCTTAAGTTAGAAAATCAGCTCTTGCTCAAAAAGGAAAACACACATTGATCAAACCCTGAATTTCATGTGGGTTGTGTAAACACGTAATTTGGGTTAGATCCGGGCATTGGAAAATATGTGACACTGTTGTCCAGGAAGTTTCAGTGCAAGAAACGTGGGGAACTTCAGAAAGTCACATTAGCTGTCTCCTTGGGGAAGTGCCTCAGAAATCCTGACCTCTGCATTTCTGCCGTGTGTGACGCTAGTGGAGATGATCACTTGAGCAGTTGCAACATTCTTGTGTACATGAGTTTGAATGACATTATGAACTGTGGAAGGAATAATGCTGTGCTTCCCAAATCTCCCCCCAGAGACTCTCCCTCTGCCCCGGCACATGAGCAATGACTTTATCATCAAAGCACCGTCTGCTTCCATCAGTGTCATCTTTCCTATGGTCAAATCACAGAAACCTTTTTCTAGGGGTCCAGGCACTCGAATTTCTAGGGGTGATGGCTGTGGTGCTCTCTGACACTTCTGCTCTTTGCCAAGCCACCATCCAGTGTGTAAGGTTTTGGTCTGACACAGATATCCTGTTCCTATCCCCATCCGCTAAAGATTTCCTGTGCAAGATGTTAGTTCTCCTCTTTATCAGCCCTGACAAAAGTTGTTATTTAAATGTTGCTCAATATTTCCAACATGATTTTGGGATGACTGCTAATTCCTTCGGTGTCTTGTTTTGTTTTAGAATTTCTAATCCCATTTTCTATGACTAAGTTCAGTTGCGTGGTTTCCCCAGCAAGGATTAGGGTTTACTGCTATAGGTACGTCATCCTGCCTTTGAAGCTGCTTGCTCATGCTTTCCTTGGCAAGCTCTGGCAGATGTGGTTGGGAACAAGAGAGATGGTATCTTCTTGAAGCTCTGAAAGGGTTAATCGGAGGGATGTTTATGAAATCAGGCTGCTCACCCTTACAAGCTTTTACTGTGAGGTTTTTCAATGCTTTTGGAAGATTTGTCACCTGCCTTTGTAATTTATATTACCTTTTTCTTTCCTTTCTTTTCTATATTGTAAAAATTCCCAGTGTTAACTACCTTTTCTTGGCAAGTCCTTAATTGCACACCTCTTGAGTGCCAACTGGAGAAGGTGACTGTCTTCAGGTGGATGGCCCAGCAGTTTTGGCTGGTATTTTTGGGATGGCTGAAGCACACTGGCAGTTCCAAACCAAACCCAAACAAAGGACTTTCAGCCCCTGGCAGGCAGATGGCCGTTTGTACAGATGCCTCTTCTCAGGAGCCTTTTTGTAGGATTGGTCACACTGGTGGCTGAGTTTTTGCCTATGTGATGGGGAGAGGGGTTGATGGCTGTTCATGGGAGTATTGTTTTTCATCAGGGAGATTAAAGATACTGCTATTGATGACGAGGTGGCATTGGAGATTCACCAGTGAAATGGAGCACCTGCACATAGGCAGTACTTGTTGAAAAATGTTAAACAGCATCTACCCTCTGCCTGAAATTGTTAATTGTGCTTTTGACTCTGTCTGCCTTGTTGGTACATGTACCACTGTGGAATTTTTACAGCCAAACAAAAGAGCAGAGAATGGTCCTCTTCAAGAGGAAGCTGATAGCTGCCTTCAGCCGAGGCCTCTTTGAAACCAGGGGAGAAGCATGTGCTTGCCTCTTTGGCAATTGCACTTACCTGCACTGCCATAGCACCAGGATATTGATGCGAGGCTCCTGGATTGCAAAGAGCCTGGATAGTTCTGGTAGGGTAGATGCCATGATACCAGGCTCTGCAGAGGCACATGATGAAGTTGAACAGAATGTGCAAACCTTAGTTCCTAGTAAGTCATCTCAAAACGGATCTATTTGTGCATTTTCATACAAAATTCATTTTTAGTGAATTTCTAAAGCCGTGACAGAGACTATTGGGACTTGCAGTGTTTACCCCTGTCTCGTAGTGAATGCTGAGCTTTGTAAGTACTGGCTTTTGGTACAAATTCCTGTGTTGTGTACTTGTAATACCAGGATCTTCTAGAAACCCATAGGAATCAAGTGACAGTTATTTCTATTTTCTTGCATGTTAAAATTGCACAAATGTAGACTCTTCTGAAGATTTCGTTTCTTCCCAAGGAAGTATCGTCTCCTGGGATTTAAGTATTTGCTGATGATAATCTCTGTGATCAGAGTTAAAGAGCTACTGAGTGTCACATCATTAGGTTACCAGTTCAAATCTAGCCCAAAGAGATAATGGGCATTTTTATACACCTAATGCCTTTCATCAGGATTTATGTTTACTTGTTTAAACTAAAATTGGAGCATCTCATATGAAAAATTATGCTTCAAGAGGAAAATAAACACTAGAAGCAGTTCTTTCTATAGCAGAAAATCCTGTTTGACTTGTGTATCTGTATATGCCTGTCAGCACACATGGATCTTTAGAAGGAATAAAGGTTGCAGAGAAATTGATGCATTTAGCAAAGTCTGGTATTTTTGGTATGCTTTTCCATGACTTTTAAATTGCAAGAGCTTTTGAATAAAATATAGGAGGATACAGAATTTGAAGGCAAAGAGATTTTGAAATTGAAAATGCAACGGGAGAGTATTTTGAATGGAAACTGAAATACTTTTTGACAAAGTATTTCTGAAATTCTTCCAGGCAGCTGCTCTTCTAAGGAGTGATGGTTAGTTGGTTGGTTGTTTTTTATTTCTTTCTTGTTTGTTGCTTCTAGCATTCATGTCAGAATCCTTGTACAAAGCTGCACTGCTAAATCTGACCTCTAAATTCAGGTTTCTGGTCAAGAAGTCTGGACTTTAGTGTAGAGTAACATCTGGTACTTGTGATAATGCATTGGACTGTACCTTGCCCAGGCTGCAGAGAGCTTCAAGGGGTTCAGTTCAGCCACGCAGGCATTAGCAGCTTCACGGCTCCTCTTTGTCAGGTTGTTATTCTGAAGTTGGGAAATCCTTGCAGTCTCTTTGACATGTGTTGGGGATAGGGAAAGCCTTGTTAATCCCTGCAGTCAGGGGCTGACCACTTGCACGCTGGAATCTGCCTGCAACCACCTCTTTCTTCCAGCCTTTTCCTGCATCTTTCCTGAGCCCTCTCTGGCTTATTTCAGACACCAGCTTGGCAACATTATCAGGAATCAGTAGCTGGAGTCCTTCAGGAAAGAAGTTGAAGACACTGAAGTATGAATTCTGGTGTCCTGGTTGTTAGAATCTGTTAGCAGAGACGTCAAGATGTGAAGAAGAGAGAGATGTGAAAGCTGGTACAACTGTTCTTTTCTTTGTGCTCCTGTGTTGAGAAATTAGGGTTTGAGCTGGATTCCCCACCCCAAAGGCTGTTGCATAGCTTCCCATGCATCTCATGCCATGGGAGATCACTGGTAACTTTTGTCAGTATTTTGAGGTTCAAAAAGTGGGTTGTGAGGTGTGGAGACAGAAAAATTAGATATCTAATGGCATGGGAAAAAAAGAATTACCTATAGAACGTGAGTGATCACTGTGGCACTTTGTTAGGAGGGTTCCAGGGCTGGGAGTCTGGATTGTATGTTTTCATGTGTGCTTACTCTGTAAAGAGTCTTCAGTCGTGTGGAGGTCTGAGTTCTTGGCACTTGGGGAGAAATTAGGACATCATTAATTTTCAATCCTGATGCCACTTATTGCTACCATATTGCTGGTTATCTCAGAGGCTGTTTGCAATGTATTTATGGCTTCCTACTTAGAAGATTCAGTTACAGTAAAGAATGTCAGAAGCATTGAGTACATACTTCTGTGTCTCTTTTGATGCTGGTTTTATAAAAGCAGTATGAAGTTCTGCGTTAGCAAAGGAATACCAACCACTACACTATTTCTGACAGTATTTTAAGTCTCTGTTTATTTTTTGGCTTGTAACTGATACCAGCCAGAAATGATGCATGGCTAGGAATCTTTTTAAATTATCATCTATCTTTTTGCTGGAGACCAAAAGAGGAAAAGTTCTTGAAGTGGAAAGAAAACTTGGGGTTTTTTTTAAAGCTGAGTCATGAGAAGATTGGCAGGTTGCAAGGGAAAATTTAAATCTGGTGTTTGCTTACTATAGTTAACAATGAAATCCTCCTTTACAGAAAATTACTACAGTGAATTATGCTTTCAGTCTCCTTGATGCTGTGGAAGAATAAAAGAAAATAGGGTTGTCTTTGTTTTTAAATTTAATTTTAATATAGATATTTGGTATAGAATGGGGGTAAATAAAAGGAAAATGCTTCTTTTTACTTAATCCAAAGATTGACCCTAAAAATATTGTCATCATCAACAATTAATAGTTTTCATAAACAGTATGATTTTGTATTTGTTTTTCCTTATTACCTGCAAATAAAAAACCTAAATCACGGAATACCCTCTTCTGAAACCTGTGAGCCTTTAAGAGTTCTGGTTGTTTTCAATACGTATACAAATATTAATACACTGAATATGAAAAATATCAAATGAAAAATGTAGCATGTCAAATCTTTTGTTTAATGCAAAGTAATAGTAAGTTCTATTCTTGTTCTGCTAGTAGAAAAGGAAAGAATATAAAACAGTGACTTTGCCAGACATGAAGCCCAGTACAGTTTGAGAATGGATGACTGGTTATCTAGAATCCCAATTATGTTTTCTATAGAGGCCATAATTTGTCTTGCAGAAGAAATATGGCTAATACTTAAAAAAAACAACCAGTGTTATATTTTTGAAAATAGATTAAATAGATTGCAGAAGAAGATATTTGTCAATGGGAAGTAACAAGAAACTTAGGAGGAAGTGCAGGCATCGAGTACAGCTGAGCAAGACTGCAGAGAATAAAGACAGAACCTCCTTCCCTTTGCTTTTCAGGCTGTAAGCAGGACCAGAGAACACCTTTCATGAGTGTGGAGCAGGCGTTCCCATCCCCTTCGTGTGTGCAGTTTCTTTATGCAAGAATTGGTGCCAGCCTTTCGTGACACAGACTGGAGGCCACGTGAAGCTGCAGGTTGTCACCAGCCCACAGCTCTTGCACTCCTGGTGGCAGAGGAGTATTTAGATATTAGTCAGATTTGATGTAGGTCAGATCAAACATGAGAATTTCAAGGTGTCCCTGTGCAGGCTTTTCTCCTGCTGCCAGATGTGCTTTACTGAACTGTTGCATGTAATGAGCCACCTTTTGTGATTGCGTTGATCAACAACACAGTACCTTGGCGTGTTCCTCATCCAAGGGGAAAAGTGAGGGCAGTGGGAATGAATGTTGTGCTGCAGCTTAGACTGGAAAAGAGATACTTTGGTGTCCTGGGAAGAAAAAGTCTCAGACTTCTGCTGTGGGGCATTCAGTCTGACTTGGCATCTTACTGTTCTGTGGCAGGTGACTTTCCAGCATTCCTTGTTGGGCTGCCTCACTTGTTCAAGTGATGACCAGCTCTGTACTTTGTCCTCTGCTTTTTCCTCTGGCAGGCAGTCCTTTCTGTTGTTCTGGTACCTGTGCTCCAGCCTCGTCTGTCACCTCCTTTTGGCTCAGAATTAGCCACTGTGTTGTTCCTTGTAGATGTGGTCATGGTTATGGGTCCCACCCTTCAGAAAACTGGAAGCCTGGTTTAAGTCATCTCCAGAAGCTTTTTGGATGTGGTGCATAGCATGGAGAGCCATTTGGATGTTGGTCTTTCAGATATTTTGATATTGTGGTGGAAATGAAGGCAACCAGAAAAGCAACAGGCAGGAAAGTCCTTCTGTCAGCTACATCTGCCAGTAGCCCTAAATTAATAAAACCGAGATGTTCTCTTAACTCTTCCACCTTTCTGGTTAGATCTGCTTGTTTCTTCAATGAGTGAAGAGTATTCTGTCTCAAAACATGTGCAGAAGTGGGATGGCTACATGTAGGGTTCTCAAAAACAGAGAAGATTGTGTCGGCTTGCTCACATTCTATACTGACACGGTGACATTCCTGGTAAATGGATGGCAAAACATAAAATCATTTTTTATCTTGGTCTTCTCCACAGTTTAACTCTCCTTATGAAGTTTATTTCTGATCAAAGGATATTAACAAAATCTTTATCTTCTTGGTTTTACAAGTTTGGCTTAAAAATTCCCTGCTTCAAACCTGGCAAACATTGCCTTAGTGTGCAAACAGTGGGAATGGGATAGAGGAAATCACTTGGCTGTTGAAAAGCTACATATGGGAAAGTCACATGGAGGTTTCAGTGTTTTATTTATAATTCTGCAAAGGCCTCTTCTTATTTGAAAAATAGGAGAGACCAAATAGTGGCTTCAGGAAAGCAAACATCTAGATTCTTCCATGAGTATTTTTACCACAAGTATTGATTTCATGGATTGTGCTCTTTTCTCCTTAAATACTTGTTTTTAGCCTTCAAGATGTATAATTGGTAAAGTAACATTGGAAAGAAAACTGTAACTGTAGTAGCATCTGTTTTTTAAAATTCTAATTGTGAAGCCATAAGAGATGCTTTGTTTTCATTTAGCAAATGCATACTGAGTTTCCAGGAAGGTAACTTGATTTGCAGTAAGCATACCCAGTGAGAACCATATGCTTTTCATGTTTGGCTTTTATTGAAGGATTAGAGTATTTACTTTAAAATCTCTTTTTCAGAAGAACACTAGTTTTAACATTACCATTAAGTAATACTGAAGTAAGAATCTTTTACATTTTAAGATTTGGTTGTATATGTGAAGAGACATTTCCAAGCACAAGTCCTTGGAAGGATTTTACTAGTTAATAATGCAACCATGGGTTTTATGTCAGCTTGATTCTGAGCACCATTTTGCTGATACCAGTATAAGATAACTGTATTATGTCAAACTGCTTGAACAGAGCTAAAGGAGCAATAAAAGTGATCTGCCCAAGAGGCTCTAGCATTCTCCCTCTGCTCAGATTGCTGATCATGACTAAGTCTTTGCAGAATGACATCTAAGGTTACACTCGGAGTCATTAGGTTATAAACAGTCCATAAAATGTTTTGCATACTTCATGTTAATATTCCTCTGAAGATCAAGATTCCCTGGGGAGAAATGAGAATATGCACCAAAAACATTCTCAGTCTTGAGGTTTATCCACAACTTCCTAGATCACTAAAGATCAACTGTCTCATGAAGACATTATTGCAGAACAGATTTTGATGCTGCTCTGAGTGTTTATATATGGGGGGAATCTGCTGGGTAGCACCCCTCCATGTTTTTGCTGACTGGCTGAGTTGTAAATTACACTTGAAAAATCTTGGTGACTCCAATTTGGAAGATTTATATGAACCTTCACGTTCAAGAATGTTTTTGAGCCCCAGGCTGTGTTGGGAAAAAAACATGGTAAAAGTGTTCAGATCTTGACAGAATGTCTGAATTTGTGCTATTGAATAGACAGAGGATTTCTTTCAATTCTGTTCTTTCTTAGTAAGCCTTAGAGGCGTTGGGGGTGAGTTCTTGACCTTTCTTGAAGATGCTGGAGTATCTTTGAAAGATCTGATCCACCTTTTTTTCTTTCTTCCCCCCCCCAAGAATAAATCTGTCTCTGCTGTGAACAAATGGCTGTTCCTAGACACAATCCAAGGAAAGCTGGGTCTGTGGGGGGACTGTTGAACCTGGGAACATGGTCTTGTCTTTTGTCCTGGCGTTAGCGTTGACTGCTGCAGGTACAGCAGCAGCCTGTGCTCCTTGCCTGTGTGGTCAGCTAACCTAGGGAAACGCTCTGAAATAAAACAAAACCTCCAGACCACCAACTTGCCCTTCAGAAACTAATCTTATTTCAGATTCCGCTGTTACTTTGTGAAATACTGGGATTTATAGACCTGGCAGGATGGCTCTGGCAGAGCTATCACATTACAGCAAGATCTGGGCTCTCAGTCAAACCTCTTGACTTAGTGGCATTTCTCATACATAAGGATGCAACTCACAAGGGATGTCCTTGGCATCTGTGTGCATCAAAATTTCTTCCAGGTCATCTAAATGAGAGCAAAGAGTGGAGAACTTGAACAAGACTTGGTGAGAACTGTTGTAAGCAGCAGACACTCCCAAGCTAGCTGCATTGTAGGAGCCACCGGTGCATCTTCCTCCTCTTGGCAAGTTTAGGGAGAAGCATTTTCCATGTGTGTGTTGAGTTTTTGGAGGCCTGGCTGTTCTTCGGGGTAGTTCCAAAGCTGTCTGCAGACAATTTGACAGCATCACTTCATGCTGATGAGGAAGCAGCAGGGTGGCATTTCCTCCAGCCTGCCTTGAAAAGGGAAGTAGAGAGGCTTAGCTGTGCAGAGCTGCAGAACTGTGGAGCATAAAACAGCTCAGAGACTTTCCTCTAACAGAACAGCTCAAGATTACACTAGCTGCATGGATGGCAATTAACCCTCATCCAGTGTGCTTTGTCTGACAGCAAAGCTTCTTGATTTATCTGTTATGGATCTGGTTTCCAACCCGAATCCTTCAATCATTTCTGAAGGTCTCTTTTTGTGCATGGTGGATGCACTGAATGCCACTGGTTCTGCTGGCTTGCTTTGGCATATAAACGTGCCATTTCATCTTTCGGTTTTTACATTTACAAAAGATGGCTTTCGCTTCTTCGATTTTGTTTTGGTTCAAATTTCCCAAGAATTTTGGGACATTTTTGATGGTCGCTTATTTTAGTCTTGGTGACTTCGAGTCAGTGTGAGCTCAGACTGCAATAGACAGTGCACTGTGTGCTGACACTCTTGAACGATGAAACCATGCTGTCCGTTTATGCTGAATTCTTTCTACAAATGGGATCTATGTGGTAAAAGTTCTTAACATTTTTTTCTTTCTCATGCCAGACCTGCATTTGAAAAGGATTCTGAAATTTATTATCATCTTCATTATATTTTTCTGATGTTAAAACAATCTGCTAAATCCAGCAGTCTAAAACTGAAGGGACACTAAAGATTTTACTGACTGTATCATTTACCTTTGGTGTAAAAATTGTATTGCAGCTAGTAAGGAACACACAAAGGCTTAGGAGAAAGTTCTGCAAAACAGTGTTAGATATAAAAAAAAGAAAAAGGAAGGTATTGATCTAAAATTCAGTGAGTGAAATGAGTGTATAATAACTCAGTAACTGATACAGACTAAAACGGTTTGCAGCTCTTTTGGTTCTTGAGGGGAAAAAAAACCCTTATCAGAAAGTGCACAAAACTCTTGGTTGTAAATCTACACATATGAAAACAAATACTAAATGTATAGAGGGTCAGATTAAGGAAAAAACAAGAAAAAGTTCGAAAATTATTAAGTGCTTCAGTCTCTACTGAAGTACTAGAATAAATCCCTGAAGGTTTTATAAGCATCTCTAAGGCAACAGGAAATGAGCAGTGTGGATTTATCAGGAACAACCTCGTGGGAGGAGGCTGATGAATTTAATTTGGTTAATTCAATGGATGTTTTACAGCCCAGCCTGAGAGAGGCAGCACATTGGTTGTGGGATACCGAGTGAGGATCTGTGTTCAGGAGGGTTCATTAAGTGATGAATATTTGCTAAGGAGTGTCTGTGGTGGTGACTGAGATCCTGGAGGGGTTTGTTCTGCCTCTGTGCCAAAAGTCTGGGAGACAAAGAGAAAACACTTGAGATGCAGATGGAAGGTCATGTGTGTTTTTTAAAACAGGAGAACAACTTGAAGAAATAGCCTGAAGTCTATTTCTCTTTTTCTCAAGTAAAAATGCAGAGTATTTAGCAATGGAAAAAGTGAAATAGTTTGGATTTTGGAGCAGAAATTGAATGCAGTTCTTTCAGTAAAAAACTCACTAAATCTCTAACAGTGTAGAATTGTCCTATACAGGTATTCTGTAATACTCTATGCCAGTAAGTGATATGCACCATTTTGGATCCCACATTTTAAGATGGGTTTAAGTTTCAGACTGAGAAAACCAGTAAAACCATTATTTAATCCTTGTAGTTTAGGAAATAAAGACTTCTTTTGTCTTTTGGAAGCAGCTTATAGAGGAATGGAACAATTCTCCAGGTAAGCTAAGAAGATCACTACGATCAGTCATCTTGGTTTTAGTGGAGAAGAAAAAAAAAATAAAAATACTGCCTTACCTTGCACTAAGGCCTGACTTAATGGGAAAAGATATCCTTGTGTTTATAGGGCATCAAGCACAGGAGTGTGTCCCCTGTTGAGGTAGTGGGTACACTAGCTATGGCAGTTGCCTTAAGAGTAGGTTAGAGAAATGTTGATGCTTTGGGTACAGCAAATCATTCCCAGATCAGTTTGACAGCCTGGTGCCTCTGGGTTCTCCTCTTTGATTTTCAGAGGGCCCTGACTTCTGAAGCCTGTGTTAAGGAACAAGTGCTGAAAGAAGGACAAGTCGATGGTCACTCTGTAATTAAATCTGTAACTAAATCCTGCTCACAAATGTTGCTGTCTGTCCCTAAGTTCTTTATATATTTTTACCTGGAAGATGTGTCTTCAATGGTCTAATGACTTTAGGAGGTGCAGGCTGGGGCTCTGAAAGTCAATTTTGGTTAGTTTTCTCACTTGTTTCCAGGAAATGAGGGTTGGTGTCCTGGTGTTCCAAAGGATATGTTCAGAATTTCTACTCCCCAAACGACCCCCTTCAGGGGAAAAGTACTGCTGTAGGAGTCTGTGAGGTGTCAGAAGTGAGTATTTCTAAAAACTGAAAATATTTCCTTGTCTTGAAGTTTCTTCATTGAACAGTCACCCACAGGGCTGTGAGCTTTCTGAGTGCTGAGGATGATGTATATTATTGCCCTTTTGAAAAAGAAAAGGTTTTGCTAGTTTGGAGTTTTGGGGTTTGTTTTGGTGTTTTTCAGGGTTTTAAAAAATTTACTGGTTTACTGTTGTCACTCTAATTAGCACCAGCTACTTTCTTGCAAAAAGGTAAGATGCCAATCAGGTTTTGATCTGTTTTAATTTTTTTTACACCAATGCATACAGACTAATTGGTTTATGCTATGGGAGAAATCCAAAAGAAGCAATGACTGCAGGATTGAAAGATCACTGCTTTTGTGATCTAGGGCACATGCATGTCTGGGAGCCAGCCCTGAGCAAGGAGAAAGCAAGAGCTTGGTCTTCTCTCTTTTCCTGCAGCCTGCAACCTTGCTGCAGAGGAGTGCATGGAGAAGAGGTAAAACCCTGTGGGTCTTCTGGTCCTCCTGCTCTGCACAGCCACAGCAGCGTTCACTTTATCTCTCAGTGGAATAACAACTATTAATGGAAAATATACCACTTTGGATAAGATAATGCCCACAAACGCAGGCTGTGGTTATTGATGTCTCTTTCCAAAATAAAACTGAATGAAGCTTTTCAGTACTGAACTCTCTGAAACGAGCTTATGCACACGTTTTTCATACACCTAAGGTGAAAATCCTACAGATAGCAGGAAGGAAGGAGACTGAAACCACAGGGTCTTGGAGGTGTCTGCCCTTGAAAGGGCAAAGCTGCCTGGCCAGCAGGTTCGTCACTGGAATTTAGAAACTGGCTGTGATTCCAGGTGCCACCAGTGCCTTTAATACTTAAGCAAAGTGCAAAGTGCGTAATGTCGGGGCCGGTGCTGAAACGCGACACCGGGGACATCGCTTCCTCCAGTGCCTGACCTCCCTTGGGGCTTCCCGGGGTGGCTCCACAGGAGAGACCCCAAGGAAATACCTGGGCAGTTGTGGGTATGCGAAGAACAGCAATTAATTGTACTCCGAGTCCAGTGCTTGTAGTACCTCCGGCGCTGTCCCCGTTCTGTGGTTAGGGAAAATAGCTGCAGAGAAGGAAAATTAAGCAGGATGGTGAGGCTGGTAAGGGAGGCACTGAATTTTTGCCCTGTGTGCTTGGTTTGAAGTGGCTTCATCTGCACCTGGAAATCTTCATCTGTCAGCTCTGGTTCATGTACATCATGTTTTCTGAGGGCCCCCTCAAAAACATCTGCTCTCTGGTTGGCGGAGCAGCAAAGTGTGTGGCCTTTTGGGGAGCTTTTCTTGTTTTCCTGGTAAAGATGTCAGTCAAAACAGAACCCGTACTGTAACAGGAGAGAGATTAGGTTTTAAGGTATTTTATGTTTGATTCTCTTTCACGGATACAGGTAAACTCAGCTTGAATCCACCTTTAACCATACACAGTGCTGATTTATTCCTTACTTTTGTTTGCTCGTTTTTTTTCTTCCAAGTACTTGGAGAGATCATAAGCAATGCAGTAATTCAAGTTAGAAAAGACAATCTTTTGTTTAAAATGAGGGTTTCTGAAGGGTTTTTTTTTTCCATAAAGCTGCATTTTAAGGAAGTTTTTAACAGCGGAGTTTTAAGACTGAATAGATATCATAGAATTTTTTCTAGAGATATAAAAGTGTTGTCTTTAATACCGATTCACTGTGATCTTTTAAATGCTTGTGGTATTGAGCTTTCTTAATAGTTAAATTTGTGATTTCCTTTCATTCTTCAGTCTGGTTGTGTGAAGAAATACGTGATCTTCAGTGCCCTTCATTTTGGAAGAAGAGAAGTCTTTCTGTCTTTCTGCTAGTCAGACACCAAGCCATGTGGAGGGGCTTTCCTCAGGCTTGTGCCACAAACTCTGAGCCTCGGCCTACTTGGCAGCCATATGGATTTTTCTGTGTTTCTGCTAGATGGCAGAAATCCTGTAAAACTCGGATATTGCACAGCCCATTGGGTTAATTGTGAGACTTTTAATTTTGAGAAGACCGTATTGTAATACTCCTGTATTTTCTAAGAGGAAGAAGATTCAGATAAAGCCATTGGTTGTAGTTTGAGTACTGCAAACCAGAATCAGTTTATCAGTGGACATGTAGGTAGCATGGCAGGGCCTGGAATGAAAAGCTCAGGGAAAATAGAAAACTTCTTGAGGGTGTACATATGTAGAGAGCAATTTGAGGACATTTCCCTCAACCTGTGCAATATTGCTCTGCAGTGTAACATTACCAAACCATAGTATCCAGCAGTATGCTTAGAAGGAGATGGCTGCTGATGTCTTTTTTTCCTTTTTTTTTTTTTTTTCCCCTGAAGGATACCCCAGAAAATTGGCTCCTCCAAAGAAGGGTTCAAGCCATGTAGAAGTGGTGTTCTGCTGGAGAAATTTAATTGTCAGAACTTAAAGAAAGAATCTCTTTCTCATAAAACAAGCTGCAGAAAACAAGGCTGCTGGGATTTGAGAGGAGCTTTTCTAAACTTTTTCAAGATGTAAATTATGCTCAGAAAAGGCCAACAAACTTAAGAGAGATCTGACCAGACTATACGTGTAACAGATCCTCCCAGCAAAGTCTTGCCTGATGACAAAGCCTTTTTAACCAATTGCTTACCTCTTATCAGGTTAACCAATGCACTGTTCCTGAAGCAAGAGCTGAATGTCTTTGGGCAATCAGGTGCCCATTTGACTCCCCTGTTTCTGAGCAAGGTATGGGTTTTAGATTTTTAAGAAAAGCAGCAGAGGTTAACATCAGATTACTTTGTGATTTGCAGGGATACCCTCACTTCACATCGCAGGCATCTGCACATGTGATTGCCTATCACATCTGCTGTCTGTTCATATCTCTGTGGGTGTTTCCCATAACCAACATGCCTGGGCATCATGTGTGAGACTGGATTTTATCTGAATATTGGCTTTTCACACAGTGGCACTTTGTGAGAATGCAAAAGGGGCAAAGGGCAATTAACTGGCTTGGATTTTGTCTTCTTGCTCATGGTAATGCAATGCAATTTGGCTGATCCCTGACCTTTCGTGCACTCCAGACTTCTGCTGTAGGTATATCTTGGTAATAAAATATCACGTAGCCACCCTTATCTTCAACAGATTGTCTGGTTTTGTGGTAGGTTCTTTATAAACATATTTGCAGGCTCTGAGAGTTCATGCCCTGCCTTATCTGCAGCAGGCCTTGGCCTGTGTAGTTGGGCCCAGCAGCAGCAATGCTGCATCCCAGATAATTGCTTCGTGTGTAACAGTATCCTTCTCATTGAGGATCCCTAAGTTAAGACTGTCTGCTGTATAATTGCCTATTGACTTAGCCTATGATGAAAAAATCCATCTTCAAGGACCCCAGAAGGTATTTAGAGCGGCATTATCCCATGGAATCTAGAGGCAATAGAAGAGTAAGGAGGATGAAAACCTTAAAGTCAGTTCTAGGCACCCCAGCACTAGTGTTGTTAGTTTTGGCAAATCCTGTCTCAACAGTAAAGCCAGCTGCCATTTTGGCATCAACACAGACAGACTTGGCACGATCCCTTCTGGCATCAAAAAAATGCTTTGTGGGAGCTGGCACCAAAGCTGTGAAACAAGGGTAAGTAAGGCCCAAGGGAAACGCCAAGCAGACATGAGATGAGCACTAAAAATAGTGAGTTGCTGTCATTAGTAGAGAAATCAAATAGCACTTGTAAGAGTAGGGCATCCAAGATCTCCATCAAGGTTGTGCTGGTAAGCATCTTTGGGACAATGCATGTCTGTGATGATGTGACCAAAGGGCACAGGCAGGCTGTATTTTTGGTACCCACATGGTGCAAGACTCTAAAACTAGAACAGACGCTTACCGTCTTGATTCTGTGCTTAGGGGATCCTGTTACTGTCTGCAGACTCTGCCTTCTTCCCTGTCTGGAGCAGATTGTCTCCTCTTGAGCCATTACCAAAGACCTGTTTGCATACATGGGCATCAGGAAGACAAGAGCTGTAGTGCCAAAAAGCAAGGAGCCAAGCTGGTGTCCCTGCGCCACCCCGGATACACTTGCCCTCCTGAGACAGTCTCGTCAAATATTTAACAGCTGAACTCCCCACTCCCTCCTCCTTTTCCCCCTTGCAGCAGGCTTAGAGAAAGCTGAGTAGGCTTTTCCGTGACTTCATTACCCACTCCAAACTAAAACTGAAGCCTGACATCTTCATTTGGGCATCTCAGGTGACCAAAGATCTGGGAATGCTAAAGGAGCAGAGTGCTCTTTTGAAGCACTTACCGTCACTTCTCAGTAGGACACTTTCAACCCTTTTAGTCCCTCTCTGCCTCAGTGATGAAGCTTGAAGCTTTTTAACAGCTCTGGGCTTGGATGGCAGGCGTGGGTGCTTAAGGAGTGGTCATACAAAAGTAGATGATTCACATAGACTTTGACATTACAGTTCCGTTGGTTTGGCCACAACTCTCTTGCTGTGAAGAAAAGCACACTGGACCTGTGGCTATCATTTTCTGCTCCATGGAAAACAGCAGTGGGAACAATGTCACTGAGGGCTGGAAACATCAAGCTACGCTTAGAAAAAACTATTTTGGTCTCAGAGAAGAGCCTGACTTTTCAGTGCCACCACTCTCCCATCAGCTGAACAGCAGAGTGGGTACTAGTGTCTGAACAGCCTGGACGTGGTTGCTTTTATCTCCTCTGTCAGATGGGTGTTGGAGAGGACTCCTCTTGGGTATGTTCTCCACAGCCATCCCTTGTCTGATCCCTGCCCCTTCTTTGAGTGCCCTTAGGATAGCTTAATACAGGAGACAGCTGCAGAGGAGGGATTGCTTGCTGTACGAAAGTGCGAAGGGAAGTGCTTTACTGTTGGCATATCTTCACCCACAAAGGAGCAGTGAAGAGGAGGACAGGCTCTCACTGAAAGAGCAGATGACGGAGTGGGTAGTGGCTACTTCTGTGGTGCACGCTGCTTGAGTTCAGGGCGTTTGGGTGGAGATGTGGCACGTATTTGTACTTGTCTGCTTGGCTGACAGAGAATGTTTGGGATTCAGCTGGAATCAAGAGTCGATTGGAATCGAGCTTGAGCTGTTCCCGTTGGGGCTCTCAGTAACACTGAGAATATTTTGAAGTGCACAGTCTCATCCTCCCTGGTTAACCAGTTACTCAGAGAGAAAGACAGGTAACAGCAGTGAGGTTGAAATGCTCTGTCTCTGTTTGCTTAAGTGACTAAGCCGCAAAAGTTTTCTGCACTTCTGAATGACTGAGCTGACAGAAATCACAGCCTGTGGAGAAGAGGCACAGCTTCTCACCACTGCAAGCCCTTGTGCTTTGTTGCACATTAAAATGTACTGATCTATCAGACTGGTTGCAGTGCTAGCTCACACACTAGTTCCAACATGTATGGTGTCTTTTCCTGAAATTATTCTTTGCTTTCTCCAACAAAGATTAAGACAGTTTGGCCTGAAAAAAAATAGTGAATGCAATGACTCCAGTGTTCTCGTTTTGTTGAAGTGCGTGTGGACTGGGGGACCCGCTTTACCCCACTCCTAAACAATACAGTAACACTGGATAGAGTGAAAGGTTTGTTTTGGGCCACTTGTCCCTTGAACAAAAGAGTAGATGTTCTAGGTCTTGCAGGTACTGGAAGGTTACCAGCCTGACCTCTTCTTCCTGGTGGCCCTCTGGAATTTGTTAATGGCATTCTTGGTAGGCAGTGCCAATGCTGTTACATGAACCCAGGACACCTGGTCCTCGCACTGGAAAGTCACTATGTTCTTGTGATGGTATCATTAGGGTGGGGAAGTTGCCCTTCACTCTTCAGGGATCTACAAGTGCGCAGGTGGGCAGACAAAAATGGTTTGTAGGCAGATTTAGCATTGCATTGCTGTTCCAGCATTGGTGATCTCTCAGTGTCTCATGCTAGGTTTGCTAGCAAACAAGTCCCTTTAGAATATTTGCTGTCAGGGCAGATGGAGTTTGTTGTTCTGTATACTGGCTTATTCTAGAGAAACAGATCTGGTTTTACACCTTTATTGTATGTTTCTTTCCTTTTTCTTTTCTTTATTCGCTGTATCATCTCCAGGATGGGGAAAGATAAAGTCACCTCATTGAGTTTGCTTCTTTCATACTGTGTTTTGAGTGCATGCCAGATTTGTGAAGTCTCATTCCTAGCACCCAGGGCTGCGGGCTGACTAACAAAAATGGATAGCTGCATGTAGCTGTATGGATATGGATAGCTGTATGTAGCTGCAGAACTATGGTATTGAACTTGAAACAAGAGGATGTTATGCATCATCTGTATTTACTGTTCAAAACTTCTCCCTGCCTAGGACTGTAATAGTGGAGCAACTGAGAGCAGCCTCATGCTTCAAACCTGACAGATTTGAGGTGCACAACATCAAGTTTTGTTGCAGTCATGTTATCATAACTGGATCTCCTCAGGGTATATCAGAATTGCTGGGTTACCAGACCTGCTTGCAAGCATCTCCCATCAAACATGGAAAGCAACTCTAAAATGACCCAAACAATTTCCATCATGTGCTTCATCTGCATGTTATATCTGAGGTCATGAGGCACAGTGTGTTGGCCTGTGAAGGTACTGAGCAGCATCCTTTGTTTGACATAATGCTAGGGGCAGATGGCATCTTCTGGAGCAGTATGACAGACTGGTAATGCCTAGAGGCCTCTGCTCCCTCTTTTCCACTAGAAACCTGCTCACCATTATTCTGTGGTGGGATCCACACTGACACGCCAAAAAAAAAGGATGGTTGGTAGCTGCCTAAACAAGCAAATTTTGAAAGTAATGTAGATCCCTAATCTGTGCTGACATTAGTCCTGACTTTTCAGAGCCCTCAGGAGAGTCATCTACTGAAGAACTGTGTGAACAAACACACAAAACTTGTGTTTGTTTTGTTCATTATATCTTGGATAGATGCACTCTTGTGTAACCTTTGCAGATCTTAAAAGTCCAGGTTTGTATAAAGGAAGTGAGCCCATGCTGAGCCTGCCTTAGAGCTGCTTTTGCTTTCATTAAAATAATTATTATTTCAGCTCTGGTTTCCCCCAAGCAGAGAGCAGTACAAAATTAGAAGGGTTTTGGAAATGGACAATGAGCAGCTGAAGGCTTTGGGAAAAGATTTTACATTAAGAGGATAGGGAAGATTGATATCTTTTATAAGAAGATAGCTAACAGGTACAGAGTAATGAATGGGTGAGAAGATGGATGAGGACTTCTGTTCCCACCTGCTAATAATATGAAAGTCAAATTAGAAGGTGGTGAATTTATTCCTGATGAAAGAAACTATTTGTTCATGACCACTGTCTATGAAATTCAGTGCTGCCAGGCAGAGCTTTGGGGCAAGAACTTGGGAACTTAAAAAAAAGAAGAGGGGATAAAAGGTTACCAGTTGGTATATACAAAGCAATCACAACGATTAGGAGATGTTTTTGCAGAGGTTCTAAGGGTGTTGATCAGGGTTTTATAAGGGTATGAGCTACCTTGTCCAGCTCTTTTTTTTTTTTTTCTGTCCCTCTACAGGGTTTTTTCCGTAGTCGCCTATAGCAGAGTTGTGGAGCATGGCCGCTGTCACTCAGGGACTGCAAGAGAGGGTGGCTGCTCCTGCTGCAGTCGAATGTGGTAATGCCTGCTTGCAAACCACCTTTTTTATGTCAGTCTTTCCAGGATTGCTAAATTCACACATAAATTAGGATGCTTTTGCTTTTCCGCCAAGTTCCTGCTTTTGGTAGTCCTTCACAACTTGTCTGGAATGATGCTTTGCCTTTTGAGTGTGTGCTGGGGAAGAGGCGGGTGGTTAAAGTTAGATTCCTTCTGACAGTAGGGATTTAGAAACTGCTGCACTGGCTCAGCCCTGGGATCTGCCTAGTCCGGAGCTCTGGATAGCAACAGCCAAAATCGGATGTTTCAAAGGCCAGTGCGAGGCCGCAGAACAGATTACTAAAACAGAAAGCTGCCCTTTTATATCACTGGTGTTTGTTCATAGAATGGGAAAAGTAAAGGTTGAGAGTTTGTTTGATCCAAGAGCACAAAAGCTGGAAAATCCCGTTGCCTGTCTGATGCTAGTTAACGCTGATGTTTTGTATCCTCCAGGAAAT
Source organism: Regulus satrapa (assembly GCA_013396955.1). Classification (NCBI taxonomy): domain Eukaryota; kingdom Metazoa; phylum Chordata; class Aves; order Passeriformes; family Regulidae; genus Regulus; species Regulus satrapa. The sequence goes on from VWZN01022541.1 coordinate 274,885, forward strand.
TGCTTCGTTGCTTGTTTTCTCTTAGGGAAATCAGGGATGTGCTTACCCTTAAACAGCATTTTTAGTTTGTGTCTTTTAGTTGGTGTAAAAATAAGTGTGTAATCTCACAACCCAGTTGTGGAGAGGAAACACAGGGTGGGGTTCTCATTTAGGAAACCACTCCGGGCTGGACTGAGAGGAGGCAGCAGTGGTGGTCACTGAGTGGTTCTGGTGTGTGCAAAATGGGTGTCTTTTTCTGACACTGCTGAAAGCTGTCTAGCTGTTGGGTGGCAAGGGGTGTCTGTTCTGCACTTTTTTTTGTTTGTTGTTTTGTTTCCTCTTTTAAGTTTTTTCTCCTGTTTCAAATTAGCATTTGCAAGAATTTTACATGATTTCTCTCTCTTCTGAAGTACTGAAATTACTATTAAAACTGCTACTATAAAAGGCATTCAGTGAAGTCACTATGGAAAAAAGTGTATTTCTTTCCTTGTCATATATTTTAATGTGTTTGGCTGCAAAGCCAAAGAGGCCAAAAGCCAGGGGAATTTGTCCTCTGTCAGATATCCATGGAGCTGCTGCTGGGGCATATGGGAGTGGCAGTGGTGTCCCAGTCCGTCTCCCCACCCCCGACAGACGAGGACAGCTGCTGATTAAAGAGAAGCATGAAAAAAAGAGGTTGCTGAACTTTAAAAGTGGAGGTAGAAAAGGGAGTTAAATTTAGATTACCTTCTGCAGTGTCATCTTCTACACCACTGTGGAACTTGCTGTACTCCTTGCTTGGGGGAGGACAAACAAGACATGCCACCGGATGATAAATTTGTTTATAAACCTTAATTGCCCCTTGGCATGAAAATGTGAAATGAGCTCAAGTAGAATGAGAAACCTTTCGACAGGGCTAGTCAGTTTTTCCTTGGGGAGAGGTGGATTTGAAACTCTTCCCATCACCTCTGATGCTGGAGGGGTCCAATCCAGCTCCTTCTGAAATCATGGAAGTTATTGCTGTCTCTTTAGAGGGACAGCTTTTATCTGAAGGGGCTGAGAGTTGAACAGTGCTGTGAGTCAGAAAAAGGGAAACTGGTGGGAAGGCAGAAGGTGGCATGGAAGTGTTTTGGATCTGTGAAGACTACCCAGGTCCCCAGAGTCTGGAGGTACTCAGAGAAACCATGGTGGTGGCTTCTAGGACTCCAGTGCTGTCCAGCAGGCAGCATCAAAATCAGCTTTCTCCTCAGAAATAGAGGAACTGTCTATTTTTGCTTACTGAGATATAATCATCACCACGCTGTTGGCTCATGACAGCATTTTTAATAGACTGCCCTCCATTGCAGCATCCCCTTAGCAGGGAGAACTTCTGCACTTTTGCTTCGCCAGGGCTCCCTGACAGGTCCCGTTTGCAGCGACCTGCCTGGTTGTCACCCAGGCAATCTTAAGGTTCAGGGCTGCCTTTTTTTTT
>VWZN01022541.1:276371-301037 GCA_013396955.1 Regulus satrapa
TTTTCCTTTTTTTTTTTTTTTTTGTTATTTTTTTGCTTGTTTGTTTGTGTTGGGGACTTTGTGTGTGTATGTATGTTTTAGGGGGTTGTTTTTTGGTTTCATTTTTTTGTTTGGGTTTTTTTTGTTTGTTTTGTTTCTTGGGGTTTGGTTTTTTTTTTTTCAGAACTGCCCGACCTGATGTCATTTCCCTCTTGCAAACACCCCGGCTGGGCTGCGTCTGAGATATGTCACAGGGAGTGGGAGGAGGAGGAGGGGGAGCCAGCGAGTGCGTGCAGTGTCCCAGGACCCTGTTTATTTAGCATTCCCAGCTGAGGAAGCCCTGGTTTAAATAGGATCGGAGGAGCGGGGCTGCCCACAGCAGATGAAGAAATGGTCGCTGTGGGGCTTTAAATTGCTGCCTTCCCATGTGCTGGCGTGGAGGATGAGCCTGCAGAATGCCTTTCCTCCTGGGTCTCAGACAGGTAACCAACCGGCTTGAGTGCAGTGGGAACTGCTTGCTCAGGTGGAGGATGTGACTGATTACTTTTATTTTTATTTCCCCCACCTCTAAGGATATGATTTCTGACTTTCCCAAAACGGAACTGTACAATCAGCACTTCCCCACCCGTGGTGTGTGATCGGAGAGCGCGGTTGTGCGAGAGACGCTTTTTATTAACGAGGAAGGAGCAAAACTCTGAGCCAGGGATAGAAACTTCCTCGTTGTTGTTGTTGGAGGCTTTGCAGCAGGGAGGCTCTTTGTGTTGTGCTCCTGTGCAGTTTTTGTTCGGTTGGGTTTTTAGGGTGCTTTCCACAGTCCCTAAAATGAAATGGTGTTTGCATTTCTTAAAGGCATGCCAAACTTTGCACCGTTTTCTTGTACAGGCATTATTTTATGTGTAAAACTGTGGATTTTTTTGTAAAACTGTGTAAAAGAAGAAAAACGGGGAAAAAAAAACCTGCAGAAAACACCCAGAAGGAGTATTTGTATGTACATATGTGTGTGTGTCTCATCTCTTACAAAAGTCACCAAATGGAAAATGGCAACATGCTGTGACCCACAGCTTGGTGATTTTTTAAGAGAGTATGAGCTTTGAACGAGAAATGTGGGATAATTTCATAGCTGGTAATATCGAGTGGAATGAGAAATGGTAGCAACTGCCCAGCTGCTCTGTGCTGGAGGAGGTGCCAACTATGTGTTCCTAGGCTGGGGAGAGCAAACCCTTTTTTTGGTTTGGGAGGCACGTCTGTAGAGGAATCTAACTGTAAACTCTTTGCAGCACTGCTGCAATCCGTAATCCACAATAAATAAATATTGAATGGTATCAGAGTGCCGCTTGCACTTTCTAATTTGGAATTAAGAAGTCGAGATTGGACTGTAACATGCTTTCAACTACCTACTTTCAGTTGTTCAGCAGCTTGCTGAAAGACTTCAACGCGCTGCTGAGTAAACAGTGCTCTCTTTTTCCTTATCAGTTCAGTTTTGGTGAAACGCAGCTCTCTCCCTACCCCCACACCCTCCCATCCAAAAACAGTTTTACATAAGAAACTACCTCTAGCACAATGACCTTCTGTGATTGGTGCAATAGCTATAAATAATAGTTCACTTGTTAGCACTCAGGGCAAAGAGACTTGCCTTAAGAACTCGGCACTGAACCAGAGGGGGAAATTCAGGCACAAAGACTGAATGGCTTTAGGTGATTCTCAAACTGCAGTGAGCTGTAGCTGCCTCAAATGCCAAGATTGCTTGAGACTCAGGGGGGTGTTTTTCTCTAAAGCTCCTGGTTTTAAATAATTCATTTTGGTTTAGAATTGTTCACTTTGTTTTGATGTGTTCAGTGCAGTTGGGATGCTGCAGAAGGTGTAAAAGTTAGGTGTAATTTGGTTTCATTTTCTGGAACAGTGAACATCTGGTTGTCTAAGTGGATGGATGGTACTTTTTTCTCTGCTGGTAACTTTTCAGCATCAATAGAGGCATTTACAGGAAGCAGGAAAAAAAAAAGGTGTTGCCTCAAGAACACAAGAGCAAAATTCTTGACTATTTTTATCCACTGATAAAGGATATAGTGGGAAAGAGCTGCTTGAACTTTTCTCAGTTTTAGTAATTCTTAGTCTTAAAAAATTGAATCTAAGTGTTTGTGATTGTGTCCTGCATGCAAATACCATTCAGAAATTTCTTTTTCCTAGAGTTGTTACTGAACAGTGCTGTTTAATTGAAAGTGTGGGAGGAATTCAGGAACATCTCATCACGTCCATTGTTTCTTGATTTTTACTTGGTACATCCGGACCGTAAAAACTTGGCTGTCTGGGATGTCCTTGTTGTTCTCACTCAACACAAGGGATGCTGATCCTGGGCCACAAGCTCAGGGAAGAGGTGCTGAGTGGGGTGCCCTCCCATGAGCTGTGTGATGAGGATGGAAGGATCAGAGTGAGACTTTTGGCTCCCCAGGACCAGCACCCCTTGCTCTGCACCCCTGGACTGCACTGAACAGCTGCTTTCCCTGCATCTGCCTTCACTTCTTCTTTGGGAGCCAGCAGCATTGGAGCATTGCAGATGGACTGCCAAACACCTGGTAAAAAAGTAAGGTGTCTGGTTGATTTGGGGTTTTTTTATTGTTGCAGTGGCGATGATATTTAAATGCCTAAAAAGCTAGGTCAGCACTATGTGACATCAGTGCCATGTGGGTGTTTAAAGCTCCCATCCAAGGACACGTGATTGTAGAGGATCTCTGCTTTTAGTATCAGGTGAGCATTTCCTAAATCCCGAAGTTGGAGATGGAAGCTTGAATACATTCACCTAGTTCATTGCATTAAAAAAAGAAAAAAAGTTGGATTCTGAACGCTTTCAGTTTTGATTTTAACTGCTTGAGGTTTTCAGCATGGTCTTCTGTTTGGTGGTTTAAACCAATAAAATGCAAGATGGCCTTCTCAAAGCTGCAATTTCCTAGAAGTGTGTATCTTTAATGTGAGAGGGCTGAGGAGGGCAGCTGGGAAGCTTCTAGCAAGGGGTGAGGAAGTAAACATACAGGGCCTAAAACACTAATCTGTAGTTGTCAGAATCTGAAATTGAAACTTGGAATAAACAAAGATGAAACCATCTATTATTGAAATATATCAAAGTGTCCCTTTAAAGATAGTTGGAGCATTTCTCTAGGATAAATGGATGCAACAAACCAATTTGTTCCTCAGATAAAGGTTAATAAAACCTTGGAGGTTCTGCATCTGCTGGGGGTGAGGATGGGTCTGCTGTGGCTGATTAATCATAGTGATCTAAATATAATTCTCCTGATAGCTAGCATTAGCAAAGCAATAAATGTTGTGGATTAGAATTCTCATTTTGGAGATCTTTATTGTGCCTGAGACAGCTCAGAGGCATCATTTCTCCCCTTCTTATTATACTTTCAAGTGTTCGGATATTTGCACTTACTACACTTTTTTTTTTCCCACACTCAGCAAAACAAAATTTGTGGTGGTGACTTAAGAAACGTCCAGAGTTGATTTATTTCCTGCCCTCAGCTGTCTGTCATAAGGCAGGCTTACAGGAATCTCTCTGCTGTTGTGCTGGCAGGGCCTGGCACATGAGGTTCCAGTAACTCCCAGCAGTTAAAGCCACTCTCATCTTTGGTAATCTTGTGTGCTTTTGTTAAATTGAACCCACCAGCGACATGACACTTGCTCAGAGGGTGGGATTTTGTTTTTATGTTCTAAAGCACTAACAGGTGTGACGTTTGTGGGGACAGGAGATGTCTGGAGGCTTTGCTGCAGGTTCAGCCACGCTGCTGTCTGTGGGTCCTGAGCCGTCCCCTGATCCTGGGTTCCCCAGCAGCTCTGCCTGTGCTTGCTGTGATCCCACCTGCTGTCCTTCTCTGAAAGGATCTAGGGAGTTCTTATTTAAGGTGAACTTTGATTAGGAGCTGGGGGGGTGCTGGCAAACCAGGAATTGTAGTAAACCCTGTGGCAAGATTGGGCATTCTGGCCTAGTATTTTCCATAGCAGTTTTAACTTACTACCACTTGGGTGCCTTATCTGACAGAGATCATTTTCTTTGGTAGCTCTGTGTTTGCATTCTCACGAGCTGTTGCTCATGCACTTAGCTCACCAGCAGTAGTGATAGTCTGATATGTGGGATTGAGTAACAGCCAAGTGGGAACTAATCAATAGTGGATATCAATTAGTTGTTTCTGACATATTTAATATACTGACAGCCACTTCCATTCTGTTACTTAGTAGAATGCTTAAAGAATATATATGGTTCAAATACTGATTGAGAGTTACTCAAAATACATACTCTAATGCATTTTTCTGAGGATAGTGTCATTTAAATCCATCCTGCTTGTTAGGGGTGCGGCTGGGTACCGAGAGCAAGGGACTGCTGCCTGCAATTAATGAGATTAGTGAAATAACTAGGTCAGGATTTTGATTTATTATTAAATAGATGCTTATTACCAAAGTCCCTATGAGAGCTGTGAAACCAGAAGGTCTGGAGTGGTCACAGGTTGAGCCCAAGTCCTGTTAAAACCAGTTGGATCTTGCCCTTCAGCAGATGCCATTTTGGCAGTCTCCCTTCATCCTGTTGCTGGGCTTTTCTCTGAGTCCCTCTCTCTGTATGCTTTTTATTCAGGCCTTTACCCACGCCTGCCATTCTGTGGTTATTCTCCCTCTCTTCCTGCTGAAATAGTAATTTGCTGCATAGAGCTTTGACAAATGCTGTGGTGAAGTTTGGAAAAATTAGGGAATTAGAGTAGGTAAAAAAACGTGGCTATCCTAGGAGACCAGGAATGATCTATAAACTGCTGTAAGTAAATGCAAGTCACATTTCCAAGTGTTTCCCAGGGTATTATCAAGGTTAGGACGAATGGGTACTCTGGCAGGTTGAATGACACATAGAGGCCATATAAAGCAGCTCATATTTAGGGTAATGGAGTCTGGATTTTTGTGGAAAGAGAAGACAGAACAAAAAGCTAAAATGGTTATTAGATTTCCTGATACTGGCCACTGCTGGTTTTGGTTACCTGATTAATGCCAACTGAGGAGTCAACTTTTGTCAGTGGTTGGCTGCCAACTATGCACTTCTGAGCGTGGGCCGTGGTGTTTGTTGCTGCAGTTGCACATATTAATTTTCAGCTTGGAAAAGAGCCACGCTAGCCTGGAATTTGCTCATCTTCATCTTTCTCCCTTCTGACTTAGCAACAGTATGTGCCCAGGTTAATTGCTGACTTTTGAGCGTAGAGAAGATAGAAGTGCCTCGATCCTTTCATTGTGGTGAAACTCCACTGTCAATCAGTTATTTCCCTTCATTTCCAACAGGCTTCAGATGCAATAAATCCTAACAGATTTATAGCTATTAAACCCAACCATTTACTTCTGAAAACCTTTACAAAAGTAGGGTAAGGAGCAAGGAGCAGCTCAGTCAACCTACAGACCTTCATGAATGCCTTTTGTCTTGATTGTGCCCCAGATTTTGACCTTTAATTTGTCGCACAGACCTCCAGTAAAGGTCTGATACTAAACTGGAAGGTGAAGAGAATAATTGGCTTTTTTTCTGATGTTACTGTTTGCTGTGGCTTCAGATGTGACAACATGCAGCACTGCCTTGAGTTCTCTTATATCTACCGCTGCTGGATATTTTAAGGATTATTTGAAAAAGCAAAAGTGGACTACTGGCAGAGTTGCAGAGTTGCCAGTATGGTTGTGGGTTTATCACAAATGCCAAATGGCAACAAGAAAATAAGTTTTAAAAAAAAGAATCTTATTCACTGTTCAAAGCTTACGACATGTGAAAATTAATCCAAAATGCCACATCTTAATACAAAGAGACTCTCAAAACGCACTAGGTGAGGTCTCCCAGCTCAGCCAGTTTCATGACAAAGAGCCTGTACCACATATCACAAATTGTTTCTGTTGGAGCGGGAGGGGGAACACAGGCACGTCTGCAGAGTGTTCTCCCAAAAGCTCCTGGCTTTTTGTGTGTCAGGGACTGAGCGATTCCAGTTTCTCAGACCTCAGACGGAGGCAATGATGCGCACAGCAGCCTAGGGTACGTGCTGATTTACAGGACAAAGTGAATCCCCTGAAACTGGCTGGCAATCTCCTAGGCTTTGCAGGTGGGAGATAATGGATGGCATGTTCTGGCTTCTTAGTTGTGAAGCTTCTTAGTTGTGAAACAAGACTGTTCTGCTCTAATGGAGTTGAATGCTCTTTGAGAGCAGACCCATGTAGATGCTGCTTAGTAATCCTGCCTGGAGGCATCTACAGTTAGCTGAACAAAGGCTGGTGGGGAGGGATGTGCTTGCTTGCCTGGACAACAAGAAAAGGAGACTCTCCTTCAGCGGGGAAGCCCACTCTGGAATGTAATAGCCACTGGCTATAGGGGAAGAAAATGCTTTTGGAAAGAAGCCCTCCCCTTCCTTGTTTTCCTAAGGCTACCTTAAAAGTACTCCCAAACCTCCCTGTAATAGTTCAATAAAAACTCCATGCTGGTAAAAAATGACTAAAAATTACCATTGCAAGTGCTGCTTGCAATGGACATTAAAAACAAAGGTCAAATAAAATATGAGTGCTCTGACTGCTTCTATGAGAGTTTTTCCACCATATATTTTTTTCCTTATCTATAAAATTACTCTTTCAGCCCTGTGCCTTAGATCCTCTGACTCTTAGTGTGAAAAAGGAAATAGTAAGCTTTCATAGCACAAGCACTTGGGATATTGTTTCCAGGAAACATTTAGACTTTAGATAACTGTGTTGCTGATACATCTTAAGTAGTTAGTTTGGCAGCCTGTGACACAAAGAATGCATGAGAGAAGGAAGTAGAAATAAAATGCTGCTGGTATGAAAAGTGCAGCCTGAGATTTAAATAGAAAGTGAAGTCAGATCAAAGAGCTTGGAAGTAGGTAGAAATTTCTTAACAAAGAATGTCACGATCTCTGTCTTGGGCAGGGTGGCTCTACATAACCTCTTCCTTGATTTGCAAAAAAGGAGCAAACTGTACAGTGGCTCAGCTTTTCTCAGAAATGAATCTTGACTTAAAAGAGGAAAGGAGACTGAAACGCTTGTTCCAAAGGAGTCACCTGTAACAAATCCCCAAACAATGCTCTCCTTGTGCCAGAATCTTTCCCTAGTAGACTTCTGTTTGTGAGGATCTGTTGCCTTTACCTTTTATCTCTTTCCCTGTGCCGGGCTGTATAACCCAGGGTTAGAGGTAGCCATGCTCTGAGCAGTAGTAGGACCGTGTGACCTGCTGGGATCCTTTCCAAATCAAATTATTCCTTGATTCTGTGAAACTCTTTGGAAACATGGGTGACGGTTTCTGGGTCTGTCATGTGGCCCCCAAGTCTGACAGCTCTGTGTTCCCAAAAGCCTGTTGGTGGCTGGGCTGGCAGAGGGCTGCAGAAAGGCTCCCAAATGAGCTGCTTGGACTTTGAGGAGCGTGGCTGGTGGTTGGCACTGCAAGGACTTCAGAACCCCTGGCTGTTGTGAACTGTGGGAGCTGAGAGCCAGCTGCGGGACTATTTGAAGGTACAAGCACGTGTGCCTTAGCAGGGAGGAGCGTTTGTCTTGGTCAGTGTGTAAAAGAAGCTCTGGACAGTAAGATTTAAACTGTGCTCTAGATGGGAAGCAGGATGTTGCCTGGGACTTGATCTCCAGGAACAACCTGCAAAACACCATCCCAGCTGCTCAGGATCCTCTGTTGAGAATGTTCTGACACTCCTCTTGGCCAGCTGGGTTAACAAGGAGCAGCCCTGCACATAAGCGTGTTGGAAAAGTAATTTCAAATACAATGAGGTTGGCAAGAGGGAGTCGGTAAGTTCAAATAAAAGGATGGCGTGATGAAATTCTCTGAAATCGGGAGTGCTGCAAGTTTTTAAGTGGGGAAAAATACAGTTGAAGATGTTATGAGTTGCTGCTGCCCAAAGACACTGATTTGTTCATTATTGCTGCTCTTTGAAGCAGACAACATTAAGTGGATGAAACTTTAGGGGAGTAAACCAGAAGTCATCAAGGATGGATCAAGTGTGGCGATGCAGAGATCATGAAATGGTACTGTGAGACTCTGGCTTTTCACCAGCTCCATGTGATTCATTTGCTCATTTAACAGGTCACATTGATCTTCATGTGTCACAACCACAAACCTCAGCCAGTCATTCTCTGACTTGAGCATTATCAACAGGATTGCAATTTTGCAATGGCATCTTAATTTCTCAATTTTCTTCATACGAGAGCCAAAATCTATGTTGTTCATCAGTTACATTAGCTCTGCAAGGCCAACAAAAAGGAGGAAAAATGTAAATAAACTAATAAGGACAGATAAGAGAATAGATGTGTCCTATTTCTAGTTCTTTTGCTGGATAAAATTACAATTTTTGGAGTGAATAGCGTGCTTGAAGCAGAAACTGCTGTGCTAGCCCAGGGATGTCTCCTAATAGTTGCCACCAGTAAGAGATGGAAGCACCTCCTTTCCTTAGAGGAAAATGGTGTTTCTGTTGACATGCCGACATCTCAAGACAAGAACCAAATGTTTGCTTTAGCTGCCTGCAGTAGTTGGACTGGTCTGTCCAGCAAAACGTTTGTCCCTTCCTGAACAACGGAGGCAGGTATCCCTCCGGCTTGTTGCCTTTGTGGGTGAGTTTAAAAGGTGCTTTTTAGAGCCTTTTGTGCAAATCATGATATCTGTGGATGGAAGGGAAGCAGTACATTTTATACTGAGTTGTGTTTGCTGAATCATGCCCTCACATGATCAAAAAGTTATGTTTTGATCAAATGTTCAAAAGTTGGTGTGATTTCTTAGGAGAAAAGAAGCAGCATGGGGTCTTTCCTCTTGAGCCTCGGATGGCAGGAGGTTGTTTGTACTGCTTTTAGAAGTTCTGTTGCTGCTGTAATTTGGGTGCTCAGGTGAGAGAACTGTGTTGGGGAGGTGTGGCTCCAGTCAGGGTGGTGGGGAAGGGCTAGTGCTCCTCCAGACCCCCAAATGCACTAAAAACTTAGTACAGGACTCTTCTGCATTGAAGCAGCTGCCTCACATCACTTGTTCCATGAGGAGGTTCAATGTTTGAAATGCACTTGGTATTTTGAATGCGTTGTGACTCCATAGAGGTTTGTGAGAAGTGCAGCCACAGTGCATTCATGTAAAAGAGAAAAACAGTGCAGTTCAGCCAGTGCTGGGATCCACAAATGTGCATCCCTGTCCCCAGCCTGCTGGTGGGGTTTTGTTGGGCTTTAGTGGGTTGGTGTTTTCTTATTTGCAAGTTGGTACTTCCAAAATTATTTTTTTCAACATAGCTTTCAGTATAAGCCTGTCCACATTTTCGTTTCCTTATAATAAATTTCAAGTGAAAGAAAATGAAAATAAAAGCTTTGTTGCAGTGGTTTTAATTAAGATTTGTTTGTTTCTTGGACTCTAGAGTGTTCTTTGAACTGCCAGGTTGCTCCAAAACCTATTAGAGGATAGACAAACTGCAGCCTGTAAAATGCTTCTGATTTCTTGTGTTTAGTACTTTTGCCCAGCCATGTTTTCAGACTAGCAGGAAAACAAGGACTTTTGGGAAGTGGTGCACCATGTGGGGAGCTGAGACCTCCCACCACAGACCTTTTCCATGTTAGGAGTCCTGAGGGCCCGCTGGGTGATACGCTACAGCTGATTTGGCTCTGCTTCTGGGCTACTTTGCTATTCCAGGAAGAACTTTTACAGGAATGCTAATCTTACATAAAGCACATGGCTAATTATGAAGGAATCATTTTAGATAGGAATCTTGCAGGAACATATTGTAATTATCATGTAGATCTAAATGATTTCAAGCAGTCTTTTCTCAAATTATAACATTCCCTTTATGAATGCTTTTCCTCCGCTTGGCATTCAGCCCCAGTAATACAGCGATATTGTGTAGCATGTGGAACAAATGTAATCTTTTCTTTTAAGAGTATGCCTGGCTCCCAAAATGTGGTAACTTTTAGTGGAAAAGGAAAGGGATGATGAGACAGCAGTACTGACTAGATGCTACAACAGTGTAACTCATGGGTTTGGAGATCTGGGGGTTTTCTTCTGAATGGTCCTTTGTGGTTTTTTTGGTGGTCCTTAGATGTCTTTTAACCTCCTTATGTACTTTAGAGTTTCCAAAGACCCTAACTTGTATTTTTCAAATGCTTGCAGATCGTTGAGTAAAACATTTACAAAAGATACTGACAAAGCATCTTAAAAGTGTGTCTGTTTAATTTTAGGACAAGGAAACCTGCATGGGTGTCAACAATCAAAGTTACATATGTGAAACGGGCCACTGTTGTGGACAATCCCAGTGTTGCAACTACTACTATGAACTCTGGTGTAAGTCCTTCCATTTTGTATGGCTTCCCTTCCTAATCTGCATGGCTCTCATACCATACTACAGGTCTGGCTTGTGTGGGGTTTTGTATTCAGCCCTTGTTGTGCATTGCCGTTGCATTTCACTGCAGCACAATCCAGAGCTGATGTGATATGACAAGGAAATAGGGTTGTCACAGTGGGTGCCTTCTCAGGAGTAAGGGGTCATCTTGCCACTGTTGTTTGCTCTTCTCACTGATTTGGGTACTCAAGATGACATTATACAGGAGTGAGGAAACCAGCTTGAGGGAGAAACGCCATACACACAGCACTAGAGCTTGCACACTCAAACAAGAAATTAATTCAGTGTCTTTCATCTTGTCGGTTTAATTCTTTTGCAAGCACAGCAAGTTAAAATCTGGTATATCTTTTAAAAGATGTCCTTTCAAGGAAGAGGACATCTTATTCTCTTCGGGACTGTGTAGAGTTCTTGCGTAGAGAGTCTCGGGTAAATCCTGTGGGTTTGCCATGGCTGAATGCTGTGCTGTGAGGAGCACACGTTACCCATTGCAACCCCTCTTATCTCCTCTTTCCCAAAATGTGAGGTTAAAACATATCAAAGTTTCTAGCGACTGGCTGAGTGACTATACCTGCTGAGTCCTTCCTCTTAGATGGCAGCAGGCAGGTCAAAGCAGATAGTCAGCAAAACTTGATTAAGATATGTGGAAAAATCAAAAGTTGAAAGCATAAGAAAGTAATAAGTGCTGAATTTTAAATGAAAACTTAAGCTTCTTCAGTCTGATGGTATCTTCTTTTTCGAGGAGGAACACAAAAGGTTGAACATGGATACTGTGCTGTTGTACTACCCTGAGCCTAGGCTGGGAGAGCATCCATCTCTGCTCTTGGAATTTGGAAATGTGGTGCTCTGAACATTGTACCTCTACGTTAGAGACTGGAGATACTTTCTTACCACACCCCATGGTATCTCTAGTTTTTATGCAACTGTGCTTTCTACCTAATCCTTCTGCTATGCCCATAGTTTCACTTTCCCAAAGTAGCTTGTGTGTGGAAATGTGTTACACATACAAAGAGTATCACTTAATCTAGATCCCAGGACAGGAATAGCTTGACACTTCATCCTTTAGTCTAGAAACATGTTTTTCCTTCTCGAATTAGTCAATGAAGTATGGAGGTTTAGTTATGAACAAAGCAGGACTGTGTAGTGAGCATCTTCAGGAGAGGCTGTGCTCAGACTCCAGCAGCTGGCTGTGTCGATTCTAATGGCAGGATTTTAATGTATTGCAGACCTTTTACAGCAGACTTGTTTTTCAAAATGTCCGAACAGTTCAAGAAACAATTCAGGATAGGGGGCCAGGGGGCAGCTCCAGGGACTGTAGCAGGCTGAGAAACGGACATTAATACATTGGAGCCTCTGAATGCCTGGATCAGACTGTAGCAGTCAGCAGCACAGGCAGGACAGATGGCAGGAATTTGTTCAGACTAGAGGGGGATGCATGGACAGAGCAGAGTGGGGAAGGTCAAACCCGGTTTTGCATTTGTGTGGGTGGGAATGTAGAGGAAGATGCATGTGTGCAAAGGCTTCCAGGCTCCTTGGCAAGCAGGATCTAAATTGAGCAGCAGCATGGAGTGCAGCTGCACACTGGAGCTGGTGGCACTGTCACCGTGGACATCTTGAAAGAGAGGCTTAGTGGAATTGCATGCAAACAGTCTGGTCCAAGCAATAGCCCCTGCCATTTTAATGGGATGGTTTAGCTGTCTTTGTGCTCTCAGTATGGCACAGGCTTTTATACTTGGCAGTGCCTGGCTGCCTCATAAAAGTTCTTGGAAGACAAAACCAGATTTTGTTAGAAGGAGGCTGAATATTAAAGGTTTCTTTTTAGAGCAGACTCACGGGTCACACTGAGATCATGGAATAAATGTTAGTCACACACACTGCTGGATGGTTCCTCAGGAGAGATAGGATTCTGTGTGTTCACATTCCTTCTTCTCTCTCACAGAGAGCATCATGTACCACACCAAAACGAGGGGAGTAATTCAAACATGAGACCTCTGTTTACTAGGCTTTTTGCAAATTCAGGCAAACATCCAACACTGATTTAAAATCAGTTAATATCGTCAAAGCTTGCTTTACCATTACGAATGGTAGGAAAAGAGTTTCCTTTGGATGGGAAGGAGTCACAGAGGGAACATGTGTTTTAAATGTAGACCCATATTCTAGAGCTTGTGAGCTTAGCTGCTGCTCAGGAGTTGTGGAGTTCCCTTGATAGGCTGAGGCACTCCAGAGGCCTTCAAGGTGAAAAGTGGTGATAGTAAATGTAAGTAGATTTAATATGAGCAGTGGAGAGCAACAGCTTTACATGCTTGGGAATAGATTAGCTTTTTGAAAGTTAATAATAACTTCTGGTTAATGAACAGTTAACATACCAGCACCTTTTAAGCGTGGCTTCATGGTTGTTCTGTTTGGATTTTAACCAGCACATGTATGTACTGAAGTAGCTTTTGAGAAGTTTTTGCTTCTCTTGACCTTCTCAGACCACCAGTGTGTGTTTCAGACTTTTGTGTGCCTGAAAACAGACCTTCTTGCCTGTCCTGTTGAACTAAATCCTGGATTTATCTATCACCACAGCTTTGTGGGAAGAAGAAGCAGAGGAGGGTGGCATTTGAAATAGAAAAGAAAAGTAGTCTGCCTTTGCTGGGCATGCATTCTGAAACGTGATCCTGTTTTGTGGCCACTTGGAATTTTTCCTGTAAAAAGGACTTTTTTCCCTGTTTGGAATTGGAGGGAAGTTTGTCTTTGAAAATGGCTGATCTCAGCAATTCTAGGCAGCAAGTAAGATTGTGGTAATTTTAAACCAGTCGTTGAGGGTAGAGTAATAGGATGTAAAATCAAGGTATTATTTTGTTAAGGGGTGGAGTGGAGGAATGGAGAATATGATATGCCAAGCAGGTGGACAGCCTGTGTTTAAAATTAGATAACAGCCCCAGTTCAGATTCCCCACCCATCTCTTATTAAAAAAAAACCCAAAAAACAACAAACCAGTGCTATGTTGCTGAATAATAAAACCATATTCAGATTTATAGACATAGGTCTAATAACTATGTCAAGGTCTAATTAGTTCTTAACTCAAGCTTGGTAGCTGGTAATGTGGTGGGAGAAAAGCTGCATTATGTCTTTTGGTTTTCCTGGAACATAATAAAAATGAAACCAGAAAAATTTACTTTGCTGTTGCATTTCCTCTCATAGGGAAAGATGTTTGGATGGTGGATGAGCTGACTCAGCATTTTAATTGAACAATTTGTTTGGGCTCCACAGAGTACTCACGGTCCCCAAGGGGGAGAACGGCAGCAGTCACTGGATTTTGCTTCCTAACAGTTGTTTTTCAGGTCTCTGTGATGTGATTGTGATTTGCTGGAGTTTTCCAATGTTGGCCTTTTTCCAGGCCTGACAGGTGTCTTGCTTAAACATTCCAAAATACCACTTTTCAAAATACAGGAGAGAAGGCGATGAAGGAATGCAGTTCCTGTGTTTTGCAGGCTAAGAAGTAAGGCTCGGAGGTTCTGGATTTTCCCAGGTTTAAGAGTATAATGTGGACTGAACACTAAATCCAGATCTCCTGACATCCATCCTCATGTCTCTCCTTGTCTTTGGAATCATTAAATGATTCCAGGGGCTCTGAACACAGCAAGCAAAGCTATAGAAAGTACATTTCATTGTGTGGTTGGAAAAATAGTGCACTGTGCTTCAGGAATCATGGAGAATGGAAGCAGGCAGCTGCTCACTGCTTGCAAAAAACTGTAAGATTTAGAAGTTTGAGGGCTATTGGTCTTGGGTCATTAGGTACTGTACAGCAACCCAGCATTGGCAACGAGTGAGTGAGTGTTCATATATTGCTAGTGCCTCTTCTGTTTCATTGTCTTTTTTAGCAGTGATACTGAGCCCCTCTGTTTCTGAAAGAAAGAAAAGAAAAAAGATCTTGACTGTTTAGGTCCTAGTGGAAGAGTTGTACAGGAAAAAATGTTCTGTTTGCAAGCAGCACACTCAATGTTTTTGCTGATTTTGAACATTGTGCTCCTCTCTGCACGCTTCCCCTTGGAATCTCTAGACAGCTCTTTTCCCAAAAAGCATGCTGCCAGTAAATTCTGGCAAGGATCCGGTTAGTTGCTAAAACTAAAGCAACTGCTGTACCATGTACATATTCCAGGAGGTCAGCTTTATAATAGGAATTCATGTCCAAGAGTTTGCTGCAGTCTCCAAAACACTCAGTGAAACAACGCACCAGTCCCATGTTTTCATCCTTACTCTGTGTTGTCTTATCCCACATCCTTTTTCAAAGAGAGATTTTTGCTGTTCCTTGCCTTTCACCCAGCCTTCTACGTGGTTGTGCTCACTTCTCTTTCCTGGGTGTCTCAAACTTCCCCTTGGGCTGTTCCTCCTCAGCTGTGCTGCAGCAACAACCCCGCCGTGAAAAAGGCTCACCGACAGTATAGGGCAAACAACAGATGTCACAACCTCACAGAAACTCATCATAAACAGGGTCACTGAGGGAGTTATTTCCTGATTTCCTTGGACATCTTGTAGCCTAATCCAGACAGCCAAATCACCTTAAGTTTGTTTTGGTCTGGCTCAATAAAATTCCCAGATCCAAAGCAGAAGGCAAGCTGTCTGGTTTAGCCTGGCAAAGGAGATACTGACTTTTGCCCTATGTGGCTGTTTCCACCGTGTATTAAACAGCATGAAAAGGCAAGAGAACTTCCTGGTGTTGTTTCAGCCCCTGCCCTACACTCCTCCAACTCAGCTTGTCACCAAATACTGTTATTCCCAGATGTTCAGGACATGGTGTCAGCTGGATGTTCCACTCTGGTCTCTCTTAGATGTGTTCAACATGCATTTTACCAGCATAGATATCTTGGGAGGGACTGGACTTAAAAATGTGTCATCTGGAGCATGGGAGCAATTGCCTTTGGAAGCCTCCCTCCCTAGGAGAGAGAGGCTTAAAAACAGTCTGCAGATTTACTGCCTCACGTTGACTCTCACTGCATGATAGGCAAAGGATTTTTCTGACACTTGAGTTTTTCCAACTTATCTAATTGCAGTGGATATACCACATACAGTGGACACTATTCTGAAAACTAGAAACCAGTTGCAGTAAACGTGCATCTCCTTTTGTTACCAGTTTGGGAGCAAGCGAGCAGGAGTTGGAGATGTCTTCAGCTTTTTTCTTTTGCCATTGTACTCTACAAATATTAAGTAACTTTTTCCTGCAGCGAGGTCAGGCTGGGACTGCAGTTCCAATGACTTAAACTAACATAAAACTGTCACTGAAAGTCACAGTCTTTCTCTTGCTGCTGCTGCTGCTGTGTTTGCCAAGCGAGTTTCAACCTGCTCTGGTTCCCTCAAACCAGTTCAAACCACAGAGTTGCGCACAACTTTGTGCCGGCACAAGAAGAGGTGGAGGAAAACAGCAGGAGATATGGTTGAGACAGGCAGGAGAGGATCGCGTCATTCAGCGGCTTCTTTTATTCCTTCTTAAAATGTTTATGGGGCTATGGCCTGGATCCTTCATCTGGCATTCTTGAGCAGCAGTGTTGGCTCGTACAGGCTCGTGCCTGCAGTGGCAGGAGATGATGTGACCTCTCTGCCAAAGGACGCGATTAAAGCCAAGGGCATCCAGGTTGTGGGACCAAGTAAATTTCTCTTCCCTTTTTTGATTATAGTGTTGGACCTGTGAAAGACAGTTCTTTTCCAGTCATGACTAACTATGGGGCTACCACTGGGGACACTTCTTAGTCACTGAAATTGTTCCACTCCTCCTTCTGTTCAGAACCAGCTCTCATGGAGCCAAAGCTATTACCCAGATGCTTGTCAGGCAGACACAAAGGCACTTTGCAGTATGTTTTGGCTTGCTTTTAGGGGATTTCCTGCCAACAGAGCTATGGCATTTGCCCAAGTTTACCATGAACTTGAGGGCAAATTTCTCTGTTCATACCCTTGGAACGCTCCAGAAAACATTTTCCATTTTGCACAGGATAAAAGGAGTTTCCCTCAACGGCATTGCTGATGGCAACATCCCAGGCAGCAAGTACAGTACAGCATCAGAGCAAACATTGCTCCCTCCTTTTTTAGGAGGAAGGAGTGCTCTGTTTTTTTAATTCTTAAACTGTTTAAACCTTACTTATTTTGAAGTTTGAGCAAAACTATGGTTAGTGTCCTAGAAGGGGTTTTCTTGAAACTGTAAGCGTGTTCTTTCACAGCTGGTAGGAAACATCTCTGGTGTATGACCGTGTGATGGGGCTCCCTTTCCCAGGAATACTGTAAATGTAGCAGCCTTCTCTTTCTTCGGTATTTCCTCTGGTTGTGAGAGATGGCTTTCACGGGACCCAATTCCATTCCCAGGTGTTTCTGCAGCTCCCATCCTGACTTCTTTGAGCTCTGTGCTCATGTCAGTCTTACAGTTCTGAGCTTACAGATTGATGCTGCTTCTTTTACTTTTGTGGGAGGTTTTGGTGCTTTGGCAGGGAAATCTGTTGGCAATAATCAACTCCTCAGCTGTTACTGTTTCACTTTTGTTTGCATTATTTTCCAGCTGTAGGCATCACCATTGAATTTAACAAAAAATACAGCAGTGTGTCTCAGGACTCAGTAGTTTTTGAGCTGGAGAGTGTTGCAACTTCTGACTGTTCCATAAGCCAAGAACAAGACTGAAATTGCCTTCAAGTCTAGTGGTCTCCTCGTGCCTGTTTTGCTCCAGACTGATACTTTGCTTCTGCTCTGGCTATTCATCACTAGTTGTGTTTCCAAAGTCACTGTTTGGTTTGTATCTGTCATGTTGTCCTCAGGTTGCCACAAGCTTATGTTCCCAGTGGTCACTGCCAGGTGGCTGTGGAAAATACTCTCAAATTGGACATTTAATGGCCAATTTGGCTCAGAATGTGTCTCCCAACCATTTTTCCATTTCCAGTGAGCGTAGCAGTAGTTCAACACAGTGCTACTGAAAAGTAGCTTGTACCCATTTGAGAAGAAAGGACGTCTTGAAGAGCAAGAGGAAGGCGTTTGGCAACAGTAAAGGCTTTTGGGGACATTGAAGACAACCAGAGGCTCAGTTTTACTTGGCTTATAGAGGCTTTTTAATGCCAAACTTTAATTTCCTCTGTACATCCTATCCATTTTCAACACAAGGCAGAACTGGTACCTGTTTTTACCCTGAAGGAGGTGTTAGTGTGTGCTGCTGCTGTGCTTGGCCCCTGCGTTTCCTGCTCATGTAGTGTTGTCTTTGGGTGAATTTGCAATTCCCCTCCTGCCAAATGAGCTGCTGGCTGCTGGGCCAGTGGTCTGCTCGGCTCACCTCCCTGCTGCTGGCTTGAAGCCAAGCCTCACCAGGTGTACAAATCCACAGTTCAGCCATGAACATCTTCACTGTTCACTCCATACTTTTAGACATAATATTTACAATTGCACTTGGCCTTGGAGCATAGCTTTATTCCAAATAAATGACCATACTGTATCTTTGCTAGGCTTTTGCAGTTTTCTGTTCTGCAGCCAAAACTGCAGCTGTGCCCAAACTCCTGGCAAGGGAGTGTTGTAGGGCCTTTTATGGAGGCCCTGAACTCCCAGCACTGTGCTGGGTTTGCAACCAGAGACGCACTGGGTCGGTCCCTCTCCCAGCGCTGGCACCTTTGCCCAAGTGACAGCCAGGGAGCCCCTCAGCTCCCATGGGTGTCCCATCCTGTTGCCATCCCAGCCCCGCGGTGCAGATGGGTGCTGGGTGACAAGGTGGGGACAGAGCCCTTAAAGAGGCTGCCAGAAGCCAGGCCAGCAGATGACTGTGGTGGGGCGCACGCTGCTGATCTCCTGCGGTCATCCAGGCAAGTCCTCCGGGCTTCTGCTGAGTCCTCCATCCCAGCTCATGCTGAGTCAGGGGTTGAGTAATTCCTAGAAGCTCTAGGAAGTGTCAGCGGTTAATGAAACCAGGCAATAATGTGGTATTAGTGGGTTCTTTTTTCTGGAAGTTCTCACGAAAAACAACAGATCTCGTCCGCTTGCGTTTGCAAGCGCGCGCAGACCCTTTGCAGGAGAACGAAGGTGTTGTTCCTGGCACCGAGGCCAAATTGCAATCCACTAAATTATGGTGTGTTTACTTAAATGCCACCTGCGGTTTCGGTAGGATCCGATGTTAATTTATTATCCTAAGCTGTTGTATGTTGTTACAGCATGTTGTTAACAGAGTTGCCACACCTCTTCCCAGGCTGAGCTTACTCTGACCCCTACTCTGAGCTTGTGCATCAGTTTGTGTGCAAAGCACTTTGGGACTCTTTTTTGGAATGGGTAGAGAAGTTTTCTAAAGAAATACTTTTTTAATCTTCTGGATACAGGCTTGGGTGGGAGCAGTTATTCCCTGCAGAAATATTTGGCTGCTACAGCTGACATTGCTTAACAGTGGCAGTTCTCCAGGACATCTTAACTAATTAAGTGCTGCTTGCTACCATTGTATCTAGACTCCTTGGGAAAGGACATGATCAAATGTGTTAAAAAGCATCTGTTTTCATAATTGTAGCTAAAATCCCTGGATAGCTGGGTGTAATTTTCCATTGTTATTGAACTCATGATCATGGACTGCTCTTCGAAAATAAGGAGTACTTAGAAGATGAACTGCAGGCCTGCCTCAGTGCATGGTGGCATGCTGTGCCAATGACCTGGTTTTGATGAGTGTATTCTTGCTTCCTCAGCAAGCAGGAGCCAAGGGACCTTCTCTTAGCAAGAAATAAAGTGTATTTATTGGTGAGAGTCTTCAAACTGTGAGACAGTTGAAGCATTTGTGTACCAAGATTTTTGTAGTGATAGAGGCTACTGGAATGGTTGCAAATGTTTGGCTTTGGAGTGAAGGGTGGACTGATCAATCCTTTTAGTTTATATAATAAGGCTTTTTTTAGAAACGGGAGTATATTCGGAGGTCAGTGGCCACATTCTCATTTGGGTTTGGGAAGTGCAGAGAGCATCTTGAGCACTTTGTCCTTTGCTTCTCTGGAGTGAAGATCAGAGTCTCCTCTCTGATCATCGTGGTACAGCTGAGCAGGCTGGCCAGAGAAGCTACCCAGAAACCTTCCTTTCCAGCCAAGAATAAAAGGGGGTGGGAATACATAACACCTTCATTTGATAGCAGGTTTTGATAAGTTTGGTAGGAAGGCAGGTTCCAGTTGATTAGGGAAATAGATTGCACAAGGCAGGAGAGAGATTTCAGTTTGCTGTGCCAAAATACATGAGGAATTTGGGTTACAACACAGGGAGATGAAAGTCCCCACTCAGAATGCTCAGAGACATGATATGGCACATCCAGTTCATCTACAAACAGCCCAGTGCAGGTCTCTGAGATGGGTGATATGGGTAGGTTGCCCTTTTGTCCTGAGCCAGAGCTATACTCCTTTCATTCTTCAAATTCCTAAACTGTTCACCTTTCCCCACCTAGCTCCTAGCAGAGAAGACATTGCAAACACAGCACAGGATGCTGAAAACATCAAGGTATTGTAAAGGCATGGCTAGAGGTTTTTAGTGGAGAGAGGAGAGCAGTTTGATACCACAGGATAGATTGGCCATCCTGAAAATGGGCCGTGGCATTAGGAATCCCCAAGTTTGCTTGGGAATACTGAAGAGTGGCAGAGGTGTTACAGAAAGAAAAACAGCCTTGTGATCTCTAGTGAGGAGTGGCTGCCAAGCCTATGTGTTTCTAAAGGAAGAACTCTCCCAGTATCTTTAGATGCAAAAACTGAGCTTAAAGAAGATAGATGTTACAGGCACTGGGAGTAGGTCGAGCTGTGGGCTGCAGTTGCAGGAGACAAAAGCCTACTCCGGAGTGAATGTTCCAGCTTTTTGAAGTGTGTCTCGGGAACATTTTGTAGTGCATGCAAGTGAGAAACTTGTGGAAAGGGAGAGTTATTCCACATGTTGGAGGACATGTGGGTAAAATTCAGGAAGTGGTCTTTTAAAATTCCCTTTTAAGGAGCTTATGTACGTACAGTACAACAGTATTCAGCCATGACCACAAACCAAGCAGAAGTTAGGTTTCTTGAGGATTCAGAGAGGGAGGCTAGTTTAATTTAATTTTGGATAATTTAAGACATTGAATGCAGAAATAAGTTTTAAAAATATTTTGAGACATTTATGAAAAAAGAGCATGTTTTTGTTAAACATAACAATGAAGGATTTGGGCTAGAAATTAAAGAGCAGCGCAAACAAAAGCAAAACATAGTGCTTGGGGTTTTTCTCTTCTTCTGTGGTCAATCTGCAGAGTGTCTTTTGTGTCTTGATTGTTATTTTCAAACCAAAGTGGCTGTGGGAGGCGAGCTCAATGCTAT
The DNA here is from genome assembly GCA_013396955.1 of Regulus satrapa. Lineage (NCBI taxonomy): Eukaryota > Metazoa > Chordata > Aves > Passeriformes > Regulidae > Regulus > Regulus satrapa. The sequence goes on from VWZN01022541.1 coordinate 297,007, forward strand.
TCACAGCTCTGCTCATTTTTGGCTGGAAGAAATGGTAACCAAAGGGTAGGAGCAATGGAGGGGGGAGCCCTGTGTCCATGTTTGGTTGTTCTCCAGAGTTGTACCTGTTGAACACGACCCACGTTGTACCAAAGAGCGTTCAGAGCTATCCATTGCTGGCAAGGCTCTTGGAGCGTCCCACAGAGGCAGGAGGTCGGTGCCGAAGCCTCCTGGGCTAACGCGTCTCTGCCTTCAGAGCAGGTTCAGGTCCAGCCTCTGAGATGATCTTCTCCATTGGCCTCTTGGGGTTTCCTGGGTTTGGATACAGCTCCCACACAACGGCTAACGCTTGCTCTCCTCTGCTGCAGGGTTTTGGCTGGTGTGGACCATCATCATCATCCTCAGCTGCTGTTGTGTTTGCCATCACCGCCGCACCAAGCACCGCCTGCAGGCCCAGCAGCGGCAGCACGAGATCAACCTGATCGCTTACCGGGAGGCCCACAACTACTCAGCCCTGCCCTTTTATTTCCGTACGTAGGGATCTGCTCTGCCTGGGGAGCCTGGGGAGCGGGGCAGCAGCCGGTTTCCCACGTTAGGTTGGAAGGAGGGAGCAGTCATTGGGCTCAGCAAGAGGCTGTGGGCAGCTTTTCTGCCTAACTGTGGCGTGCAGAGAGGAGAAGGTGTGTTTGAACCCCCTTGAGTCTGGAGTTGAACCGCATTAACTACAGCGCCTTCACACCCACCCCTGAGAGTGTGGTGATTCCCTGGGTGTTTTTCTGCAAAAGTTCTTAAAATACCTCATTCAGGACTTTGTGGATTTTCCTCCTTTCCAGCCTGGACTTGCTGTTGGTGGTACGGAGGTGTGGGAAGTGGTTTCACAAAATTTGGTAACACGGGCTGGAAGAATGTGGAGTCTCAGCAGAGACTGGCTCCCACCCTGTGCTGTGGTTCCTGGGCCACACTGGTGACGAGCAGCCCTAGGACTTTGCATGTAGGAGCTGTTGCCCACAACTCAGGGAAAGTACGATCACTTTGTGCTTTCCTTTGTGTTCTGCTATGCTGTGCTAGAACAGCAAGTCTCCTGACTGGAGGTACCACGGCTGAGTTTCCTCTGACAGGCTGTTGAATTGCATGTATGAACTTGCTTTTCTTGTTAAACTCTGGCAGTCACCTCAGAAATCATCCCCAGCAGCCTTTTCCTCCCCAGCCCTGGGGATATGCAATTGCACATGGAAAATTGCAGTGCTATCCTTTAAATGTTTCCAGTGTTTAAGTACATTCTGTCTATACAGACTATTTTGTTGCCTCTTAAGAAATAAACAAAATTTTTCATGGGTTTGAAAAGCTGTAAGTACAATAAGTCAAACTCTTTTGCCAGTACTGCCAATTTATTCTGACTGCACCAGAAGAATTGAATCCAGCATTAAAACAGCAACCAAAAGCCAGGATCTCGAAGTTCTTTGTAACTGCTCACGTCTCTTCATATTTGCACAATGCTTTGTGAGATGAAATCTTTGCTCTCGAAAGTGGAAATTTGGCTGAGAAGGCAGTGTTGGAGAGGGCTGGGGAGCTGTTCCCTCCAGCCAGCACAGGCCATCTCCCAGTGTGGTTTACGGGACCGTATTGGGGTACATGGTCCGGGGAGGTTTGCCTGGGTAAATATAGAGAGAGCCAGGAGATCAGGCTGCTGTTCCCAGTTGTGTCCATCTCCTCCTGTAACGGTGCCCTCCTCTGCCCTGTTTGCTGCTTCTCTAAGACACGACCTGGGACTAGTTCTGGCACCCCTCTGTAGAGCCCATTGTGCTGTTCAGCGGGAAGGTGCTGGTAGGTGACAGATGCCATACTGACCTGTATTAGTGACTCGTTTCCTGAGATAAGCTGCTCCTGGAATAACTTCTCCTCCTTGCCTCCCACTTCTAGGGTTTTTGCCAAACTATTTGCTACCTCCCTATGAGGAAGTGGTGAACCGACCGCCGACCCCTCCGCCCCCGTACAGTGCCTTACATCAGCAGTGTGTCCCAGCAGGCAGCAGTAGCACAATCCCGGACACGCCCAGGGCCCTGCAGCCGGCGCAGAGCGGCTCCGCAGCACCCAGCAGCAATAACAGCAGTACTGACAGCGCCGGGGCGCCCGGCCGCGGGGACCCCGAGCCCCGCGCCGCCGCGCCGGGCGAGAGAGCCGTCGCCAAAATGCAGAGCGCCGAGCCCGGCAGCACCAGCACGGGAGCCGAGCTGCTGGAGAGGGCCTCTCCCGATAAGGATACGGAGTGCAAGGAGGAACTGCTGAAAGGTTACAGCTCTGAGAGCTTAGAGCAGAGCAGCGCCATTCCCGACGCCAAGGACAAGACGCCGGGCAGGCAGCGCCGTTTCACCGGCGACTCGGGCATCGAAGTCTGCGTATGCAACCGGGGTCATCACGACGACGACCTCAAGGAGTTTGACGGGCTCATCGACGACGCTCTGGACGGGCCCCTGGACTTCTGTGACAGCTGCAGCGGCCGTCCCCACAGGGACGAGGAGGAAGGGCTTTTCAGTGCCGCGGAGGAGCAGCACCGCGAACACAGCCACCACCACCTGCCCCGGCAGCCGGTGTGTGTACTCTTGAACACAATAAATGAGCAGGACTCTCCGAACTCTTGTACCAATAACTCTCCCAGCTAAGGTGGCAGAGTGGAAGGGAGAATCGGGGGAAAAAAAAACAAAAAACAAAACAAATAAAAATGAAATAAGAGGATTAAAACTTTAACAGGAGGAAAAGGTGATACAACCTTCTTTTTTTTTTTTTGTTTATTTTTCTTTCTTCCCTCCACTATAATATGGGGACTAGACCTCGAAGGCCCAGCTTGCGGGGGGACGGGTCGCTCTGGGTTTTGTTAATCGTATCTGCCCTGCTCCATGGAGCGGGGACTGATGTTTCTCAATGAGACCTTCTGAAAAATGGAATTTTTCCAATGGTGATTTTGGTGATGGTTATTACAAGTTTGTTGGTTTCAGTTTTCCGAAACACTGCTTTATCTTGCAATCAGTAAAACTCAGCAAATCTCACCCTGGGAGGATACCAGATCACCATAAGGCTTCAACCTTCAGGTGTCTTCCCAGAAGCGAGCAGCTTCTGACAGTGCCGGCAGTCAGTAGCCCAAGAGTTCTGGTTTGACATAGTGCTCTTGAGGCATTGGGGATCTCTTTTCATCTTCTTTCCCTTTTTTTTTTCCTTTTTTTTTTTTCTTTCCTGATGTTAAGTTTCCCTGAAGCTGGTGAATGCCCAAACACATCAGTCCTATAATCTCTGGTGCTTCAGTGTTTAAGACAGCAGGTAGGAAATTTCCCACTTGAAGCTGGTGACTGAAGGACCAGTTTCTTCTAGAAGGAGTATTCGTCTACCTTAGGCAGTTTGAAAAGAAAGGGTTTGCAGAAATTTGCCTTTATGTGTCATTTTTAAATGCAAGTGTGTTCCTTCAATGCCTCCAAGAGCACAGCTAGCAGTAGAATCCAGGCAGCTGGGCTGCCTTCCAAGTACTGTGGTCTCCGAATGACCTTTTCCCGGTGTGCTGCAAAAGGGCTTGGCTTTATTTTTGTCCTTTTTTTGCACCCCGACAGCAGCACACTGGAGTTGAGATGACAAAAGAACAGGGCTCTCCTTGGCCAGCGTGCCTTCAAGCTTTAGCGATGCATGTTGAACAAATGGAGACGAGAGCTCCGTCCATTGCGAAAGGGATGATTTACCTTGTAGATGTGGAAGACCTGTGCAGTATTTTTATTTTTTTTTTAATCCAAAAGTTTGGTGCGATTCTAATGATGACCACTTAAAGAAATGAATGTCTGTTTTCTTTCTTTTCGGTTTGTTGGTTTGTTTTTTTTGGTTTTTTTTATGGTGGCAACTGGCTACTGTATGATGTCTGTGAGCGTGTGTGTGTGACTGCAATCCATGCATGCGAGTCCTACTGGTAATATGAAAACCTGCTGTAAGACTGCAAGAAAATTTACTGTAGCTTTGCTTTAATAAACAGTAGAGATTTTTGTTAGTAACAACCTGAAGGAAGAAAAAAAAAAAAA